>JAECWT010000264.1:2417500-2940000 GCA_018150885.1 Drosophila tristis
CAGAGAGCAACTTAATGCGCCACAAGCAGCAGCAACAGCCACCACATGCATACATAGATGGCTGCTGTGTCTGTCTAAACAGATCCATTATACCAGCATTGAGTCTCTAATGCATAGCACCCCGTTGGTAAAGACTTCTCGGCTGTCGCCACAGAGTGAAACCCATTTAACGTATGGTACCGGAAGGGCGGTGCAGACCCAATGGAGGCAGGCGACACCGTCGCACAATTAACCCATACGGGGCAACAGCGGGCGCCCACATATCCGCATTGGAAAAGTGTGTTAATGATGTGCGAATGCTTCAGCTGATGAATAGCCTTCACATATCCATAAAACTAAGTTCTCAAATGGCAATCAACTTCAACTTAAATTCCATTTGAAAAGAACAGCTCAGCCTTTGTGCGAATTCTAGAGCACTAAAAGAGCTTTGCTTTTCGGTAATTCTTCAAAGACTCAGCTCTGCTCGGCTCTGCTCTGCTCTGCTCTTGACGCAGCTCTAAGTGGTTTGGCTCAACTCTAAAGCTTGGGAATCCAATGAAAGACAGCGCCAGTCATAGAGATTACGCAGAGAGACAACTGTTGCGTTTGATGTGAAATCCGGCCTACACTTGCCATTCCCATTTGAAACAAAAACAAAAACAGCTGTAACAGTGCCAGATGGGCGTGGAGGCTACTATGCAGGGGTCTTAGACAGGGTCAGGTTGATTGAAATTGATGTTGCAAACGTGACGTAGTCAAAAAAGGGACCTTCCCAACACTCCTCACTCGCGTACGTACCTCTTCGCTTTGATGGCGTCTCTTGGAACTCTGGATAACAGCAGTTGGCGGTGCTGACTTCATTTGCAAGTTGGCGCAATTGTACGGGTAGACAGAACCCAAGGGCCGAGGGAAAACCGGGGGACACGGTCAACAAAAAATAAAACCCCAAATCGTTGTGCACAATTTGCTGTTGTGGTTTTTGTTGTTGTTAAAAGTGAGTTTGCGAAAAAGAAATAAAGGGTACAAAAAAATTGAAAGCATTACGTACGGGGCCCTAGCTTAGGCCGTTGAGTCAACTTTCTCCGAACGAGTGGTGAGATTTAATATATTGTTTGGCCACACACAAATGTAACCTTCTTTGTCTGTCCGATTCTTTTGGACGGGGCCATTGATTTTAACGGCTTCCTTCTGCGGGGCCAACATCAAACAGTGTAGCAATAAATGGCTGAAAATTTAATAAAAGAAATATGGCATCTTTATCGCACTTTCATCGACCAATGTGAGCGCCGCACTTGGCCATAATTAATTTCACTCCCTTGCTGCTGCTGCTGCTGCCATCTCCTTCGACGACTACAACGTGAGCGAGCATTTATGGCTAGAAAGTTTTTGGGTCTTAGGTTTTCGGATGGGTTTGTGCATGGCCATTGACGTTGTCAAAATGTTTTGCCAACTGACCGCCCATTTGAATTTTTTGGCCAACTTCTTGATGGTGTTGGTGGTGCTGGCTGTGGACTGGGACTGGGTCTGGGTCTTTGACTGGAAAGCCGTAGATTAAAAGACAGAATCAGCTTGAGAGCTTGAAAGTGTCACAAGTGAGGCACAGTGGCCACTGGCCAGGCCTTTACTTTAGGCAATCCTATCCTTTCTCTTTTATGACTCCCTAAACTACGTAGTATATAAACCTTATATGAGCATAGATTTATGGTTCTGTATTGTTCTGGATTTGCCCCACAGTTGCGATGCGAGAACAGAATAATTTTAAACGCTGCTCATTTTTCAATTCTGCGCGCCCTTTTCGGAATGCCTCCACTCGCCTCCACTGCCCCATACCCATACCCATACCCAGACCGAGACATGGAGCTGGACTCCACTCCTCTCTGCGGCCTCTTTATGTCTGCGGTGTGTCTCTCTCTCTCTCTCTCTCTCTCTCTCTCTCTCTGTCTCTCTGTCTCTGGTTGTGTGTGTGTGTGGAAGAGTTAGTGTTTTTAATAGCCTGCAGGGTTAAAAATTTAATGGAAAAACGTTTTAATAAATCAGTTAAGTGGTCTTGCCGCTTTTTTTGCGGCTAATTACACGCATTAGTGTTGCCCAGTCGCAGATCCACAGTCTGCGGCGTGTTAACAGCCGCATCCAGTCCATGACTCCGACTCCGACCCGACACTGGTTCTGTCCACTCTGGACAATGTTGCCCATGCAGCGCGTAATTTAGCAATTAAAAGCGATTAACGCGCAGCAGCTACGGCTACTTAACGTCTAAGATCGGGGGACCCAGCCAGACAAACACCGCATCGCAGCAGCCTCTCGCATCGTAGAGCTGCGCAGAATTCGCGGTTGCTGAGGCTGCCACTGCCACTGCCACTGGTGCCCCCAGTTTAATGGACGCCGCTTGAGAGCAGCAGCCAGGGTAAAATCGACATAAAGCGCTTTGGGTTTTAACAATGCAATCAAATTTTATGCTGATTTTCGAAAACATGCAGCAGGAGTCATTAAATCAAGCCAGAGATGAGATAACAGCCAATAGCAATTAATGCAGGGCCAAGCCACGCCGGAATTCCGTACGCCTTCGATTTCCCCTGTACCCATAACAGTTTAAAATAAATATAAATTCCTTTGCCATAACATCCACTAATTAGAAATGAGAATTATAATGGAAGTGCCTTGGAAGCCCTAAAAGCAATCAAAAGCGAAACGATCAATAGGCTGGGCACACGAAACTCCTAGTGGAAGGTTTTGTATAGCTACATATAGCTAAACAATGGCTGATTTATGAATATTAAGGGGAACACAAAGGAGTCTATGTGAATGGTAATTGTACAATGCATGTCTCAAGACTCCCAGCATACGGTTCGGTTCGGAGAGAATGCAAATGACAATATAAAGTCTGTTATTATTTATTCTAGCGAGTTCTGGGGGCCACTGCCGTGCACTGTGGCGATACGATTTACGAGGGATACCACAGATTGAGAGCCTACAACTTGCAATTTCGGTCGAATCCGCCGCCGTCCGTCTGAGAGCCCCCACCCCACCCATCAGTTGGTGCACTTGTGAAAGGCGCTGCTGCTGCTGCTGCCGCTGCCTTTGCGGTTGAGTGCTACAGATTGTGTCCCAGGCGCAGGCTGGTGGCCTGCAGTTCTTGCCCCAGTTTGGTGGGACGCATGCATACTCGTATTCGTATTCGTACTCGTAGTCGTATATTTTGTAGATGTGCATCTGGGGAAAACTTTCTAAACCGCGCCCCGAAATCATGGTGATATCATGGTGGTGCCCGGTGCGCGGTGCCCGGTGCTGGCAATGAAATTTACATGCCGCTGACCAAGACCACAACAACGGCCTCAATGGCAAGTTCAAGTCGTCCAACTTTTATGACACTTGACCACAATGATGGAGTGCATTTTTGCGGCCGATCGCAGTGTCTTGTTTTCTCACTTTGTGTAACACAAATTGCCACAAATTAACTTCTCGTTTCGTTGGCAACGACTTCCGCTCTTGGCCCATTGTTGGCGCTGCATCAACGGAAGCAGCGAAAGTTGTGAAATCCTCCATCAAAGACAATGAACGTGGGGGGCGCCACACTGTTTAACGGTCCAGCGACAAAATGCAAATCTCATGTAACCTGGACGAGAAAACCTGCTTTACGAGGCCCCCGGCCCACACACATATTGATGAGGCCATATACCAGATTTATACGACTATATATGATGTAGCATATACGAAATTTGTGTATATGAAGTAGCCCTAAAATGATCCACATTACCCTTACTTTGGTTCTGGATGCTTTCTTGCCTTATAATGCTGTTTATGTGGCGTTAAATGTTAAGGTCTTGCCGCTGCCGCCGCTGCTGCTGCTGCTGCTGCTGCGCCAAGGTAAATACGAGAGCAAACACATTTAATGGCATTCGCATTCCATTTTCCGCAAAAGGAAAAGGCTTTAAGGCAAGCCTAACAAAACAAACCCCAAAAACCGCATAAACAAATCAATGTGCGGAGCGTCGTGGCTGCTGTCCGACCGTAGCGGAGACGGGAGTAGAGCGAGGCATGTAAAAATCCGACGCATGGGAGTTGCAAACGGAAAAGCTTTGATGGCCGCCAAGTGATAGAAACCCCAAACGAAGGTGGGATGGAAAGGGATGGGAGATGGAGGCGAAGGCAACCACTGGGACCACACAGACAGGGACAGGAAAGGGTCGGCTGTCTCTCATTCTTGGCCTCCATCTCGGTTCGATTTTTCATTTGACGACGTTACCGCCCACACCATAAATGTGTCTGTGTGTGTCTGTATGTGTTTTTGTACTCCCCAGGCACTAAAATCACCGCATTGAACTTGAAAGTTGTACTGTAGACCTCCTCAGATCCACAGATCCAGATCCCAACTGACAATTGTATCGCGATTGACCGCCAGGCAATCCACAAATGTAAATGCACTCAGCAATGGGCCACAGTTGAAATACATAATAAGAAGGCTAGTCGGAGAGGGCCAGTGCCAGTGCCAGGCCCACAACGATGCGATAGATAACGACACCCTTTAATTGGCCTAATCGGAGCAATAACTCAATTTTATCATCAGCCTTGTCAGTAGGGCGTTAATGACATGCTGGAGAAGAAGATTCCAGATTTTATTCCGCCAAGAATTTCGTTGGAACTATTTTGTTGTTGTGTGCATTATAATTACACGTTGATTGATATATGTGGCTGATATGAGCATATGCATATGTGACTGTGACTTCTGTAAGTGTGCATGCAATCAAGAATTCAAGGGAGCAAGAGAACCAGTTCTCCCCTCAGCCCACACTCCATCTGCCGCGTTCCGCATATCAGCTGTCACCTTGCAGCAGAGTGTCGCACCCAAAAACCGAGAGCTACGTGACCAAGTGACAAATTGCACACGAAGGACGAGTAGCGAGGCGACACTGAGGAGGGGCAACTTCAATTTCCATGCCCTGAACTTGAAAGAACGTACATATTTCTGCCACTTTTTGAGTGGCTTTTGGAAGCTTAACGGGACTGAGAAAAGTGCAACGAACTGCAGTTCCAATCATCGGGATGGGTGCGCCGCAACAGTAACATCATAAATTGATATAAATTATGCAAGGCAGTAGTAGGGGCGAACCACATTCCAGAGGGAGGGGCTCCGCAGTTACAGTGGGGATGGGACTCCACTCTTATCGCAATGCTTATTTGTTTACGGCCCTTTGTCTGCGGGATAACTGACTACAACACGTTCCGAGTTGTCGTTGCAACTCTTGCCCAGCTATAAAATAGTCTGTTGCTGCTTCACTGTACAGGTTGGCAGCCATATGAAAACGAAAAATTAAACTTTATCTAATTAAAAGTTGAAAACTGACTGGAGCTAATTGCTACGTGTATTTTCTGTTTTGCTTCTTTCCAGGCAGCTCCTGGAATTGCTAGTCGAGACCAACCAGTCCAGCAGTCGATAAACCGCAGCGCCAGCCCCAGGAGAGGAGAGTACCCATCCAGTACAGCATCCAGAAAGAAGGTGGTGGATCCATCAGAGCAAAATGCACGAGAGACAAGTGAAGAAGTGAGTCGCGGGGATGGGTCCACTTAGCCACCAATTTGAGATAACATTTGCAATCCAATTACAGACTGAAGGGCAGCCATTATGTGGCCACTCACGGCCGCCTCACACCTGACCCACCGTACGTCCACTCGAATCGCGGCTACTCCACGGACGGCGAGGAGTCCCACTCCCATTCCCATCGCGCCCCCTCCGAGCGCACCTACTCCGAGTACACACTCACCCACGAGCGCATCTCGCCACAGTCCCAATACAACTCGTCGCGGAAGAAACGCTCCGCGAACGGACACCACCAGCACCTGCAGCACAGCTACAGCCACAGTCAGATGGGCCTCTCCAGCTCCCCGGATAATGGGGGACCACGCTCGCTCAGCGGACCACCGCCCACACGTCAGCCGCCACGAGCACCTTCCGCCCTTAGCTATGATCATGGCGGCGACGGGGGCAGCGATATCTATGTGACCAGTGCTGCATACAAGGCGCCCTCGGAGATCAGGCAAGCTCTTTACTGCCCCTGAACTTCCTTCCAACGTTTCTAAAAGCTGTATATCTCTTACAGTCGATATAGCCAGCGCCCAGTGTCGCGTGGACCACCACGTAGTGTCTATTCGGTGGCCAGCACAGCCAAGACGGGACGGAGTGCTCGGTCTACCACCAAAAGGGGCGCCAAGATTGAGACCATGTCCGCTCCGAACCCATTCTGTCCGAATGTGAAGGGCGTCTGTTGTCTGATGCTTTTGCTCAACTTGGGCCTGATCCTGGTCACTCTGGGCTTTGTCATCGTGGTGCAGTTCTACGAGCCGCTGTATGTGTGGATACTGGGCATTGTGTTCCTGATATTCGGCTTCCTCACGCTGATAGGCTGCATGATCTACTGTGTGTATGTGTGCCGCGATGCCAGGACTCCGTCGCAGGTGCGTAACGAGGATCTCTACTGGACCCGTCACTGGCAGAAAAACATAGGCTACACGCCCCAGGAGATCAACTACAAGGCGGATAAATACGATGCCTATTCGGATCGGTACTCGGTTAGCAAGCTGAGCGGCAAGTACTCCGATCGCGAGAGCCAGCGCTACTGAGGCAAGGAGTGAGAGGAGAACTAATGTCAAATATGGAATCAGAACTTGTTTGTGCTTTATGGCAGTTGCATTATTTAATTGGGAAGTGCTTGCGCCATGAGAAATTCGGAAAAATCGAAATGAATCTGCCTTGAAAACTTCCTTGAAAACATAAAACCCACACCACTTATATCTTAACTAATTGTAAGACTAGGTACTAGTTCTAAACGGTTATTAACAAGGCCCCTCAACGTACCTGCTGCAAGTCGCTTGCTAGTTTGTATGTAATAAGAGAGATATTGATAGAAAACGAGAGGATACACGAGAGTATTGTAATCTGCCATATTTGAGAAGGTTTACCGCTCGTTCGGCTAATCAACTGTAACTGCAAATGCTTATAACACATGACAAATAAATAATACGAATAATAAAATACATAATACAACCACACCAAAGTCTTACAGGGATTTCCTTAAGCGAACACGAAAAGCCATGCCACGCCCTGATCGGTCGGTGTATGGCTAAGATATATCGCAATGATATTTTCCGAGGAACAGACAGCCAAATATCAAGCCCACAAAACTGGCAGTGATCGCGTAGGTGGACTATGTCACCGTGTTGGCATACCCAGTGGTACTGCGTGGAAATGGTATCATATGGCACCCTGACCCTAGTCGTATATCCAACTGTCGAGGCACTTAGTCTTTGGCCAACTTTCAGTTCCAGTTGTTGCATTGGACTGCAGCTTATAATCGACATCGTACAAAAATTTAAATTACATTGGGTCTTTGAAATTAACCGAATTAATTTGAATTTTTCCGGTTAATTTCGATTCGATTATATAATAATCGATCAATTTCAGGACAGTATTTCCGCAAGCACGGCAACGATGCACAGTTCAGGGAAGTATTTCCGCAAGTATGGCAATGATGCACATTTCAGGGAAGTATTTCCGCAAGTATGGCAGCGCCACACGTTTTCCCTCCCAATTCATTTCGATCAGACGCTGCGCATCCTTCACAACAGGCACAGGCTGGGCCTTGGTTGATAGGCGGCCTCTTCTAATCGTCCGGATAAATGATGATCTCCTTGTTACGGAAGCAAACTGCAGAGAGTGCGAGAATAGTTCCTGGCGGATGCTGCTTGCCTGGCCTGGATCCTCCCCAATCACTTACCAATCTCATCCAGATTCAGTCCATCCACGTCCATTTCCATGGCAAAGAACACAGTGCCATAGCCCTCGCGTCCAATGGTGAAATTGGGCACCACAAAGGATCCATCCTCGGCCAGGTAGGACTTGAGATCATCCAGCGAGGGTATCGTGTAGTAGCCCACGCATCGCAACACTATTCCTGTGGGATGTGGCGCATAGTCTGACGCCCCATAGCGCCTCGCTGCTGCCTCAATGGCCAGTCTGGAGCGATTCACTGCAGTCTCTTGCGAGAGGGCATTCAACTTGCAGGGCACTATGTTCCATTATTTATACATTCGTGCGGTAAGTTGCCTCTGGTCTGCTCTTGTAATACATCAATAGTCATATATTTTTGGCCTTTTGACAGGTGCCAGTTACACAGAAGTCGGCTCTACACCTTGTAGTAAAACAAGTAATCAAAAAGGGATATTTAAACAACCTTGTGGCAATAGTGTCTGACCACTGTCCTGCAAACTTGACTGGCATGTCCGAAGCCTCCAAAGCGTTCCCGATTCCATGGGACAAAGAGCATTTCAAGAAGGGACTCGCGAAACACAAGCTCACGGATGTTACGGACTATTTGTATGGAAAGTATACACTAGACGACTGGAAGAGTAAGTTGGAAAATGCGCCAAAGTTGGACAACTCAGCGAAACATGAATTTGATTATGGAGCGCCATTTCGCCAATTCATCGGCTACTGAAGGACCCAATATATTATATAGCCTGTGTCGGTGGTCCCACGGAGTTGCCTTCAACGGCCGATATACCCCAGAGAAGCAGGTTTTTCGTAAGCCCGTTTTATTCTAGATAAGAAAGGATGGTCACATAACCTCTTAGAAGTCCCACAATATTCTTACCGCAGTATTTCCTCCTGCTCTAACCACGCGACAATACAAAAGTGCAGCTTAAAAATATGGCGGCAATTCATCGTGGCCGACAAATATGCCCGTTCATTCCAGGGCTCAAAATCCATACATTTCATTATACTAGATGTTCTAAAATACCTATCGCTACAAACTATCGTCCCGCGACAGCCTGTGTGGTGGGCTTATAGCCTATTCCCACACAGCACATCTATGAGGAACGGTGGGAATATTTGACAGATGTGAAACTCCGATTCCCACTGCCACCATCCACCATCCATGAAAAATAGCTGTGCACACAATTTGGTGCGGCGGAAAATTTCTTCTTTTATAATTTAAATGAATATTAATAATATTGCAATGGTTGTGAATTTGATTCAGCACCAACATATATTCTTGCATAATCTAATCATGTTGCTGGACATGGATGATGATAATAATGTGGTCAACATGGGCGAGGAGAATTTATTGGAATGGATATTTGTTTTGGAAACATTGAAGCGTGGTCATTTGTGACTGCTTCTACTAAATTCAATCAATGTTTTAAATACAATTATATATTCTACGATTTTTCAAAAGCGGTTTGGAGTGAAGATATACCCGAAAATAAAGAGGCGTTTTTTAAGGAAAGTTTTGTATAGCCTATGGCTATGGCATTGTATACTTTGGGTTCTTTTTATGAGTACAGAACAGTCGGAAAGCTGTCAGCAAACAGCGTGTGCAATATACTGCATGAGATTTGCAGAGCATTCATAAAAGAATTCCCAGTCCACAAACTGAGTTTTTCTGCCTGAGACAATTTTGACATATCAGATGTTTTGTTGTTGTTTTTACCATTTTCCTGTCTGTCATTGTTTACATTTTCGTAGTGAATTCCGATTTTTTTGTTGTGAATGTCATATATTTATGGTTGCATTTCGAAAAAATACTGCACAAAAACGTGCGAATTAGGAACATCCCAGATATATGGTGGAATAACTGGGAAATTTTCGGAACGGCAAAACATTACGCACCATCCCCGAAATGGATGGTGGATGGTGGCCTGTGGGAATAGGCTATTATTCACAGCACAGTACAGATTAAACACCAAAAAAAAAAAATGTGTAAATCTGTGTATGTGTGTGTGTACGCTGCACTTGTCAACGCAATATGCGGTTTTTTAAACTGAAATGGTATTAGGTGGTATTTTCTTCTGGGTATTTTTTATTCAATTCTAAGCGGTCACACTAAACCAAACAAAGAAAATGAAAGTCAAATGTACGATATGGGAGTGGGATACCGATTCCCCTCCAAAAAGCAAGAAAAGCAAAAAATCAACATCAACACAATGCCCGCCATACACATATAACACACCATACACGTCATCGCCACCATCCCCGCCATCCCCACCATCACCGCCATCCCCACAATCCCCACCACCCCCACCATCACCGGCATCCCCACCACCCCCACCATACCCACCATCCCCACCATTCCCACCATCCCCGCGATCCCTACCATACCCGCCATCTAAATCTAAGCCATCCAAATCCAAGCCATTGCCTTCACCATCACCACCACCACAGTCATCGTCATCACAGGAGACGCAGGTACCGCCACAAACATCAAGACGGCTACATTTTGAGACTGAATCCGAAATAGAAGACAATTGGGACGCCAAGAGCACTAAATTTAACAAAAATAAAAGTATTTCCCCAGTGCCACCTACATCAGTTGTTATAACAACTATGGGAATACTGATAAAAACCTCCCAAACAAAAATTCTCAACAAGCGAAAACAGAATACGCCTCTTACAGACCAGGACCGCAGTACAATAAGAAGGGTAATAATGAGGTATTTTTGCAATAATGAATTAGTAATGACAAGAACGCAAGCAAGCCAGCTGCTTGACGAACTCATAAAACTTTTCCCGAATGAGATAAGAGGAAGTTGGATTTCAAAGGGCAGACAAACCCCTAATTTCTATGAATCTTATCGTAAAGCCACATACGACAAAATCAGAAAAAAAAAAAAGGCGGAGACGCCTTCAAAAATCATTGAATTAACAAAAACCAAAACAGACGCAAACCAAAACACAAAATCAATATGCTGCAATGGCGAAAAGTGCAAATGCAAGGACTGCAGAAAAGAAGTATGCATTGAATGCAGCAGAGCCTGCTCCAGCTGCAACACTTTAATCTGCTACTACTGCTTCTTAAGCAAAGATATATTGTAAGTATTTACCTTTCATCCACTCACATACAATCTAATTTTACTTTTTTCCAGCGAAACGAATATATTTTGCAACACCTGCAAAACGGACAACATAGAACAATGACAATATATTTTAAGAACACTAAATATTAAAAAAGCCAACGAAGCTATTGTTCTGTTATTATTTTATTAACGAATTATTAAAAATAAGTTTTTTAAGTTCGAAAATAAGACTACATTTTCAATGAGAAAATTTAGCTATTATTTTATTAACGAATTATTAAAAATAAGTTTTTTATATTCTGAAATAAGACTACATTTAAAATAAGCCAATGAAGCTATTATTTTGTTAACCAACTTGGTTGCGAATGAGTGGACTATTCAGGGCCGGATCAAACCTCAACCGGGCACTGGGCAACCATCAATCTGGGGCCCTCCATTTTTTCACCCCAGCTGCCTTCTTTCTTCATTTGACATAAAAACCTAAAAATTTTATGTTTGTTTGAATAATTTGTATATTTATCAGTGGCTATTATATTTTTTATTAATTATTTGGAGTTTTGTTTTTTCAACAAATTTTAGCCCTAGGGGGGCTCTAGGCAACTGCTAGTCCGGCCCTGGACCTATTCCCGTAGTCAGACTTCATATTTTGTTGTCGCTCGCATTTGCTCCTCGTGCAACAGCTTTGTATTGTATAGTCTTTGATTCGACACAGCTGCAAAGGCGCTCTCTCTCGGCTCAACCCGGAGAGAGCCGACTGCCCTGCCGAAGATATCGGCTCCCGACCCGAGGGCCTGGGAGCCAATCGTCCAAAAATTTTATGCAGGCAGTTTTTAGTCGATTTGACGCCTCTATGTGTTGTTTGCTTAGTGGTCATGGCCAGCGAAATCAGACAAATTCGCCAAATATACTTTCCCCTTCTTCAAATAATCCACATGGTTCTCATTTAAAAATTGGACAGCTCTTTTAAACTGCTGGTTTGAGTGGACGCCCGGCTGTGCATCGTTGTATGCATAAAACACGCCTTCGAGGCTATGCATGATAAATTAAAATCTTTCTGTTTTTATACAATATCTTCGGAGAAGCACCTTTTTATTCACAGCACAGTACAGATTAAACACCAAAAAAAAAAAGTGTAAATCTGTGTATGTGTGTGTGTACGCTGCACTTGTCAACGCAATATGCGGTTTTTATACCCGTACTCAAAAAAGAGTTAAGGGGTATATTAGATTTGTGGTAAAAGTGGATGTGTGTAACGTAGAGAAGGAAAATTTTCCGACCCCATAAAGTATATATATTCTTGATCAGCATCAATAGCCGAGTCGATAGAGCCATGTCTGTCTGTCCGTCTGTCCGTCTTGTTTGACGCCTGGATCTCAGAGACTATAAGAGCTAGGGCAACCAAATTTGGTTTCAAGACTCATGTGATATCACACTGCTACAAGTGTATTTCAAAATTTCGCCCCGCCCCCTTCCGCCCCCACAAAGGACGAAAATCTGTGGCAGGCACAATTTTAAAGATACGATAAAACTAAAAACGCAGTATCGTAGAGAATGACCATATCTACCAGATTGCTGAACATGAATCAGATCGGATCATAATTATAGCCAGAATGAAGAAATTAATTTTCTGTTGGTTCCCCCGCCTCCTCCAGCAAGACAAACACTACTCATTCTCTCTCTCGCTCGCACACTCTGCCGCGTTCAGTGCGCGAGCAACCCCTAGAGGAGGAGATGCAGAATATAAATGGTACATCTATAATCTACATTTTAGATGTAAAATATACATTGTAGATGTAGATGTAGATAACAGATGTAGCAAAAAAATGTAAAATGTAAAATTTTTTTTTTTTCTAAAATTCTAAAAAATCATATCTCAAAAATGTATTTACTGACTGAGTACGGGTATAAGTAGAGTCGCGTCCCCAGAAGCGACTCACACGTTCCTTCTCGTTTAAACTGAAATGGTATTAGGTGGTATTTTCTTCTGGGTATTTTTTTTTATTCACAGGTCTAAACCAAACAAAGAAAATGAAAGTCAAATGTACGATATGGGAGTGGGATACTGATTCCCATTCAAAAGCAAGAAAAGCAAAAAACATCAACACAATGCCCAACATACACATATAACACACCCATGCCCGCCATCCCCACCATCCCCGCCATTCCCACCATAAACGCCATCACCGCCATCCCCCACCCCCACCATACCCACCATCCCCACCATCCCCACCATCGCCGCGATCCCTACCATACCCGCCATCTAAATCTAAGCCATCCAAACCAGGCCATTGCCTTCACCATCACCACCTACAGTCATCGTCATCACAGGAGACGCAGGTCACCGCCACAAACATCAAGACGGCCTATATTTTGAGATCTGAGTCCGAAATTGAACGACAATTGGGACGCCAAGAGCACTAAATTTAACAAAAATAAAAGTATTTCCCCAGTGCCACCTACATCAGTTGTTATAACAACTATGGGAATACTGATAAAAACCTCCCAAACAAAAATTCTCAACAAGCGAAAACAGAATACGCCTCTTACAGACCAGGACCGCAGTACAATAAGAAGGGTAATAATGAGGTATTTTTGCAATAATGAATTAGTAATGACAAGAACGCAAGCAAGCCAGCTGCTTGACGAACTCATAAAACTTTTCCCGAATGAGATAAGAGGAAGTTGGATTTCAAAGGGCAGACAAACCCCTAATTTCTATGAATCTTATCGTAAAGCCAAATACGACAAAATCAGAAAACAAAAAAAAAGGCGGAGACGCCTTCAAAAATCATTGAATTAACAAAAACCAAAACAGACGCAAACCAAAACACAAAATCAATATGCTGCAATGGCGAAAAGTGCAAATGCAAGGACTGCAGAAAAGAAGTATGCATTGAATGCAGCAGAGCCTGCTCCAGCTGCAACACTTTAATCTGCTACTACTGCTTCTTAAGCAAAGATATATTGTAAGTATTTACCTTTCATCCACTCACATACAATCTAATTTTACTTTTTTCCAGCGAAACGAATATATTTTGCAACACCTGCAAAACGGACAACATAGAACAATGACAATATATTTTAAGAACACTAAATATTAAAAAAAGCCAACGAAGCTATTGTTCTGTTATTATTTTATTAACGAATTATTAAAAATAAGTTTTTTAAGTTCGAAAATAAGACTACATTTTCAATGGAAAATTTAGCTATTATTTTATTAACGAATTATTAAAAATAAGTTTTTTATATTCTGAAATAAGACTACATTTAAAATAAGCCAATGAAGCTATTATTTTGTTAACCAACTTGGTTGCGAATGAGTGGACTATTCAGGGCCGGATCAAACCTCAACCGGGCACTGGGCAACCATCAATCTGGGGCCCTCCATTTTTTCACCCCAGCTGCCTTCTTTCTTCATTTGACATAAAAACCTAAAAATTTTATGTTTGTTTGAATAATTTGTATATTTATCAGTGGCTATTATATTTTTTATTAATTATTTGGAGTTTTGTTTTTTCAACAAATTTTAGCCCTAGGGGGGCTCTAGGCAACTGCTAGTCCGGCCCTGGACCTATTCCCGTAGTCAGACTTCATATTTTGTTGTCGCTCGCATTTGCTCCTCGTGCAACAGCTTTGTATTGTATAGTCTTTGATTCGACACAGCTGCAAAGGCGCTCTCTCTCGGCTCAACCCGGAGAGAGCCGACTGCCCTGCCGAAGATATCGGCTCCCGACCCGAGGGCCTGGGAGCCAATCGTCCAAAAATTTTATGCAGGCAGTTTTTAGTCGATTTGACGCCTCTATGTGTTGTTTGCTTAGTGGTCATGGCCAGCGAAATCAGACAAATTCGCCAAATATACTTTCCCCTTCTTCAAATAATCCACATGGTTCTCATTTAAAAATTGGACAGCTCTTTTAAACTGCTGGTTTGAGTGGACGCCCGGCTGTGCATCGTTGTATGCATAAAACACGCCTTCGAGGCTATGCATGATAAATTAAAATCTTTCTGTTTTTATACAATATCTTCGGAGAAGCACCTTTTTATTCACAGCACAGTACAGATTAAACACCAAAAAAAAAGTGTAAATCTGTGTATGTGTGTGTGTACGCTGCACTTGTCAACGCAATATGCGGTTTTTATACCCGTACTCAAAAAAGAGTTAAGGGGTATATTAGATTTGTGGTAAAAGTGGATGTGTGTAACGTAGAGAAGGAAAATTTTCCGACCCCATAAAGTATATATATTCTTGATCAGCATCAATAGCCGAGTCGATAGAGCCATGTCTGTCTGTCCGTCTGTCCGTCTTGTTTGACGCCTGGTTCTCAGAGACTATAAGAGTTAGGGCAACCAAATTTGGTTTCAAGACTCATGTGATATCACACTGCTACAAGTGTATTTCAAAATTTCGCCCCGCCCCCTTCCGCCCCCACAAAGGACGAAAATCTGTGGCAGGCACAATTTTGAAGATACGATAAAACTAAAAACGAAGTATCGTAGAGAATGACCATATCTACCAGATTGCTGAACATGAATCAGATCGGATCATAATTATAGCCAGAATGAAGAAATTAATTTTCTGTTGGTTCCCCCGCCTCCTGCAGCAAGACAAACACTACTCATTCTCTCTCTCGCTCGCACACTCTGCCGCGTTCAGTGCGCGAGCAACCCCTAGCGGAGGAGATGCAGAATATAAATGGTACATCTATAATCTACATTTTAGATGTAAAATATACATTGTAGATGTAGATGTAGATAACAGATGTAGCAAAAAAATGTAAAATGTAAAATTTTTTTTTTTTCTAAAATTCTAAAAAATCATATCTCAAAAATGTATTTACTGACTGAGTACGGGTATAAGTAGAGTCGCGTCCCCAGAAGCGACTCACACGTTCCTTCTCGTTTAAACTGAAATGGTATTAGGTGGTATTTACTTCTGGGTATTTTTTATTCAATTCAAAGCGGTCACCCACAAGAAAATACAATATGGGAGTGGGACACTGATTCCCTAAGCGGCAAAAATTACACAAAGCCCAAAAAAGAAACAAATCATACAGTCACGCCACAATGCCCGCCATCCCCACCATCCCCGCCATTCCCCACCATAAACGCCATCCCCGCCATCCCCACCATCCACCATCCGCCATCCCCGCCATCGCCGTCACCATCACCACCACCTAAGTCATCAATCAGGAGACTTGCCATACCATCCCACCAAGTCATCGTCATCACAGGAGACGCAGGTCACCGCCACAAACATCAAGACGCCTGTATTTTGAATCTGAGTCCGAAATTGAACGACAATTGGGACGCCAAGAGCACTAAATTTAACAAAAATAAAAGTATTTCCCCAGTGCCACCTACATCAGTTGTTATAACAACTATGGGAATACTGATAAAAACCTCCCAAACAAAAATTCTCAACAAGCGAAAACAGAATACGCCTCTTACAGACCAGGACCGCAGTACAATAAGAAGGGTAATAATGAGGTATTTTTGCAATAATGAATTAGTAATGACAAGAACGCAAGCAAGCCAGCTGCTTGACGAACTCATAAAACTTTTCCCGAATGAGATAAGAGGAAGTTGGATTTCAAAGGGCAGACAAACCCCTAATTTCTATGAATCTTATCGTAAAGCCAAATACGACAAAATCAGAAAATCAGACGCCTTCAAAAATCATTGAATTAACAAAAACCAAAACAGACGCAAACCAAAACACAAAATCAATATGCTGCAATGGCGAAAAGTGCAAATGCAAGGACTGCAGAAAAGAAGTATGCATTGAATGCAGCAGAGCCTGCTCCAGCTGCAACACTTTAATCTGCTACTACTGCTTCTTAAGCAAAGATATATTGTAAGTATTTACCTTTCATCCACTCACATACAATCTAATTTTACTTTTTTCCAGCGAAACGAATATATTTTGCAACACCTGCAAAACGGACAACATAGAACAATGACAATATATTTTAAGAACACTAAATATTAAAAAAGCCAACGAAGCTATTGTTCTGTTATTATTTTATTAACGAATTATTAAAAATAAGCTAAGTTTTTTAAGTTCGAAAATAAGACTACATTTTCAATGAGAAAATTTAGCTATTATTTTATTAACGAATTATTAAAAATAAGTTTTTTATATTCTGAAATAAGACTACATTTAAAATAAGCCAATGAAGCTATTATTTTGTTAACCAACTTGGTTGCGAATGAGTGGACTATTCAGGGCCGGATCAAACCTCAACCGGGCACTGGGCAACCATCAATCTGGGGCCCTCCATTTTTTCACCCCAGCTGCCTTCTTTCTTCATTTGACATAAAAACCTAAAAATTTTATGTTTGTTTGAATAATTTGTATATTTATCAGTGGCTATTATATTTTTTATTAATTATTTGGAGTTTTGTTTTTTCAACAAATTTTAGCCCTAGGGGGGCTCTAGGCAACTGCTAGTCCGGCCCTGGACCTATTCCCGTAGTCAGACTTCATATTTTGTTGTCGCTCGCATTTGCTCCTCGTGCAACAGCTTTGTATTGTATAGTCTTTGATTCGACACAGCTGCAAAGGCGCTCTCTCTCGGCTCAACCCGGAGAGAGCCGACTGCCCTGCCGAAGATATCGGCTCCCGACCCGAGGGCCTGGGAGCCAATCGTCCAAAAATTTTATGCAGGCAGTTTTTAGTCGATTTGACGCCTCTATGTGTTGTTTGCTTAGTGGTCATGGCCAGCGAAATCAGACAAATTCGCCAAATATACTTTCCCCTTCTTCAAATAATCCACATGGTTCTCATTTAAAAATTGGACAGCTCTTTTAAACTGCTGGTTTGAGTGGACGCCCGGCTGTGCATCGTTGTATGCATAAAACACGCCTTCGAGGCTATGCATGATAAATTAAAATCTTTCTGTTTTTATACAATATCTTCGGAGAAGCACCTTTTTATTCACAGCACAGTACAGATTAAACACCAAAAAAAAAAGTGTAAATCTGTGTATGTGTGTGTGTACGCTGCACTTGTCAACGCAATATGCGGTTTTTATACCCGTACTCAAAAAAGAGTTAAGGGGTATATTAGATTTGTGGTAAAAGTGGATGTGTGTAACGTAGAGAAGGAAAATTTTCCGACCCCATAAAGTATATATATTCTTGATCAGCATCAATAGCAGCGAGTCGATAGAGCCATGTCTGTCTGTCCGTCTGTCCGTCTTGTTTGACGCCTGGTTCTCAGAGACTATAAGAGTTAGGGCAACCAAATTTGGTTTCAAGACTCATGTGATATCACACTGCTACAAGTGTATTTCAAAATTTCGCCCCGCCCCTTCCGCCCCCACAAAGGACGAAAATCTGTGGCAGGCACAATTTTGAAGATACGATAAAACTAAAAACGAAGTATCGTAGAGAATGACCATATCTACCAGATTGCTGAACATGAATCAGATCGGATCATAATTATAGCCAGAATGAAGAAATTAATTTTCTGTTGGTTCCCCCCCCCTCCTGCAGCCAGACAAACACTACTCATTCTCTCTCTCGCTCGCACACTCTGCCGCGTTCAGTGCGCGAGCAACCCCTAGCGGAGGAGATGCAGAATATAAATGGTACATCTATAATCTACATTTTAGATGTAAAATATACATTGTAGATGTAGATGTAGATAACAGATGTAGCAAAAAAATGTAAAATGTAAAATTTTTTTTTTTCTAAAATTCTAAAAAATCATATCTCAAAAATGTATTTACTGACTGAGTACGGGTATAAGTAGAGTCGCGTCCCCAGAAGCGACTCACACGTTCCTTCTCGTTTAAACTGAAATGGTATTAGGTGGTATTTACTTCTGGGTATTTTTTATTCAATTCAAAGCGGTCAATAAAAAAAATACAATATGGGAGTGGGACACTGATTCCCATTCAAAAAGCAAGAAAAGAAAAAAAATCAACATCACCACAATGCCCCATACACATCATCCCCACCATCCCCGCCATTCCCACCATAAACGCCATCCCCGCCATCCCCACCATCCAAGCCATCCCCGCCATCGCCGTCACCATCACGATCCCTACCATAGTCATCAAATCTAAGCGAGATCCAGCCAGGTACACCACCCCCAGTCATCGATCGGTCACCGCCACAAACATCAAGACGCCTACATTTTGAATCTGAGTCCGAAATTGAACGACAATTGGGACGCCAAGAGCACTAAATTTAACAAAAATAAAAGTATTTCCCCAGTGCCACCTACATCAGTTGTTATAACAACTATGGGAATACTGATAAAAACCTCCCAAACAAAAATTCTCAACAAGCGAAAACAGAATACGCCTCTTACAGACCAGGACCGCAGTACAATAAGAAGGGTAATAATGAGGTATTTTTGCAATAATGAATTAGTAATGACAAGAACGCAAGCAAGCCAGCTGCTTGACGAACTCATAAAACTTTTCCCGAATGAGATAAGAGGAAGTTGGATTTCAAAGGGCAGACAAACCCCTAATTTCTATGAATCTTATCGTAAAGCCAAATACGACAAAATCAGAAAACAAAAAAAAAAAAGGCGGAGACGCCTTCAAAAATCATTGAATTAACAAAAACCAAAACAGACGCAAACCAAAACACAAAATCAATATGCTGCAATGGCGAAAAGTGCAAATGCAAGGACTGCAGAAAAGAAGTATGCATTGAATGCAGCAGAGCCTGCTCCAGCTGCAACACTTTAATCTGCTACTACTGCTTCTTAAGCAAAGATATATTGTAAGTATTTACCTTTCATCCACTCACATACAATCTAATTTTACTTTTTTCCAGCGAAACGAATATATTTTGCAACACCTGCAAAACGGACAACATAGAACAATGACAATATATTTTAAGAACACTAAATATTAAAAAAGCCAACGAAGCTATTGTTCTGTTATTATTTTATTAACGAATTATTAAAAATAAGTTTTTTAAGTTCGAAAATAAGACTACATTTTCAATGAGAAAATTTAGCTATTATTTTATTAACGAATTATTAAAAATAAGTTTTTTATATTCTGAAATAAGACTACATTTAAAATAAGCCAATGAAGCTATTATTTTGTTAACCAACTTGGTTGCGAATGAGTGGACTATTCAGGGCCGGATCAAACCTCAACCGGGCACTGGGCAACCATCAATCTGGGGCCCTCCATTTTTTCACCCCAGCTGCCTTCTTTCTTCATTTGACATAAAAACCTAAAAATTTTATGTTTGTTTGAATAATTTGTATATTTATCAGTGGCTATTATATTTTTTATTAATTATTTGGAGTTTTGTTTTTTCAACAAATTTTAGCCCTAGGGGGGCTCTAGGCAACTGCTAGTCCGGCCCTGGACCTATTCCCGTAGTCAGACTTCATATTTTGTTGTCGCTCGCATTTGCTCCTCGTGCAACAGCTTTGTATTGTATAGTCTTTGATTCGACACAGCTGCAAAGGCGCTCTCTCTCGGCTCAATTAAAATCTTTCTGTTTTTATACAATATCTTCGGAGAAGCACCTTTTTATTCACAGCACAGTACAGATTAAACACCAAAACAAAAAGTGTAAATCTGTTTATATGTGTGTGTACGCTGCACTTGTCAACGCAATATGCGGTTTTTATACCCGTACTCAAAAAAGAGTTAAGGGGTATATTAGATTTGTGGTAAAAGTGGATGTGTGTAACGTAGAGAAGGAAAATTTTCCGACCCCATAAAGTATATATATTCTTGATCAGCATCAATAGGCGAGTCGATAGAGCCATGTCTGTCTGTCCGTCTGTCCGTCTTGTTTGACGCCTGGTTCTCAGAGACTATAAGAGTTAGGGCAACCAAATTTGGTTTCAAGACTCATGTGATATCACACTGCTACAAGTGTATTTCAAAATTTCGCCCCGCCCCCTTCCGCCCCCACAAAGGACGAAAATCTGTGGCAGGCACAATTTTGAAGATACGATAAAACTAAAAACGAAGTATCGTAGAGAATGACCATATCTACCAGATTGCTGAACATGAATCAGATCGGATCATAATTATAGCCAGAATGAAGAAATTAATTTTCTGTTGGTTCCCCCGCCCCTCCTGAAAGACAAACACTACTCATTCTCTCTCTCGCTCGCACACTCTGCCGCGTTCAGTGCGCGAGCAACCCCTAGAGGAGGAGATGCAGAATATAAATGGTACATCTATAATCTACATTTTAGATGTAAAATATACATTGTAGATGTAGATGTAGATAACAGATGTAGCAAAAAAATGTAAAATGTAAAATTTTTTTTTTTTCTAAAATTCTAAAAAATCATATCTCAAAAATGTATTTACTGACTGAGTACGGGTATAAGTAGAGTCGCGTCCCCAGAAGCGACTCACACGTTCCTTCTCGTTTAAACTGAAATGGTATTAGTGGTATTTACTTCTGGGTATTTTTTATTCAATTCAAAGCGGTCAATACAATATGGGAGTGGGACACTGATTCCCATTCACAAAGCAAAAAAAGAAAAAAATCAACATCACCACAATGCCCGCCATCCCCACCATCCCCGCCATTCCCACCATAAACGCCATCCCCGCCATCCCCACCATCCAAGCCATCCCCGCCATCGCCGTCACCATCACCACCACAGTCATCACAGGAGACGCAGGTACAAGTACGATCGTCACCGCCACAAACATCAAGACGCCTGTATTTTGAATCTGAGTCCGAATTGAACGACAATTGGGACGCCAAGAGCACTAAATTTAACAAAAATAAAAGTATTTCCCCAGTGCCACCTACATCAGTTGTTATAACAACTATGGGAATACTGATAAAAACCTCCCAAACAAAAATTCTCAACAAGCGAAAACAGAATACGCCTCTTACAGACCAGGACCGCAGTACAATACGAAGGGTAATAATGAGGTATTTTTGCAATAATGAATTAGTAATGACAAGAACGCAAGCAAGCCAGCTGCTTGACGAACTCATAAAACTTTTCCCGAATGAGATAAGAGGAAGTTGGATTTCAAAGGGCAGACAAACCCCTAATTTCTATAAATCTTATCGTCAAGCCACATACGACAAAATCAGAAAAAAAAAAAAAAAGGCGGAGACGCCTTCAAAAATCATTGAATTAACAAAAACCAAAACAGACACAAACCAAAACACAAAATCAATATGCTGCAATGGCGAAAAGTGCCAATGCAAGGACTGCAGAAAAGAAGTATGCATTGAATGCAGCAGAGCCTGCTCCAGCTGCAACACTTTAATCTGCTACTACTGCTTCTTAAGCAAAGATATATTGTAAGTATTTACCTTTCATCCACTCACATACAATCTAATTTTACTTTTTTCCAGCGAAACGAATATATTTTGCAACACCTGCAAAACGGACAACATAGAACAATGACAATATATTTTAAGAACACTAAATATTAAAAAAGCCAACGAAGCTATTGTTCTGTTATTATTTTATTAACGAATTATTAAAAATAAGTTTTTTAAGTTCGAAAATAAGACTACATTTTCAATGAGAAAATTTAGCTATTATTTTATTAACGAATTATTAAAAATAAGTTTTTTATATTCTGAAATAAGACTACATTTAAAATAAGCCAATGAAGCTATTATTTTGTTAACCAACTTGGTTGCGAATAAGTGGACTATTCAGGGCCGGATCAAACCTCAACCGGGCACTGGGCAACCATCAATCTGGGGCCCTCCATTTTTTCACCCCAGCTGCCTTCTTTCTTCATTTGACATAAAAACCTAAAAATTTTATGTTTGTTTGAATAATTTGTATATTTATCAGTGGCTATTATATTTTTTATTAATTATTTGGAGTTTTGTTTTTTCAACAAATTTTAGCCCTAGGGGGGCTCTAGGCAACTGCTAGTCCGGCCCTGGACCTATTCCCGTAGTCAGACTTCATATTTTGTTGTCGCTCGCATTTGCTCCTCGTGCAACAGCTTTGTATTGTATAGTCTTTGATTCGACACAGCTGCAAAGGCGCTCTCTCTCGGCTCAACCCGGAGAGAGCCGACTGCCCTGCCGAAGATATCGGCTCCCGACCCGAGGGCCTGGGAGCCAATCGTCCAAAAATTTTATGCAGGCAGTTTTTAGTCGATTTGACGCCTCTATGTGTTGTTTGCTTAGTGGTCATGGCCAGCGAAATCAGACAAATTCGCCAAATATACTTTTCCCTTCTTCAAATAATCCACATGGTTCTCATTTAAAAATTGGACAGCTCTTTTAAACTGCTGGTTTGAGTGGACGCCCGGCTGTGCATCGTTGTATGCATAAAACACGCCTTCGAGGCTATGCATGATAAATTAAAATCTTTCTGTTTTTATACAATATCTTCGGAGAAGCACCTTATTATTCACAGCACAGTACAGATTAAACACCAAAAAATGTGTAAATCTGTGTATGTGTGTGTGTACGCTGCACTTGTCAACGCAATATGCGGTTTTTATACCCGTACTCAAAAAAGAGTTAAGGGGTATATTAGATTTGTGGTAAAAGTGGTTGTGTGTAACGTAGAGAAGGAAAATTTTCCGACCCCATAAAGTATATATATTCTTGATCAGCATCAATAGCCGAGTCGATAGAGCCATGTCTGTCTGTCCGTCTGTCCGTCTTGTTTGACGCCTGGTTCTCAGAGACTATAAGAGTTAGGGCAACCAAATTTGGTTTCAAGACTCATGTGATATCACACTGCTACAAGTGTATTTCAAAATTTCGCCCCGCCCCCTTCCGCCCCCACAAAGGACGAAAATCTGTGGCAGGCACAATTTTGAAGATACGATAAAACTAAAAACGAAGTATCGTAGAGAATGACCATATCTACCAGATTGCTGAACATGAATCAGATCGGATCATAATTATAGCCAGAATGAAGAAATTAATTTTCTGTTGGTTCCCCCGCCCCCTCCTGAAAGACAAACACTACTCATTCTCTCTCTCGCTCGCACACTCTGCCGCGTTCAGTGCGCGAGCAACCCCTAGCGGAGGAGATGCAGAATATAAATGGTACATCTATAATCTACATTTTAGATGTAAAATATACATTGTAGATGTAGATGTAGATAACAGATGTAGCAAAAAAATGTAAAATGTAAATTTTTTTTTTTTCTAAAATTCTAAAAAATCATATCTCAAAAATGTATTTACTGACTGAGTACGGGTATAAGTAGAGTCGCGTCCCCAGAAGCGACTCACACGTTCCTTCTCGTTTAAACTGAAATGGTATTAGTGGTATTTACTTCTGGGTATTTTTTATTCAATTCAAAGCGGTCAATACAATATGGGAGTGGGACACTGATTCCCATTCACAAAGCAAAAAAAGAAAAAAATCAACATCACCACAATGCCCGCCATCCCCACCATCCCCGCCATTCCCACCATAAACGCCATCCCCGCCATCCCCACCATCCAAGCCATCCCCGCCATCGCCGTCACCATCACCACCACAGTCATCACAGGAGACGCAGGTACAAGTACGATCGTCACCGCCACAAACATCAAGACGCCTGTATTTTGAATCTGAGTCCGAATTGAACGACAATTGGGACGCCAAGAGCACTAAATTTAACAAAAATAAAAGTATTTCCCCAGTGCCACCTACATCAGTTGTTATAACAACTATGGGAATACTGATAAAAACCTCCCAAACAAAAATTCTCAACAAGCGAAAACAGAATACGCCTCTTACAGACCAGGACCGCAGTACAATAAGAAGGGTAATAATGAGGTATTTTTGCAATAATGAATTAGTAATGACAAGAACGCAAGCAAGCCAGCTGCTTGACGAACTCATAAAACTTTTCCCGAATGAGATAAGAGGAAGTTGGATTTCAAAGGGCAGACAAACCCCTAATTTCTATGAATCTTATCGTAAAGCCAAATACGACAAAATCAGAAAAAAAAAAAAAAAGGCGGAGACGCCTTCAAAAATCATTGAATTAACAAAAACCAAAACAGACGCAAACCAAAACACAAAATCAATATGCTGCAATGGCGAAAAGTGCAAATGCAAGGACTGCAGAAAAGAAGTATGCATTGAATGCAGCAGAGCCTGCTCCAGCTGCAACACTTTAATCTGCTACTACTGCTTCTTAAGCAAAGATATATTGTAAGTATTTACCTTTCATCCACTCACATACAATCTAATTTTACTTTTTTCCAGCGAAACGAATATATTTTGCAACACCTGCAAAACGGACAACATAGAACAATGACAATATATTTTAAGAACACTAAATATTAAAAAAAGCCAACGAAGCTATTGTTCTGTTATTATTTTATTAACGAATTATTAAAAATAAGTTTTTTAAGTTCGAAAATAAGACTACATTTTCAATGAGAAAATTTAGCTATTATTTTATTAACGAATTATTAAAAATAAGTTTTTTATATTCTGAAATAAGACTACATTTAAAATAAGCCAATGAAGCTATTATTTTGTTAACCAACTTGGTTGCGAATGAGTGGACTATTCAGGGCCGGATCAAACCTCAACCGGGCACTGGGCAACCATCAATCTGGGGCCCTCCATTTTTTCACCCCAGCTGCCTTCTTTCTTCATTTGACATAAAAACCTAAAAATTTTATGTTTGTTTGAATAATTTGTATATTTATCAGTGGCTATTATATTTTTTATTAATTATTTGGAGTTTTGTTTTTTCAACAAATTTTAGCCCTAGGGGGGCTCTAGGCAACTGCTAGTCCGGCCCTGGACCTATTCCCGTAGTCAGACTTCATATTTTGTTGTCGCTCGCATTTGCTCCTCGTGCAACAGCTTTGTATTGTATAGTCTTTGATTCGACACAGCTGCAAAGGCGCTCTCTCTCGGCTCAACCCGGAGAGAGCCGACTGCCCTGCCGAAGATATCGGCTCCCGACCCGAGGGCCTGGGAGCCAATCGTCCAAAAATTTTATGCAGGCAGTTTTTAGTCGATTTGACGCCTCTATGTGTTGTTTGCTTAGTGGTCATGGCCAGCGAAATCAGACAAATTCGCCAAATATACTTTCCCCTTCTTCAAATAATCCACATGGTTCTCATTTAAAAATTGGACAGCTCTTTTAAACTGCTGGTTTGAGTGGACGCCCGGCTGTGCATCGTTGTATGCATAAAACACGCCTTCGAGGCTATGCATGATAAATTAAAATCTTTCTGTTTTTATACAATATCTTCGGAGAAGCACCTTTTTATTCACAGCACAGTACAGATTAAACACCAAAACAAAAAGTGTAAATCTGTGTATATGTGTGTGTACGCTGCACTTGTCAACGCAATATGCGGTTTTTATACCCGTACTCAAAAAAGAGTTAAGGGGTATATTAGATTTGTGGTAAAAGTGGATGTGTGTAACGTAGAGAAGGAAAATTTTCCGACCCCATAAAGTATATATATTCTTGATCAGCATCAATAGGCGAGTCGATAGAGCCATGTCTGTCTGTCCGTCTGTCCGTCTTGTTTGACGCCTGGTTCTCAGAGACTATAAGAGTTAGGGCAACCAAATTTGGTTTCAAGACTCATGTGATATCACACTGCTACAAGTGTATTTCAAAATTTCGCCCCGCCCCCTTCCGCCCCCACAAAGGACGAAAATCTGTGGCAGGCACAATTTTGAAGATACGATAAAACTAAAAACGCAGTATCGTAGAGAATGACCATATCTACCAGATTGCTGAACATGAATCAGATCGGATCATAATTATAGCCAGAATGAAGAAATTAATTTTCTGTTGGTTCCCCCCCGCCTCCTGCACCAGAGAAACACTACTCATTCTCCTCTCGCTCGCACACTCTGCCGCGTTCAGTGCGCGAGCAACCCCTAGCGGAGGAGATGCAGAATATAAATGGTACATCTATAATCTACATTTTAGATGTAAAATATACATTGTAGATGTAGATGTAGATAACAGATGTAGCAAAAAAATGTAAAATGTAAAATTTTTTTTTTTCTAAAATTCTAAAAAATCATATCTCAAAAATGTATTTACTGACTGAGTACGGGTATAAGTAGAGTCGCGTCCCCAGAAGCGACTCACACGTTCCTTCTCGTTTAAACTGAAATGGTATTAGGTGGTATTTTCTTCTGGGTATTTTTTATTCAATTCTAAGCGGTCACACTAAACCAAACAAAGAAAATGAAAGTCAAATGTACGATATGGGAGTGGGATACCGATTCCCCTCCAAAAAGCAAGAAAAGCAAAAAATCAACATCAACACAATGCCCGCCATACACATATAACACACCATACACGTCATCGCCACCATCCCCGCCATCCCCACCATCCCCGCCATCACCACAATCCCCACCACCCCCACCATCACCGGCATCCCCACCACCCCCACCATACCCACCATCCCCACCATTCCCACCATCCCCGCGATCCCTACCATACCCGCCATCTAAATCTAAGCCATCCAAATCCAAGCCATTGCCGTCACCATCACCACCACCACCACCACAGTCATCGTCATCACAGGAGACGCAGGTACCGCCACAAACATCAAGACGGCTACATTTTGAGACTGAATCCGAAATAGAAGACAATTGGGACGCCAAGAGCACTAAATTTAACAAAAATAAAAGTATTTCCCCAGTGCCACCTACATCAGTTGTTATAACAACTATGGGAATACTGATAAAAACCTCCCAAACAAAAATTCTCAACAAGCGAAAACAGAATACGCCTCTTACAGACCAGGACCGCAGTACAATAAGAAGGGTAATAATGAGGTATTTTTGCAATAATGAATTAGTAATGACAAGAACGCAAGCAAGCCAGCTGCTTGACGAACTCATAAAACTTTTCCCGAATGAGATAAGAGGAAGTTGGATTTCAAAGGGCAGACAAACCCCTAATTTCTATGAATCTTATCGTAAAGCCAAATACGACAAAATCAGAAAACAAAAAAAAAAAGGCGGAGACGCCTTCAAAAATCATTGAATTAACAAAAACCAAAACAGACGCAAACCAAAACACAAAATCAATATGCTGCAATGGCGAAAAGTGCAAATGCAAGGACTGCAGAAAAGAAGTATGCATTGAATGCAGCAGAGCCTGCTCCAGCTGCAACACTTTAATCTGCTACTACTGCTTCTTAAGCAAAGATATATTGTAAGTATTTACCTTTCATCCACTCACATACAATCTAATTTTACTTTTTTCCAGCGAAACGAATATATTTTGCAACACCTGCAAAACGGACAACATAGAACAATGACAATATATTTTAAGAACACTAAATATTAAAAAAGCCAACGAAGCTATTGTTCTGTTATTATTTTATTAACGAATTATTAAAAATAAGCTTTGTAAAAATTTTTTAAGTTCGAAAATAAGACTACATTTTCAATGAGAAAATTTAGCTATTATTTTATTAACGAATTATTAAAAATAAGTTTTTTATATTCTGAAATAAGACTACATTTAAAATAAGCCAATGAAGCTATTATTTTGTTAACCAACTTGGTTGCGAATAAGTGGACTATTCAGGGCCGGATCAAACCTCAACCGGGCACTGGGCAACCATCAATCTGGGGCCCTCCATTTTTTCACCCCAGCTGCCTTCTTTCTTCATTTGACATAAAAACCTAAAAATTTTATTTTTGTTTGAATAATTTGTATATTTATCAGTGGCTATTATATTTTTTATTAATTATTTGGAGTTTTGTTTTTTCAACAAATTTTAGCCCTAGGGGGGCTCTAGGCAACTGCTAGTCCGGCCCTGGACCTATTCCCGTAGTCAGACTTCATATTTTGTTGTCGCTCGCATTTGCTCCTCGTGCAACAGCTTTGTATTGTATAGTCTTTGATTCGACACAGCTGCAAAGGCGCTCTCTCTCGGCTCAACCCGGAGAGAGCCGAGCCTGGAGTCGGCTCCCGACCCGGGCCTGGGAGCCAATCGTCAAAATTTTATGAGGCGTTTTAGTCGATTTGCGCCTCATGTGTTGTTTGTAGTGGTCATGGCCAGGAAATGATAATATCTTTTTCTTCAATAATCCATGGTTCCTTTAAAATTGGACGTTTTTAACTGCTGGTTTGGTGGCGCCCGGCTGTGCATCGTTGTTGTAACGTTGGGATGCATGTAAATTAAAATCTTTCTGTTTTTATACAATATCTTCGGAGAAGCACCTTTTTATTCACAGCACAGTACAGATTAAACACCAAAACAAAAAGTGTAAATCTGTTCTGTGTATTATGTGTGTGTACGCTGCACTTGTCAACGCAATATGCGGTTTTTATACCCGTACTCAAAAAAGAGTTAAGGGGTATATTAGATTTGTGGTAAAAGTGGATGTGTGTAACGTAGAGAAGGAAAATTTTCCGACCCCATAAAGTATATATATTCTTGATCAGCATCAATAGGCGAGTCGATAGAGCCATGTCTGTCTGTCCGTCTGTCCGTCTTGTTTGACGCCTGGTTCTCAGAGACTATAAGAGTTAGGGCAACCAAATTTGGTTTCAAGACTCATGTGATATCACACTGCTACAAGTGTATTTCAAAATTTCGCCCCGCCCCCTTCCGCCCCCACAAAGGACGAAAATCTGTGGCAGGCACAATTTTGAAGATACGATAAAACTAAAAACGAAGTATCGTAGAGAATGACCATATCTACCAGATTGCTGAACATGAATCAGATCGGATCATAATTATAGCCAGAATGAAGAAATTAATTTTCTGTTGGTTCCCCCGCCCCCTCCTGAAAGACAAACACTACTCATTCTCTCTCTCGCTCGCACACTCTGCCGCGTTCAGTGCGCGAGCAACCCCTAGAGGAGGAGATGCAGAATATAAATGGTACATCTATAATCTACATTTTAGATGTAAAATATACATTGTAGATGTAGATGTAGATAACAGATGTAGCAAAAAAAATGTAAAATGTAAAATTTTTTTTTTTTCTAAAATTCTAAAAAATCATATCTCAAAAATGTATTTACTGACTGAGTACGGGTATAAGTAGAGTCGCGTCCCCAGAAGCGACTCACACGTTCCTTCTCGTTTAAACTGAAATGGTATTAGTGGTATTTACTTCTGGGTATTTTTTATTCAATTCAAAGCGGTCAATACAATATGGGAGTGGGACACTGATTCCCATTCACAAAGCAAAAAAAGAAAAAAATCAACATCACCACAATGCCCGCCATCCCCACCATCCCCGCCATTCCCACCATAAACGCCATCCCCGCCATCCCCACCATCCAAGCCATCCCCGCCATCGCCGTCACCATCACCACCACAGTCATCACAGGAGACGCAGGTACAAGTACGATCGTCACCGCCACAAACATCAAGACGCCTGTATTTTGAATCTGAGTCCGAATTGAACGACAATTGGGACGCCAAGAGCACTAAATTTAACAAAAATAAAAGTATTTCCCCAGTGCCACCTACATCAGTTGTTATAACAACTATGGGAATACTGATAAAAACCTCCCAAACAAAAATTCTCAACAAGCGAAAACAGAATACGCCTCTTACAGACCAGGACCGCAGTACAATAAGAAGGGTAATAATGAGGTATTTTTGCAATAATGAATTAGTAATGACAAGAACGCAAGCAAGCCAGCTGCTTGACGAACTCATAAAACTTTTCCCGAATGAGATAAGAGGAAGTTGGATTTCAAAGGGCAGACAAACCCCTAATTTCTATGAATCTTATCGTAAAGCCAAATACGACAAAATCAGAAAACAAAAAAAAAAAAGGCGGAGACGCCTTCAAAAATCATTGAATTAACAAAAACCAAAACAGACGCAAACCAAAACACAAAATCAATATGCTGCAATGGCGAAAAGTGCAAATGCAAGGACTGCAGAAAAGAAGTATGCATTGAATGCAGCAGAGCCTGCTCCAGCTGCAACACTTTAATCTGCTACTACTGCTTCTTAAGCAAAGATATATTGTAAGTATTTACCTTTCATCCACTCACATACAATCTAATTTTACTTTTTTCCAGCGAAACGAATATATTTTGCAACACCTGCAAAACGGACAACATAGAACAATGACAATATATTTTAAGAACACTAAATATTAAAAAAGCCAACGAAGCTATTGTTCTGTTATTATTTTATTAACGAATTATTAAAAATAAGTTTTTTAAGTTCGAAAATAAGACTACATTTTCAATGAGAAAATTTAGCTATTATTTTATTAACGAATTATTAAAAATAAGTTTTTTATATTCTGAAATAAGACTACATTTAAAATAAGCCAATGAAGCTATTATTTTGTTAACCAACTTGGTTGCGAATAAGTGGACTATTCAGGGCCGGATCAAACCTCAACCGGGCACTGGGCAACCATCAATCTGGGGCCCTCCATTTTTTCACCCCAGCTGCCTTCTTTCTTCATTTGACATAAAAACCTAAAAATTTTATGTTTGTTTGAATAATTTGTATATTTATCAGTGGCTATTATATTTTTTATTAATTATTTGGAGTTTTGTTTTTTCAACAAATTTTAGCCCTAGGGGGCTCTAGGCAACTGCTAGTCCGGCCCTGGACCTATTCCCGTAGTCAGACTTCATATTTTGTTGTCGCTCGCATTTGCTCCTCGTGCAACAGCTTTGTATTGTATAGTCTTTGATTCGACACAGCTGCAAAGGCGCTCTCTCTCGGCTCAACCCGGAGAGAGCCGACTGCCCTGCCGAAGATATCGGCTCCCGACCCGAGGGCCTGGGAGCCAATCGTCCAAAAATTTTATGCAGGCAGTTTTTAGTCGATTTGACGCCTCTATGTGTTGTTTGCTTAGTGGTCATGGCCAGCGAAATCAGACAAATTCGCCAAATATACTTTCCCCTTCTTCAAATAATCCACATGGTTCTCATTTAAAAATTGGACAGCTCTTTTAAACTGCTGGTTTGAGTGGACGCCCGGCTGTGCATCGTTGTATGCATAAAACACGCCTTCGAGGCTATGCATGATAAATTAAAATCTTTCTGTTTTTATACAATATCTTCGGAGAAGCACCTTTTTATTCACAGCACAGTACAGATTAAACACCAAAACAAAAAGTGTAAATCTGTGTATATGTGTGTGTACGCTGCACTTGTCAACGCAATATGCGGTTTTTATACCCGTACTCAAAAAAGAGTTAAGGGGTATATTAGATTTGTGGTAAAAGTGGATGTGTGTAACGTAGAGAAGGAAAATTTTCCGACCCCATAAAGTATATATATTCTTGATCAGCATCAATAGGCGAGTCGATAGAGCCATGTCTGTCCGTCCGTCTGTCCGTCTTGTTTGACGCCTGGATCTCAGAGACTATAAGAGCTAGGGCAACCAAATTTGGTTTCAAGACTCATGTGATATCACACTGCTACAAGTGTATTTCAAAATTTCGCCCCGCCCCCTTCCGCCCCCACAAAGGACGAAAATCTGTGGCAGCCACAATTTTGAAGATACGATAAAACTAAAAACGCAGTATCGTAGAGAATGACCATATCTACCAGATTGCTGAATATGAATCAGATCGGATCATAATTATAGCCAGAATGAAGAAATTAATTTTCTGTTGGTTCCCCCGCCTCCTGCAGCCAGAGACACACTACTCATTCTCCTTCTCGCTCGCACACTCTGCCACGTTCAGTGCGCGAGCAACCCCTAGCGGAGGAGATGCAGAATATAAATGGTACATCTATAATCTACATTTTAGATGTAAAATATACATTGTAATGTAGATGTAGATAACAGATGTAGCAAAAAAATGTAAAATGTAAATTTTTTTTTTTCTAAAATTCTAAAAAATCATATCTCAAAAATGTATTTACTGACTGAGTACGGGTATAAGTAGAGTCGCGTCCCCAGAAGCGACTCACACGTTCCTTCTCGTTTAAACTGAAATGGTATTAGTGGTATTTACTTCTGGGTATTTTTTATTCAATTCAAAGCGGTCAATACAATATGGGAGTGGGACACTGATTCCCATTCACAAAGCAAAAAAAGAAAAAATCAACATCACCACAATGCCCGCCATCCCCACCATCCCCGCCATTCCCACCATAAACGCCATCCCCGCCATCCCCACCATCCAAGCCATCCCCGCCATCGCCGTCACCATCACCACCACAGTCATCACAGGAGACGCAGGTACAAGTACGATCGTCACCGCCACAAACATCAAGACGCCTGTATTTTGAATCTGAGTCCGAATTGAACGACAATTGGGACGCCAAGAGCACTAAATTTAACAAAAATAAAAGTATTTCCCCAGTGCCACCTACATCAGTTGTTATAACAACTATGGGAATACTGATAAAAACCTCCCAAAGAAAAATTCTCAACAAGCGAAAACAGAATACGCCTCTTACAGACCAGGACCGCAGTACAATAAGAAGGGTAATAATGAGGTATTTTTGCAATAATGAATTAGTAATGACAAGAACGCAAGCAAGCCAGCTGCTTGACGAACTCATAAAACTTTTCCCGAATGAGATAAGAGGAAGTTGGATTTCAAAGGGCAGACAAACCCCTAATTTCTATGAATCTTATCGTAAAGCCAAATACGACAAAATCAGAAAACAAAAAAAAAAGGCGGAGACGCCTTCAAAAATCATTGAATTAACAAAAACCAAAACAGACGCAAACCAAAACACAAAATCAATATGCTGCAATGGCGAAAAGTGCAAATGCAAGGACTGCAGAAAAGAAGTATGCATTGAATGCAGCAGAGCCTGCTCCAGCTGCAACACTTTAATCTGCTACTACTGCTTCTTAAGCAAAGATATATTGTAAGTATTTACCTTTCATCCACTCACATACAATCTAATTTTACTTTTTTCCAGCGAAACGAATATATTTTGCAACACCTGCAAAACGGACAACATAGAACAATGACAATATATTTTAAGAACACTAAATATTAAAAAAAGCCAACGAAGCTATTGTTCTGTTATTATTTTATTAACGAATTATTAAAAATAAGTTTTTTAAGTTCGAAAATAAGACTACATTTTCAATGAGAAAATTTAGCTATTATTTTATTAACGAATTATTAAAAATAAGTTTTTTATATTCTGAAATAAGACTACATTTAAAATAAGCCAATGAAGCTATTATTTTGTTAACCAACTTGGTTGCGAATGAGTGGACTATTCAGGGCCGGATCAAACCTCAACCGGGCACTGGGCAACCATCAATCTGGGGCCCTCCATTTTTTCACCCCAGCTGCCTTCTTTCTTCATTTGACATAAAAACCTAAAAATTTTATGTTTGTTTGAATAATTTGTATATTTATCAGTGGCTATTATATTTTTTATTAATTATTTGGAGTTTTGTTTTTTCAACAAATTTTAGCCCGAGGGGGGCTCTAGGCAACTGCTAGTCCGGCCCTGGACCTATTCCCGTAGTCAGACTTCATATTTTGTTGTCGCTCGCATTTGCTCCTCGTGCAACAGCTTTGTATTGTATAGTCTTTGATTCGACACAACTGCAAAGGCGCTCTCTCTCGGCTCAACCCGGAGAGAGCCGACTGTCCTGCCGAAGATATCGGCTCCCGACCCGAGGGCCTGGGAGCCAATCGTCCAAATATTTTATGCAGGCAGTTTTTAGTCGATTTGACGCCTCTATGTGTTGTTTGCTTAGTGGTCATGGCCAGCGAAATCAGACAAATTCGCCAAATATACTTTCCCCTTCTTCAAATAATCCACATGGTTCTCATTTAAAAATTGGACAGCTCTTTTAAACTGCTGGTTTGAGTGGACGCCCGGCTGTGCATCGTTGTATGCATAAAACACGCCTTCGAGGCTATGCATGATAAATTAAAATCTTTCTGTTTTTATACAATATCTTCGGAGAAGCACCTTTTTATTCACAGCACAGTACAGATTAAACACCAAAACAAAAAGTGTAAATCTGTGTATATGTGTGTGTACGCTGCACTTGTCAACGCAATATGCGGTTTTTATACCCGTACTCAAAAAAGAGTTAAGGGGTATATTAGGTTTGTGGTAAAAGTGGATGTGTGTAACGTAGAGAAGGAAAATTTTCCGACCCCATAAAGTATATATATTCTTGATCAGCATCAATAGCCGAGTCGATAGAGCCATGTCTGTCTGTCCGTCTGTCCGTCTTGTTTGACGCCTGGTTCTCAGAGACTATAAGAGTTAGGGCAACCAAATTTGGTTTCAAGACTCATGTGATATCACACTGCTACAAGTGTATTTCAAAATTTCGCCCCGCCCTTCCGCCCCACAAAGGACGAAAATCTGTGGCAGGCACAATTTTGAAGATACGATAAAACTAAAAACGAAGTATCGTAGAGAATGACCATATCTACCAGATTGTGCCTGCCACAGATTTTCGTCCTTTGTGGGGGCGGAAGGGGGCGGGGCGAAATTTTGAAATACACTTGTAGCAGTGTGATATCACATGAGTCTTGAAACCAAATTTGGTTGCCCTAGCTCTTATAGTCTCTGAGATCCAGGCGTCAAACAAGACGGACAGACGGACAGACGGACGGACGGACGGACGGACAGACAGGCTCTATCGACTCGGCTATTGATGCTGATCAAGAATATATATACTTTATGGGATCGGAAAATTTTCCTTCTCTGTGTTACACACATCCACTTTTACCACAAATCTAATATACCCCTTAACTCTTTTTTGAGTACGGGTATAAAAAGAAAAAAATCAACATCACCACAATGCCCGCCATCCCCACCATCCCCGCCATTCCCACCATAAACGCCATCCCCGCTCGTTCGGCTAATCAACTGTAACTGCAAATGCTTATAACACATGACAAATAAATAATACGAATAATAAAATACATAATACAACCACACCAAAGTCTTACAGGGATTTCCTTAAGCGAACACGAAAAGCCATGCCACGCCCTGATCGGTCGGTGTATGGCTAAGATATATCGCAATGATATTTTCCGAGGAACAGACAGCCAAATATCAAGCCCACAAAACTGGCAGTGATCGCGTAGGTGGACTATGTCACCGTGTTGGCATACCCAGTGGTACTGCGTGGAAATGGTATCATATGGCACCCTGACCCTAGTCGTATATCCAACTGTCGAGGCACTTAGTCTTTGGCCAACTTTCAGTTCCAGTTGTTGCATTGGACTGCAGCTTATAATCGACATCGTACAAAAATTTAAATTACATTGGGTCTTTGAAATTAACCGAATTAATTTGAATTTTTCCGGTTAATTTCGATTCGATTATATAATAATCGATCAATTTCAGGACAGTATTTCCGCAAGCACGGCAACGATGCACAGTTCAGGGAAGTATTTCCGCAAGTATGGCAATGATGCACATTTCAGGGAAGTATATCCGCAAGTATGGCAGCGCCACACGTTTTCCCTCCCAATTCATTTCGATCAGACGCTGCGCATCCTTCACAACAGGCACAGGCTGGGCCTTGGTTGATAGGCGGCCTCTTCTAATCGTCCGGATAAATGATGATCTCCTTGTTACGGAAGCAAACTGCAGAGGGTGCGAGAATAGTTCCTGGCGGATGCTGCTTGCCTGGCCTGGATCCTCCCCAATCGCTTACCAATCTCATCCAGATTCAGTCCATCCACGTCCATTTCCATGGCAAAGAACACAGTGCACCACAAAGGATCCATCCTCGGCCAGGTAGGACTTGAGATCATCCAGCGAGGGTATCGTGTAGTAGCCCACGCATCGCAACACTATTCCTGTGGGATGTGGCGCATAGTCTGACGCCCCATAGCGCCTCGCTGCTGCCTCAATGGCTAGTCTGGAGCGATTCACTGCAGTCTCTTGCGAGAGGGCATTCAACTTGCAGGGCACTATGTTCCATTATTTATACATTCGTGCGGTAAGTTGCCTCTGGTCTGCTCTTGTAATACATCAATAGTCATATATTTTTGGCCTTTTGACAGGTGTCAGTTACACAGAAGTCCCGCGTGGGTTCGAGGAAAATCAACTCGGCTCTACACCTTGTAGTAAAACAAGTAATCAAAAAGGGATATTTAAACAACCTCGTCCCAATAGTGTCTGACCACTGTCCTGCAAACTTGACTGGCAAACGTTCCCGATTCCATGGGACAAAGAGCATTTCAAGAAGGGACTCGCGAAACACAAGCTCACGGATGTTACGGACTATTTGTATGGAAAGTATACACTAGACGACTGGAAGAGTAAGTTGGAAAATGCGCCAAAGTTGGACAACTCAGCGTCCGAGAAGCAACAAACACTTTACGACTGTGAGCTTCGAAACATGAATTTGATTATGGAGCGCCATTTCGCCATTTCATCGGCTACTGAAGGACCCAATATATTATATAGCCTGTGTGGTTGGGCTTATGCTTATACTAACCACCCCAAAAACATTTAGCAGTAACGCCTAAAAAACTCAACAAATTGTGTTCAATTTTCGTTTGAACCTTAATATGTAAATAATCTAATGAAAATGACTTCTGAAAACTTGCCAATCTTGTAGAAAATTTATGTATCTATCGGATAAAATTATTTCTTTATGGCTGAGAGGGCCAACTAGCTATTAATATTAAACCGAATATCAAATTCTAGGAATATCAACGCATTTGTCAGTATACTTACGGTATATTTTGATAAGGAGAAGGTATATTTCGGTATATTTAATCGGCCAATGTTTATCTTGGAAAAAAAAATTGCTAATAAAACTTGAAGCTCTGCGATTGAATTGTTTGTAAGTATGCCAACGTGCAGCGCGGCCATATAAGACTAAAGCAAGATGCTGCTGCTGGAGCTGAACATTTTAACCCTGAACATATGGTGAGTGTGACAGGTGACGCACTGGGCTCAAATCTAATCAAAACTTCAATTCACAATTGTAGGGGCATTCCATATGTGTCAAGTGATCGGGGGCCGCGTCTCGAGGCCATTTGCAAAGAACTGAGCAGCGGAAAGTATGATATCGTGTCGCTTCAGGAGGTGTGGGCTCAGCGTGACAGCGAGCAATTGCAGGAGAAGACGTCCAGTGTTCTGCCGTATGCCCACTACTTCCACAGTGGCGTAATGGGGGCCGGCCTACTGGTGCTTTCCAAATATCCGATTCTGGGGACTCTGTTCCACGCCTGGTCCGTGAATGGCTACTTCCATCGCATTCAGCACGCGGATTGGTTTGGCGGCAAGGGTGTCGGTCTGTGCCGCATCTTAATTGGCCACCAGATGCTGCACCTCTATAATGCTCATCTGCATGCCGAGTATGACAATGACAATGATGAATACAAGACTCACCGGGTTATCCAAGCCTTTGATACCGCTCAGTTTATCGAGGCCACCCGGGGCAATTCGGTGCTTCAGATCTTGGCCGGAGATTTGAATGCCCAACCACAAGACATATCGTACAAGGTGCTGTTGTACACCTCCAAAATGTTGGACAGCTGTGCCTCGGACACCTTTCGCACAAATGAGTGCGAAACAAATTCCTACACCTCGGCGAGGGCACTGTCCAGGAATCCGCGGGGCATACGCATAGACCACATATTTGTACGCGGAGCTGACAATATAAACGCGGAGATTGTCGAGTACACTCTACCCTTTCCAGACCGTGTGCCTGGTCAAAAGTTTAGCTTCTCGGATCACGAAGCAGTATTGGCCAAGCTGAAGCTATCCCGAACCATTCCGACAGATGCTGGGGCTGCAAGCGACGCAGCAGCAGTGGCGACGATTGAAGTAAACTGCGAAGTGGTGGAAGAAACATGTGCATCCCGTGAGCAAGGAGGAGGAGATGGACCTGCGCCTACTATTGTCCCAACGGCTGATGCATCTCCTGTGAATTGCAATGGCAGTTCCATAAGGAGTCCAGATAAAAGCTGCTCTTCCATCCAGCCTCTTCCTGCGGCCAGAACCGCTGCTCTGCAGGAAGCCCTGTCCCTTTGCGATGCTTCCCTGCTGCAATTGAACACCGATCGGATACTCTACTATAGCGCAGCCACCTTCCTCTTTGTCCTACTCGTTCTGCTTGTCGAGTTCACGGCCCCGGGGGGAATGCGAACGATTTTCTTGCTGCTCAAGTTTATAGTCTTCGGAGTCATCTTGTTCTGTGTGTTCATGGCTTCCATTTGGAACTACATGGAACGGAATGGCGTAATGCAGGGTAAAAAGTCCATGGAGATCATGCTGCATCATGCTCAGAAATATGAATATTTCTATTAAAGGGCGAGTATGTGCATGCGTTTATAATTAAGTATATCGGCTCAATAAGCATTTAAAAACATTGTATAACGTAAATATGTATATCAATATGTGTATGTATTGTCTTTGGTTTACTCTTTATTTATTGACGACTCTGCCTCATTCTGATTTATAACATTCTGTACTTTCAATGCAATAAAATGGTCTCTTTCATTGTAAAACCCATCTTCTGTTACTACAGAGGTCATGCGCTTCAAGCATATACAACAAAAAACAATCATCGTTATCTCTTGTGCTCAATGGGGAGACTAAGAGGCGTACGACGACCTTAGTAAAGATTAATTTTCCCCTACACCCACCCACCATAATATTAGAATATCCCACGACATAATTAGCCAATAACAATTAGGTTTTTAACATCTTTTCTTTATTCTCGAGTAGAAAACAGCTCCGCATGATCCCTGATACATTTTATTCGGGCTTCTTTCCCTTGGTAAGTTCGGCCTTCTTTCCCTTGGTGGGAAGAGGCTTCTGGGAACGCAGAACAGCGGAGGCGCGGCGAAGAGCAGCCTAAAATTGAGAATTATAGAAAACACAATTTAAAATCGAACAATAAAATTATCTACAAGTAAAGTGCTATTAGAACTTCAGACAATTTTTTCAACACGATCATTCTGCGATCTTGGTATGTAGCATTAAAATAAGGATCATCATATCAGGGATAGTTCAGTGGGATTGCTAAATTATTTCAGAAATTACCTGTGTCAGATCCTTGCGGTACTTGGAGCCGATCAACAGGTTCTTCAGCTTTTTCAGGGAGCGTCGGGGACCAGCCTTGAAGTCGACACGCACTGTGTTCTTGGCGGGACGCTGAGCATATTTGCCCTTCTTCAGGACGGCGGTGAAGCCCTTCTTATCGGCAGCAGGAACGACGCCAAGGGTCTTCTTGTGCACGATGCCGCTGTAGCGGAACGAGCTGACAGAGGCCAAGTTGTTTGGCTCCTGGAAAAGTGCAATAAACAATTAATAAATGTCCCACACGCGGACGCATTCAATGGTGAAGCCAACTTTGTCAGATTAAGGTTACTATCAAGTTGTATTCAAATATCATTGTGAAAGTTTGTAAGTTGGAAACATCATAGAACAAATCGGATATTATTTAGGTGGGGGACACCACTTACTGTGCTGAAGGGTTTCTTCACATCGCGCTTCTTCAGCAAGAAGGCGTTGTTGTTGCGAATGATCAACCAATTGAGGTGCGAAGAGGTTGCCATCTCAAGTCTGCAAATAGATTGAAAGGGAATTCGGTTAGAAGAGTTTACAAAAGTTTCTATAAGCCTATGTGGCGATTGAGTATTCAGGATTGGGTGATGAATATAGTCTTCAAGAACTCTTCTGCTAAATCATTCATCATGATAGAAATACTTCTGCACTTGAGGAAATAACTATATGCTTACCTTTATTGAGAATACAGCCGCCAGACATCAAATCGGAAGGGAACATTATGAAAGAGAAGAGAAATACATTATAAAATCGATGCCATGGCTAAAGCGCAGGTATTATGAATAAATGATTTCAGAATTGGGTGATGAATATAGTCTTCAAGAACTCTTCTGCTAGATCATTCATCACGGAAGAAATACTCAAGGCATCCTACTGAAGAACAAGGCTTACCTTTATTAGCAATGCGACCAGTCATCAAACCGGAGCACGGAATCATGGAAGAAAAGAGAAAAGAACTTTAACATCGGTGCAATTTATAAAAAATTCAACATGTTAAATGAATAACTTCAGGATTGGGTGATGAATATAGTCTTCAAGAACTCTTCTGTTAAATCATTCATCATGGGATTTCAGCTCCCTTGCAACTACAACATGTGCTCTCACCTTGTGTGTGTGTATCAACATCATGTCGTCCGGGCCCACGCAGCGTGAAAGAGAAAGAAATTCGATGTTAGACTTGAATACAAACTGAGCACACTTAATAAACGTTTAGTTTAGTTTAGCTATTTTGGTGGGAAAGATAAAAGTAGTCCCGGCATAGGTTCCCCGGCCGCCATGATGAAGCAACTCAGCCTCTCTTTTCACACATTTCGGGTCAATAAATCAGCGCGCTGCACACGTGTGGGTAATACCAACATTTACCTCCGAAATATTTCGAGCTGGCTGCCATTTTGACTAAAACACGTGGTACACCCATGTCACAAAATAAATCTTTCACAGCTACATGCAATTCACAATGCTGTAGAAGCTAGAACTTAACCAAATCAAGACAAAATGCAAAATGCCCACCTTTTCTCGTTGAAAGACAAGCAGGAAAGAAATATGGCAGCTGCGACACAGAGCAAAGTTGGCTGCGATCAAATTAGCAGGGTTGCATTTTGGGCATTGACTTTCAAAACGATAGTTGGTCAAGTTGGCAGCCCCGCCAGGTGGCATTAAATGTCGAATATATTTCGGTTATTTTAAAAATTGTTTCAGTTTTTGTTTGATCCTTATTATGTAAACAATCCAAAGGGCCAATTAGCTAGTAATATTAAACGGAATATCAAAATCGAGGAACATAAAAACGTCTTGTCGTGTCCGTCAGTATATTTACGGTATATTTTGCTAATGGCATGGTTTATTTAGGTATATTTCTGTGGGTCAGGCGGTATATTTTATTGATAAATCTGGTCTGTCCTTCGGAAACTAGAGCTGTCATGCGATTGGATTGATCGATAAACATCGATAGTTTTTAATGTTTTTAAAAAACAGTCGATACTATCGTATCAAAATATCACGGTATGGCAGCCCGCAGCAACTACGAATTGCACGAGTCTGGCAACGCCACGAAACGACGACACATTCGTTTTATGTTGTTTTTGTTTGAACCTTAATATGTAAATAATCCAATAAAAACGACTTCTAAAAACTTACCAATCTTGTAGAAACTTTATGTATCTATCGGATAAAATTATTTGTTTAGGGCTGAAAGTCCCACCTAGCTAGTAATATTAAACGGAATATCAAAATCGAGGAATATCAACTTTGAATGTTTTGAAAAAACAATCGATACTATCGTGATAGCTCTAATAATTATTGAAAAACTATTGAAACCTTTTAGAAACTTGTCCATTGTAAAAATTAGATGCCACCTGTCGATTTGTTTACAAATGTGTCTTCGTATCTTATAGCAGACAATCCAAACATATTAAAAGCGCAACGACTGTAGCTCGATACTATCACGATAGTCTCAAAACCATCGATAGTAGAGGCTAGCAGCAAACATCGATACTATCGATAGTGGCCTCGATGGTTTGACACTTCTAACAAACACACTTCCGAAAAATCATTTGGTAAAATCTTAAATTTTACAACACCAGATCACATCAAAAAGTTTTTGTTTAGGCTGTGGTTTATTTTTATTGTCGTATGTCCATCCAGAATTTAAACACTCGTGGTAAGTAGAAGAGACACCCAGAAAACAGCCAGCAGTCGGAGTCGCACTGCTCATGTACATTTACACATGTACATAAAAATGGCTGCTCGTGGTCTAGTCATCGGCCTCACACACACACGCATACACACATGCATACATAAATGCACGCAGGCGATTTTAAGGGCACAACAGCACGCTGCGAGAGGGTGTGATTACAAATACAGAGATTCCAATGAGATGCTAAGGGCATATTGTGTTTTTTTGTATTTTACAGACCCCTTTGCTGATGCAATCAAGGGCAATGATGATGACATTCAAGACGGGCTTGTGCACATAAGAATCCAGCAGAGGAACGGTCGCAAGACGCTAACCACTGTCCAGGGCCTGTCCGCGGAGTATGACTTGAAGAAAATAGTCCGCTCCTGTAAAAAGGTAAGTGGCTGGCTGGCCTGGCTGTTGGCCAACTTGCCTGATCGATCTGTTTTCGCATTCATAGGAATTTGCCTGCAATGGAACTGTGATCGAGCATCCGGAGTATGGTGAAGTTCTGCAGCTGCAGGGCGATCAACGTGAGAACATCTGTCAATGGTTGACCAAGGTTGGATTAGCCAAACCAGACCAGCTGAAGGTGCACGGCTTTTAAGCGGATGCCAAGGAACAACAAATATTTCATTCTTAAGCTACATTCAACTTGCAGAAGTTATTCTTCGTTCAAATTATATAAAAACAATCTTGATAGAACATTAACACAAAGACAGAAGCAATAGACCATTAACTGAGAAAGATGTTATAAATAAATTAAATGTTCAATTTAAATAAACGGAGGTTGCATTGTAAAATGGGATATTATCTGTAATTGCTTTATATTACAAGGGCAGGTTATCAAAGACACGACACAAAACACAGAATTGGGCAATAAAAGGGTATAATTAAATTTTATATTTAAGCGGCGCCTATCGCACAAAAGTACCGATAGTGTTTTACAATCAACCATATGCATCGATAAGTAGAATAAAAAGTCGCGGATATATGATTTAAAAACGTAAAACAACAGAAAAATAGAGTAAATTTTCTAAAAAATTAAGAAGAGTAGCTCTCTTTGATTATATTCCCACAAAAATATACAAATTAAAACATTTTCGACAGTCTAAAAAAAAATATCACCTGCATATATATATCGATATATTGATATGTCAATATTATATACATTTAACACGACCGAGTGAGATGCTTTTTGCGTGTTTTATTGCTTTTGCTGGTTAAAAAAGTTTGCTGCAATCTCTCAAAGCAGCAATTTGATCTGCACCATCAAATGCATAAGTTTTCGTGCCGAGTTTAATAAATAGTTGGAAAAACGTGGATTTCGGTGTAGTGTAGTGTACGTGTACTCCGCGGAACGCCGTGCCACTAGCTAGAACACATAACAAGTGGTTTTACAATTTTGATATTGTAGCCGCAGGAAATAGTTAACTGCAGGGTGATAGAAACAAGAACAATTCTACGTTGAGCGGTGTAAGTGTAAGTGCACAAGAATATTATTTATCTTTTTGTTTTAAGGGGAAGGGGAAATGGGCTACGCTACTTTTCGCCACCAACCATACTGGGCTCACATACCCTGCTTGATACAAATAATTTCAAATTTGATGCGCATGCATGACACAAACATCTGTACAGACCCATTTCATACCCATTTAAATGTCCCATTATATTATGTATAAAAAAACTCACTCCCAGCCAAAGCTGACAGCTCCCAGAGGTTCTTCGGCTCTGGGGGCTGACGCAGCCAATTCTGTTGGGACGTTTCGCTTGTATTAATATGTACATCTTAATGCTATATAGTTAGTGTTTTCGTTTTGCAAAATTAAGTTCTTAGGTCTCGATTCCATCATTCCCATTACGATCCCGATTCACATATTTTATATATTTATCGCATGCAACCGTGCAGATTTCGGGAGCCTATCGAAACGGTGACAGAGGAACGGCGAAAGTTTTCTATGACGATGAGAAGTGAATTTTTGGATTTTTCGCGTGACAAGTTCGTTGTGAAAAAAACTAAAAAGAACAATTTATTATTTAGAACATTTGCAAGCAATACAAAATTTGTTGTGCTACTCTGTCGGCTAGGTGTCGGTGAAAATTGTGTGTGAAATAAAGAAAAAAATCAATTGCCTCAAAGCCTCTCGACCAATTTCAATTTTATTCTTTGCGTGTGCAAAAAAAAAAAACTACGAAAAAACGAAGACGAAAAAAGTCAGCAGCGGGGAAGAAAAAGAATAGAAAGGAAAGCGAAAATAGCCACAGAAAAAGAAACAAAATTAAGTCATTCATACCACCAGGCCACGGAAAATTAAACGACGACGACGACAACGGTCGCGTAGAAGTTGAAGAAAATGTACAGGAACAGGGGAGGAGGAGCAGCCGCAGCAGCAGTAGTATAAATAAATAGCGAAGCAGCGAAAAGAAGTGTGTTGCAGCTTTGATTGCCTGCCTTTGATTGTTCGCATCGCATTGTAATCAAGTTTCATGCAATAAGAATATCAAAGTGAAAATCAAATTTTCCAAATCTAAAAGCCTCCTCGACTGGGTGGCAACACGACTGCCGCTGTGTGCGTGTGTATATGCCTGTGTGTGTGTGTGTGAGAGTGTGCCGCGTGTGACTGTGTGTGTGTGTGTGAGTGTTGCGAGTAAGTGTTGAGGCGTTCCGTTTGTTCGAAAGAGGAGGAAAAAATATATTTAAAAGCAAATCGACTGTGTCTTTGTGTGGAATTTCCGTATAATTTCAACATACGTTACCATGGAATATTACCTAGGTTAGTAGTAATATAATTTTCAGATGTCAAAAACAAACACATATGCCTGCCATCTAACGCAAACCCAAACCCTCACCCCCACACTGCGACCACGGCTGCTGCTGCACTTGTGTGCGAATAGAGAGTACGTACAGTGGGTTGAAGAAGAACACGCATAAGTTGCTGCTCTCGCAACGCCTTAAGGTGAGGCAGAAGTTTGGATTTTGGCGACGGTGGCAGCCACTGGCACCAGATAAGCAGGGGCAGCACAGCTCGTCCATCTGTGGCTATGCTGGCATTAAATTTATTTGTTTATAATATAAAATCTGGTTTGGCTGGGAGAGTTTTCTTAGCATTTTACTAGCATCACGTCACATCACTGGCGTCGTCCGATTACGAAAGTTTCCCATTACGTCTGCAACAACAACAAATGACCTTGTTTATAGAACTTCACTTGAACGCACACACAGAAACTAATACATGCACACGTTTGCTCTTGTCCAATTGCAGGAGGATATGTCTATATGAATGCAGATGCAGTCAAGATCCAGCCGCCGGTCTACGCCAATGTTCCTGTCGAAACGGCAATGTTAGCTACCAACTTGTTCGGCACCACAACACAGATCGCAGCCCCAAACGCAGCAGCCCACATACCATTGATCACAGCCGCCCCAGCAGCCGCTGCCCCCGCTACAGTCGCAGCCGTGGCAGCGCCACAGACCGCTCCGCTTTCACATCAGCATCCACAGCAGGTGCAGGTTCAGGTGCAGCAGCCTCATCCACACCAGCAGCAGATTATTGCTCATACACACACCCACCAACAACACCAGCAGCAGCAGCAACAACAGCAGCAGCAGCAACAGTCTCCTCAGACCATTCAGGCTCATCCCGCACAGCATTTGCATTACGGACATCCGCCTCCGCCGCCACAGGCACAGGGCGTGGCTAACTCCGGAGTGGTTGTAGGAGGAGGCGCTGCCGTTGCTGGTGCCGCTGCTGAGAGCATCGATAATCCAGAATTCGCCATCATGAATGGGGCAATTGGCCAGACCCAAGATGGCACCGTCGTCTGCTACACAACCGATGCTCTCGTACCTGGTGTTAATAATACGAATTTAGTTGCAATTGAGCCGCAACCCCAACACATTGTAGTGCCGGTTCAGGTTCCTGTTCCTGTTCCCGTTCAGCTACCGGTCCCAGTGCCTGCCAATGGACCGCTGCCCACCCAGAACCCAGAGCTGCAGCAGCAGCTACAGCCACAGCCACAGCAGGGTAATAACCCGAATGTCCTAGCTGGAGACGATCCGAATCTACCGATAGACAAGCTCAAGCAAATGCTGGCTACTCAGCTTGAGTATTACTTTTCCAGGTATATTTATTTATGGTTAATCCAAAGGTTATTCCCCCTCTGACTGTTTCTCTTTCCCTGTCGCTTCTATAGAGAAAATCTGGCAAATGATACTTACCTGCTATCGCAGATGGACAGCGACCAATATGTGCCCATATGGACTGTGGCCAGATTTAATCTTGTTAGGAAATTAAGCAAGGACATCAAACTTATTACTGAGGTGCTGCGTGAGTCGCCCAACGTTCAGGTGGATGACGAGGGTCTGCGCGTGCGTCCCAATCGCAAGCGTTGCATCATCATACTACGCGAGATATCCAACAACACTCCCCTCGATGACGTCAAGGTTTGCCATCAGCTCAGCTCAGCACCTCCTCCTGCTCCTCATTTCCTGTAATCAAATGCTAATTCGATTTCCTTCTGCTGCAGGCTCTTTTCAGCAACGAGAACTGCCCGAGGCCAATCTCCTGCGAATTTGCTGCCAACAATTCGTGGTACATCACATTCGAGTCGGACGAGGATGCGCAAAAGGCCTTCAAGTATCTGCGCGAGGAGATCAAGGAGTTTCAGGGCAAGCCCATTATGGCCCGCATAAAGCCCAAATCGTTTATTAATAGAATACAAGCTGTACCAAATATTAAGAACGGCTACCGTCTCACATCGCCACCGACTACCGCAGTGTATGATCCTTCCGGTGCTGGGGCTGCCGCTGTCAGCTATGCGTCCGCCCCTCAGCGATACTTGTATACCACCAATGGGGCAGTCCTTGGCCCCGCCTCTGTTCCCTACAATAATCAGGTAGTGATTGTAAGTAATCAAAACTATTTGACATACATCTGAGAAGGTATCATACTCATGTTCCCCCTCTCTCTGCAGCCGATTCAACAGAATCAATTCTATCCCGGTTTGATGGCTGGTCCATGGCCACCCGGCACTGTGGCCACTGCCGGGCATGGCCAGAACTTCTATGAGATTGGTGGCAATATCTATGCCGCCAATGCATTGGCTCCGCAGGCTGTAGCCAGCTTTGCCGCCGCACCTCCACCCACCGCACAAACGATTGTCACATCCAAACCGCAGGGTGGTGGCGGCGGCCGCTACAACAATAGTCACCGCGGCAATCCCAACAATATGGGAGGTGGCGGCAACTCGGGACCACGCGGCGAGCCCCGGAGCAAACCCCCGCGCAATACACAGACTCCATCCCATATCCAGAGCGGGAGCATTGTGCCCATCCAGCTAGCGGGTGGCATTCCTGGTGGCATGGTGAGCGTGGTGCCGGCCAATATTGTGGATCCACTGCATCAGGCTTCGCTACAGCAGTCCCAGCAACAGCCGGTTCACCAGCAGCTACAGCAGCAGCAGGTGCAGCAGCCGACCAGCTCCGCCCATGTCCAAGTGCAACAGCAGCAGCAGGCAACGGGGCAGGTGAACAACTCCAATCGCCACTATAATACCATCAAGAGTAATAATTGGAAGGGTAAGAGTTTATAGCAACTCCTTAACGTTGAGCCTCTTCTCATACCTACAATCCAATGGCAGGTGGCATGCAGAAGAACCTGGACAAGAGCTATGGTGGTGCAGTGGCCACCCACCACCACTACAGCACCCAGGCCCAGGGTCTGCCCACACATGGCCACCATCTCCAGGCTCAGCAGCAGCAACAGCAGCAGCAACAACAACAGGGACAGGGACAATCACAGCAGCAGCACTATCATTTGGCTTCCTCTAGCGGCGCGAGCACACCTCAGGTATCTTATGCCAGTCCTCAGGCTACGGCTACCTTGACGCTGGCCCCGCAGACCAGTCAACACCAACATCATCTGGTGGCCCACCATGCCTCCCAGCAGCAACAGACGCAGCAGCTACAGCCGCTGCATCAGCAAGTTGAGCTGCAGGAGGCGGTGGAGAATGTGGAGCATGGTTCGCATGCTATGCAACAGGTCAATCGCAGCAGTAATATGTCGGCAAGCTCATCCTCGTCGATGGCCACATCAATCAGCAAGGAGCCGCTGCAATGGCAAACGCGTCCACGTCGTCGTCGTCGCGATGAGGAGGGCGGCACCATCAATTATTCTCCAAGCGGTCGAGTGGGGGTAAGTTATCTGAATATGTTAGGATTTTCTCATTTCTTAACCTCACGCTTCTTTGCACCCATCTTAGCTCTTTGGCACCTCTCCGTCTGCGCCGCATCAGCAGCAGCAGCAACAGCAGATGATTTCATCGTCCTCGTCTTCCGCCAGCAATGTGCAGTCAGGCAACGGCGGTCCCTCCCATCGCGGCGGTGATCGGGAGAGCCATTACAATATTCACGATGTACCACCACCACCGCCCCAGCACCGGGGCAACTACAAGGGCAACAACTATAATCCTAACTATCACGCCCAGCACTCGTCCATGTCGAACAGCTCCCATCACCATCACCCCAACGCCCTGTCCTCGCAGCACCACCTGGCAGCGGGACAGCAGCAGGGACCGAGTCACCACTATCACCACCATCATCACCACAATTCCATCGGCAGCAATGTAGGAAACAGCGGAGGAGTGGGCGTCAGCAGTGGAGCTGCAGCCGGAGGCGGTGGATCTGGGAACAACAGCGTTTCGGGTGGAAACGGCAATGCCACCAATGAGCGAAGCATGCATCACGTTACCCTGGGCTATCAGGGACACCAGCATCAGCAGCAACAACAGCAGCAGCAGCAACAGCAGCCGGCAGTGTCAGTGCAACCGCCGCAGTTTGATCTAGAGGCAACCGCCTTCCCACCACTGCCAGCCTCTTCAGCATCGGTAAGCACGCCACACACTCCTCAGGCCAATAGCGCGTCCGTGCACAACTCCAACTCGTCCTCCTCTGCGCCTGCCTTAACACAGAAACAAACTCTTCATCAGCAGCAGCAGCTGAGCGGCAGCGTGGAAACCAGCGATGAGCAGCGTTCAAGCAATCATCAGCAGGGGGAAGGTATTGCTCATCTGGCCAACAGTTCTACTGTCTCTGTAGCTGCCAACAACTGGTCCGAGAACCGCCTCTCGGACGTGGTCCGCACTGGCGGGGGTGGAGGCGGAGGTGGAGCCAAGGGCAAGGCTCGCAAGGAGACTGTCCAAAGCAAACACCATCCGAATCAGACCCAACTGCAGCAGCAACAACCACAACCACAGCCGCAGCCACAGCCGCATTTGCCTCCCAACTTCCAGCAGCATCAGCGAAATGTGCCGGTCAGTCCCACGCCCGCCGTGGAGTACGCGCCCCTCGAGGGAAACTATACTAAAAACGTTACGAAGCAGAGCTCCAGTAACAGTTCGACCCATGTGATAAAGTGTCTAACACCAAATATCAATGCCAGCAGCAAGGACGAGGCAGCCGCAGCCGGAGTCGGGGTAGGAGCCGGAGCCGGACCTGGTTCTGCCCAGCAGCTGGATAAATCAAACAAGACTGAGGATGAAATGCATCCAAAGCAGCCGCTGCTGCAGCAGCATCCGCCGCAACGTCTGGCCGAAGCCTACGTCCAGACTATGCAACAGCAGCAGCATCAGCAGCCACCGCTGGCTGCCCTAAACGATTATGCAAGGGGCGCGGGGGCAATCACTGCCGTGCCCGCGGGCGCTGGCGCCTGCAATGTGGCGACAGTTGCGACCGGTTTGACCGCCAGCCTGGCCGAGTGCAGCCTCAGCCAGCATAAGAAACCGCCCTCCGTTGCCGCCCTGCACGCCAAGAAGGAGGCAAACCTGACCAAGGATCCAGCCAGCAAGAAGAGTGTTGCCACTTCCACATCGAACGAGAACATTGCCGCCGCCACGGCGAGCAAGCTGAGCTACGCCCAGGTGGCCCAGCACCACAAGGCCTCCACGGACAGCAAGGATGGAAGTGCCTCCACGGGCACCCTTTCGCCCACTGGCAGCCACAAGATGGATCTAGTCTTTGGTGATCCCACCACAATCGCTGCCGCTGTGGAGAAGAGTGTGGTCGCTACCGAGAAGCGTATAGCAGGAGGAGCCTCCCCAGCCGTCAATGCTGTGCTGTCTGGCAAAGCTGCCAGCGGCACACAGACAATGAATTCAGCTCAAGGCAGCAATGCCGTCGGTGCCAAGGAGAAAGGTATGAGTACGATTAGTAGGGCACTAATGTATCCCGAATGTATAAGTATTTAAGGTGGTTTTTTCAATGCAGATGTCCGCTCCCATGCCTCGCCCATGGCCGGTGGTGGGCGCCACCAGAGCAAGGAGAAGCACCAAAACCAACACCAACAACAGCAACATCATCAGCAACATTACGGCTCTGGAACAGAGCACAATACCAATGCCAATGTAGGCTCGGGGACTGGCGGCAACCGCAAGTCCAGGGCCCACAACAACTCTTAGGGGAAGGGAAAGTCGTTGCCAAAAGCGAGGCAACTGTGAGAGACCTTTTGCAGGATGCCTCTGATAATGCATCTGCCTGTAAATATATGAAATTCCATGTGTAAATACCAGAACAATTTTTGTTACATCTATAAGTGCTATGCTATAGATATTTACCAGCTAACTAAGGAGGCATACAAAAGGTGAGTGTTCATCCATTTCAGTCGCATTATAATGGTCTCCTAATCCCCCATTTTGTTGTGCCCACAGCTTTCGCCGCTGCTCAAGAGAAAGGAGCAGATGATCAGATGAGATGGAGGAGCAGGCGAAGCTTGGACCAGTTATCATATTAGTAGGCAAAGGAATAAAGGAATAATGAATGGTGCATACCCCTTTCTCCAGCTATTTACCCGCATATATGTATATACGCATATATATGTATATGTTTAATCAGTTATCGGTTACTGTTGATCTACGTCTTTACCTAAGCTTGAGGGGTACACCGTGGACTCGAGCAGCGATGATATTTGGAGAATAACGAATGGATGAATGACTGAATGGAGAATGGAGAGAGGATAAGTGTAGACGAAGAGATGATGAATATGCCTAAGCTATGATTACGATTACCATTAATGATTACCGAGTGAATAAGTCTAAGTTTTGATTTTAGTTAGCCAACTTGCATCGAACGACAAAACAGAGCAAAAAAAAAAAGATACACATTGTAAACGATTTTACTGATAAATTACTGATGAAACTCATGCATCATGAATCATACGTTGATTACGTTATTATCTACGTTTAGTAATTCATTATTTTCATTTTGCTTACACTCACACAAGACACACACAACACCATACAACACCATACAACACCACACAACACACACTCACATCTAATTTAATGTTTATAGCCAAAACAGAAGTACACAGATACGAGTATATGGCGTATATGTTATCTATATACATAGCTATGTCTCCGCTAGTCCCACAAGTTAGGGTTACTTCTATTAATTAGATATATACGAGTATACATTTATATATATATTGATATATTGTTTTGAACCATTGTAACATTTTATCAGTTGGTCTTGTTTGAGCGAATGGTTATTTTTTTTTTATACACACATATTTTATTAAAGTGGATTCTCGTACTTAGTTCACGACATAAGGGATCCCTTACACACGGAACATACACGCAGACCAACTGCCCTTACCCTTGGCCACAACCGCGACCACAACCCCACCCACCCCTACACCTGAGTATATCCTTCATTTAGATACTTACGAGAATAACTTATATATTTTTAAATTGCATTTGTTTCCACACGATGAATGGCAATTTTCTCAGTTTGATGGTTTCACGTCTATTTCAAGAAGCAAAGAAAAGTACACGAAGAAAAGGAGAATTATTCTTAATCAAAGTTAGTGCATTGCTAAAGCAACTAAACTCTATCCTTATAAAGCGTAGGTGGACACGGCTACAGCTCAGCTCAGCTCATAAGACAGACACTATCCAATGTTATATTTACAACTGTGTATATAAGCCTACAAAGAATGTATTCTACACTTACCAAAACACACACAAAACACACTCTATATACAAAAAGGTGCCATAACACTATAATGAAAAAATAAACACACTCACACACGAAATTCAACGAGGTTTAGGACAACACAAATAGGCATTTAAAAACAGATTCTATTATGTTAACTGTCTCTCAATTTATAATGCTACCACCCCTCTATATAATGATGCTCATTATCGATTTTGGTTTCCTTTTTTACGCACAAACACAAATGATTTACGATTCACGAAGAGTCGTCCTGATTTATTAGAGAAGCATGTTATTTGATCCCTAATGCATAACATCATCCATTGGCAACTGAAGAATAGGAGGAGGAATAATCAGTAGTCTTAAGAGTGTGCACGCGATATCTAAATGTGTGCGCTTAAATAGACAGAGATATAAATATAAATATATATATATATACAAACTACTCTAGGCCTAAGAATTAAGTTTAGAAATGCGAATGAATATTCAGACTTAACTGCAAGGAATATTTAACTATTTTTTTTCTCAATATTTTTTTTATTTTCAACTTTTATTTGAGAACAAAACTGCGCCCCGACTTTCACAAACAAACAAACACACACATTACACTCACACTCACACGCCCAAAACTAACGATCGATTTCAATATTATTTTTCATAGAATAGAATACTACACGGCAAACGATACCTTTGGTTCTCTTTAAGTTAATGCTGATGAACACACTGTGAATGAAATGAACCGAACAATGTTTTCCCGAAAAACTAAACTCATCCAAAATCAAAATAACGAAACAGAAGAAGGAGAAGGAGAAAAATTAACTCTTAAACTGAAGACTTTCTACCGAAATGTAAATGAAAATGTAACAAAAATACGAGAAAGAAAACTAAAACTGAAAACCAATATATATATATATACAAACATACAAATATGTAAACATATACTTTGTTTCTATGAAAACAATCGAATATGCTAAGTGCCTATACTAACTATTATATTATGGTGTGACACGCAAGTACAGTCAGACCACTGAGCCAAGAACCAAAACTGTGTCCTCCCTCCCTCAATCACACACACACACACACTCCCCTTACTCGCACAGTCATCATGCTCCCTCACTCAATCACTCAACTGCCTCTAGGATCTAACTTAACCTCATAGTGAAATGAAAACAAACAAACCAACAAACACTCATTGAATCAAACCAATGATTCATTCATTCGCCCAACTGATCTTTGACCAGTCGGGGCGGGGGGCTTTCCTGCCACTGGTTTAGGGGTCGATGCGAGAGATAGGGAGACACAGCCACGCCCAAACATAGTATACCTTGCTCAGTGGTTTGTCGTGTACTCGGCACACTACAAATTTAACTTTAAATAATTCATAGTTTATAGTTTGTATCTTCCCCATTTGATGAAAGACGCACCCCAACCCTCTCCCTAACTATCATCCAAACCAACCCAATCCCCCCCATACACCACACACATTAGTTTCGAACGTTCTCAAATGATTTTGTTGTGCTCATCACTCACACTGTCGGCTGCCACAATAACAAACACAGAACAGAGAACACTCTACAGTGGAACCTCATTAGGGCGGACACCGACTTGGATTGCGGACTGCTTTAGGTGAAAATGTTAGAGCGGAAGATTGATCGGCTGTGTGCCGGCTGTGCGGCTGCTGTTGGTTGGGGAGCTGGATGCGAGGCAGCCCCGTTCTTCCGGCAATGAGATGTGATATTATGCAACTGACGGATCGTCAATTGTGTGCTACAAAAAAAAAACAAAATGAAATATACGGAAAAACGACTGCTCAATTGGGTTTTCCTCCAGCAGCAGACACGTCCAGACATGTTCACACCTAGAAACAACACACCACACACATACACAGAGAGAGAGACACGCAGAGAAAGAGAACAGTAGAGAGAAGCGAAGCGAAGAGAGCGAGAGTAGTAGGGTATAGAGAAAGTAAAGAAACATTGTTGATGTTGAATAATTTTAAGGCAATACAATAAATTAAATTAAATTAAATTGTTACATTGTAAACCTGAGTTCTTAAGTTATTTATTTTTGTATGATTAAGCAGCGCATATGACACCTTGTTATATTTACAAAATAATACGATTAGAAATTCAGCAGACATGCCACGCCCATAGCTAGCATCCCCCCATACTCAGACCCACACAAACACACACACACACACACACACACAAGAAAATGCTTGGAAGCATCTTTAATTTAGATATAATGGAATGACCCTCGCCACACCAATCAAATGTACATACTATATGCCAGAGGGTCGATTCCATGCCCTGGTTCTATTCTATCCTCATGTCTTGCTTTCAACGCCTTACCATTGACCATTCTTTATGGCACTGCCAGCAGCTAAGTTAACTTTTCCGTTTCCACTTTTAATTTGTGGGGCTCTTTCCTACGCCGCTTCTGAAGAGCGTGGGGCACCCATCCCTACTATATCATCTTTCTTGAACTATATTTTAATGGCTAGAGATCAGGCGTTGTTTCTTTTATTTACCATGGCTTAAGTCTCTGCTTTTATGTACTACCCATAAGCTGCAAAAGAAAGCTAAACAGAAGAATGCTTACGCACATTGTTATCACTAGAAAAAGCTACAACAAGAACAAGAAGAACAAAATCAGCACCAACCTGTCTGTTAAAAAAAAAAAAAACAAAATGCAAATATGTAATATGAGTAATACATGTATAAAAAGATATATATATATATATATATATATATATATATACTTACGAAAAGAATATGTACGTGTAATCAACTGTAATTGTACCGAAATTGATAACTGTAAAACGACAAGAAAACAAAATGGTTTATAAAATTGCATATGATTAAAACTATAAACTAACTATAAAATCATACAATATCCCCCCTCGATGCAGCAGCGAATGCCACACAACCAACCAACAGAGTTAATGCATAATTGAGTGTGTATAATATGGCATACATAAATAAAATAAAATATTATAATAAAACCGATCAAAAAAAAAATAAAATTAAAAAAAATACAAACACTGAGAAACAACCAAAACACGAAAAGGCGTAATTAATTTCCCCCTATATATATATATATATATATGTAATATAATATAATATATATATATATATATATATATATATAGATAATATATGGTTAAGAAAGATAAATTTGTACGTAAAAATCACACACACGATAATAATGGTGTTGTTGAAGAAGAAACCTGTACTCGTAATGAAAATATAGCAAAAAGTTTAAATTAAATTTATACTACGAGCTAAAAACTAACACAAATACACAGAGAGGGAAAACATTTCATGACCACAAAACACACACACACACAGAGCACACCATACACACAACACACGATTATTTTATTTTATTGTATGTATCATATAAACGAAAAGAAAATCAAATAATAAAAGAAAAGAACAAGGAGAGAACAACAAGCGGGCGTAATGTAGATTAAATGTAGATAGCAGAAAGTAAAAACAACACAAGAAACATGTCAAACAATAAAGCGAGCGATAACCAGCAAGAAAAGCTGTACAAAACAGTCCAAGTTATTGCTTAACGGGGGAACACGGATCTTTTGGCCACAAGCGAGTGCATATGAAAGGGATTTTACCTCTCTTTCCAGAGGCTCACAACCCAAATAATCAAAAGCTTTCATCGAAATCAATGTTGCCTGAAGCAGGAGGTTGCCTGAACCCAACACCTACACTAAAGAGTAGCAGGCTATCCAGAGTTCCACAAACCAAATAATCGATTCCTTCAATCGAAATCATTGCTGTTGGGAGTAGAAGCAACTGTGCAACAAATTTAAAACACTTCACTTTCTGGGCACTACAAAACATTTTGCTTTATTTTCAATTTCAAAAACTCATTGTCTTCCTTTTTCTTCTCCTTTGGGTAAAAAACATTCTCCTTATAAAGATCAATCCCGAAACTCTGACAAGTATAGTTTTAGGTACATAAATACTAAACGAGTAATACAATTTTTTTCCATTCTGCTTGGGCATCACAAAACATAGTAATTCAAATGTATATATAATCGTACATATCATATACATATTATACATACACATTTCGATAAGGGTGGGACGGGACGCGGGGATAAACTAAAATAAACAAAAATTATTCGTGGGAGCTAAACATTTTGGTAAGGATTGTTTGCGTGTGTGGCATGTTTGTTTGTTTGTGGTGTGTGTGTGTTTCTCTTGTGTCTATAAAACTTAACCAAGAACACTTGTAAGTATAAAGAGTTGACCTAAGCGGTATTTCGAGGATACCCTAATTAATCATAAGGCGCACTAGTAGATATAGTTTAACTGCATCTCGGATGCTGCCAGCAGCGGATCTTGTGCCTCCTTCTCCAGTTTCTTCTGCTCCACGGAACTGTTGGTCGCCTCGTTGGGCGTGATCAGGCTGGAATTGGGACTGATTGTGGTTGTGTTTGTGGTAGTAGGGCTCGAGGTCTGCGTCTCGGCCATGTTATCATTGGACTGTGTGGTCTTTGTTGCCGTGCCGGCGTCTTGTTCGAATGCCGTCTTATTGCTATTCCGACAGCGGGCAATTAAATCGCTGTAGGGTTTATCGTGCAGAAGGCAGACCAGGACGACGGTCATGTTGTCTCCACCGAGTCCGCCCATTTGGCAGTCGGGGGCCAGGCAATGGTTCATCAGTTCCTCGCATATCTCCTCCGGGTACATGCCCATGCCGATGCGAGTGCGGCAGAACTCAAGCACTTCCGCATTGCTCATCACATCCCAAATGCCGTCGCAGGCCAGTACGATAAATTCCCAATCTTCCATGATTTTCCGTGTCTCCACGTCCGGGTAGGCTGCAGCGTAGTAAGAACAACGAAAACGCAAGGTGATAATGGATTATGGGAACAATGAGAACATCGATTTAAATATGCATTTCTCACCTGTGACGATTTGATCTTCCGGCTTTTTGTTCGAACGCTTGAAGACAAAATCGCCCAGCGCCCGGGAAAGTGCCAGATTGCCATTAACACGATTGAACTCGACCCAACCGCCGCCCTCGATGATGCGCTTCGACTCCCCCTCGTTGTTGGGCTTGTGGTCCATGGAGAGTATCTCCAGCTGGCCATTCACGCAGGCAATCGCCCGCGAATCGCCGGCATTGGCGCAATACAGTTTGCTATCCTTCACAAGAACGACCACGGCCGTAGACCCAGCCATCTGATCGCCCCATGACTCATTGTGCAGCATTTCATAGTCAATATCCAGAAAGCCCTAGAATTGCATCATCATGACGTTTATCGTTAGCATTGTCACCTCGGAGTGGCAGTGAGTAATCCCAGCTACACTCACCTGCTGTAGCGCCCGCTCGATGTCGTTGTCATTGTACTCGGGTCGCTTCAGCACGAACTTGTGCAGATGCTTGCCCGCATATTGGGCAACCGTGGCACCGCCATGGCCATCGTAGACGGCAAAGAAGGCCGCGCCCGGATCATCCGGCAGCGAGAGAATGTGTGTGTGTGAGTCCTCCATGTTGATGCGCCATCCTTGCATGCAGCTTGAGCCGACACGGAACACAGAGTTCTGGCAGTACGACGACTCCTTGGCAGTTACCGGCTCGGACAGTGTTTGGCCCATTCTGTGTCCGTCTGTGTGCCCGCGTGGGTGTATCTTGGGGGCCGGCTGGCTTATCGATTTACAATACGTCTATTTCGACGCTGAGTATCTGTTTGGTGTGGAAGAGCGGCACCAAGCCACAGCACACATATGGAGCGAGAGAGAGAGAGGAGGGGGAGATTGTTAATTACGAATTACGAAACTGGCCGGGCCGTCAACTTCAGTCAGATACGCGTGGGCATTGAGATTAGCATATCACAGTAATGATACGACCCGTATAAGCTCTGCGCAAACAAACGTGTAGATTTCAACGGCTACGTTACAATACATGGGCTCCACAACACTACCGAGAGCAGGCTGCCTGGCCCTGGCGGTACGATCGAACGGAACCTGTTGTCGATGGTTCGCTATTGACTTCGATTTTTAGACATTCAGTCGCACAAATGTGCAGGCTTGCAAAAAAACAGAAAAAGAAGCAAAACGCGCAGGGCAAAGGGCAAACGACCAGATAAACGCTGATAAGGCAGCGGTGGAGTGAACAGGCAGGCGGCACGGCAGTCAGCGCTGAAGATTATTATAAACGGCCCGCAATCATGCGCTCCATAATTAGTTGACACAGTTTGCAACAGACAACTTACGCAAAAAATACGGGGGAGAGACTCGGAGAGAGAGAGAGAACTTGAAAGCCCAGAACAATGCTCTATTATAACTCACCTGGCACTGGGGCTGCGTTATTGCTGCTTCTACTTTTGCCAATACATCGACAACTTTTGGCTGGCTGGCTAAACAAATCCAATTCGCATTAATAAATGAAACGCAGAGAGTTCTGATTGGGACTCCTGGTTGTTGTGGTTGCTAGGCTCTGTTTCGGGGTTTGACTGCTGCTGTCGGCACGTGCTCTTGTTGCAGCTGCAGTTCTCTGGCTTAAAAAAATTTAAGCGTTTTTACGCACGCTTTTAATAAATAATAGTGCCAGTGTGACCGCGGACATATCGAGAAAATAATACCGTCTGACCCCCAGAATATACCTTGTATTTTAAAAATATACCGTAAATATACTGACGGACACGACAAGAGATATTCCTCAATTTTGATATTGACTAACGACTGAACATAACATCTTAACAGACAGATGAATAAATTTTCTGAAATCTGGCTTTTTTTAATGACACCTTGTTATGGGATTGTCTATAAAATACAATACAATACTTCTACAAAGAAGGCCAACATAAATGTCCCTTTATTACATGGTTAGTACACGGTAACTACACATTTCCTACATATCAACGACAAATTTCTCGGTATGGCACTTTGTATACCCTTTCCTTTCAATTATCTAGATATTCTGCGGTTCGCCTAAAAGTGCTATTGTTCCCACGGCGCGAGCAATGAATCTTATGGCAGCCATTGGGTTAAATCTCGACTACACATACGGGATATTTCGTTTCAACATTGTTAATCTTCTGTGCTGAAATTCGCGATTTTTGGTTGCAACAAATGAAAAATGTTCCGAATAAACCTTCAAGTCAAATTCTCCAATCCAGAGTTGATAAAATAACCTTTTTCGAGCGTTTTGGATTATTTTACCAAGAGTTGGAAGAGTTGATCATCTCCAATATTTTTACGCTGTAAGAACAAAATATCGATATTTGAAACGGTTTTTCTCATTTATGCGTTGTTTCTGCGTTAGCGGTTATTTCCATTTGGCGGTCACAACCGTTAGAGTTTGAATTTCTTTATAAAAGTATAAATTAAATAAGTTAATTTATATTCAATAATTGTACATGTCATATTATTGCTATTTTCGGTATTTTCGACTTCATTTATTTTTGATATATTACTACACTTTCAATGCAAATTCCGTATTATGTGTGTGGTGCGGTGAGGCTTCTGTTTCCATTTCACATATCTCTCTCTCTCTCTCCTTATATTTTTGTTGCTTTTGCTTTTGTCATCTTATCTACTGTTTTGTTGTTGGTCGCTGCTTTGTCGATTTTTTGGGGGCTGGCTGCGCTGCCGCAGTCGCTGCTTCAGCGGCGGGTGCATTGAATTTTGCGGATTTTTTCGCTTTGAGTTTGCGGCAAATATACGATTTCAAGGACAAATGACGTCAGCTAAACATTTTTTGTGTGTGGAGCTCGTCGTTCAGTGGCGCACGTTGCTCTCCACCGCAAGGGGCTCGAGCCAAAGCATGCTGGGGCATCAACGCCTCTGCTTTCTATTTATTCTCTTCTTCGTTTCTCATATCTTTTATTTGGTGATTCCTTTGTTTTGCGCCTTTTTGCTAAATAAAAAAGAATATCAAATATTTGCACAGCGGCAAACAGCAACAAAGCAATTTTTGATAAAGAACTGTACACTGCACGCGGCCGATCTCTCTCCCACTCACGTTGCTCTCGCTCTCTATTTTACTATCTTTCGTTTCCCTCGCTCTCTCTATCTCTCTCGGCGATTGTATGGCAAACAAATGTGGTTTGTTGCTGGACCAAAACGTATGCTAAATAATTAATAGATATGTATGCGCACGCGTAAGTTTGCCATTCATGTTCTGTCTCTTAATATCTTTTTGTAATTTTTGAGCAAACTAAATATACTAAATATATTGCTTTTCCCACAGTATTGCCTCTGTTTCTGTCCTTAAGCTCTCTCTCTCACTCTCGTTTGTTCTCTTATCGTTTTGCTTGGTCATTGAAAGTGCAAGGCAGCGCTGCCAACTGCAAACTGCAGCCGCTGCACGCATTTTATTTCCCAACCGCCAACCGCCAGAACGCACATTTATTATGCATTTAACGTTTCGCGCTAAAACTATTGCTTCCCCATCCTCTCTCCCCCTCCATCATATCGGTGGCCACTGGTTTAGCATTTAAGATTCGCTTTCGCTTCCCCCTTTTATTTCTGCGCACTCTGTAAAATTTCCATATTGTTTGTCAACGACGCCGCGCGATTCGATTCGATTGCATTCACAGACCCAGGCTCTTGGCTCTGACTATAGCTATGGCTCCGTATGCAGTCTGCATGCAAATGGTGCAATGGCGAGAAGGGAAGGGCAGGGCGGGGCGGTGCAGAACAGAGCCCACAGATATCGCATCAGGCAGGGGCCCAGTAGTTCAATCACACTGCACAAAAGTTCGAGGTCAGTTATAAAAATAAAATTATATTCCCTCACTCTTCACCACCCCCCTCTCACACTCTTTCTCTCTTCGGATTGGATGGGATTGGAATTGGATTGAGCTTTTTGTTTTATATTAATTTCTGTTTGAATGCGACAAAATGAGTTGCTTTGTCTTTGGCTGACTCAGGATTCAGCTGGATTCAGGACTCGGGACTCAGAACTCGGGATCGTATCGGATCTCAGGCGGGGCAATGAGGATGGGGTTGCTTGCCCGAGGGGTACAAAGGCCATTGTTCCACCGTTACCAGAGCGGGATGGGATGGGATGGGATGGGATGGGATGGGACGGGTCATTCAAGTGGAAGTAGGCCACTGGAGTTCTGTGTAACTTGAGTGTAGGACAGGCCGTAAGCTGCAATTGTGTAATGCGACCCCGCTGGAGGAGGGCAATGACTCCCGGCCTCAAGGATACTAGGGGGAAAGAACAGCAGGGGCTGCACAACAACAACGACACACCAGCAACAACAGAGCCCTCAGCTCTTCTAAGCCAGGCCCAAAAGGAAACAGCGGCGGGTCTTGCCCCAGACAGACCCAGGCCCAGGCCCATGGAATGCTGTTGAACTTAATTTTGGTTGGCTGCCGCATCGCATCGCCTTGCCTCGCAATGAAATGAAATTTTGATAATTTCCAGAGAATTCATGCCACAGATTTTGGTTTGCCGCAAAGCAGCGTGCCGCGAACTCAGACTCAGTCGCAGACCCAGACCAAAGCTGAAACTAGTTGGACAGGCTCTCAAGGATTGCGACCAGACGCGTCTCGGGGCAGGTTCATTAACTTGTTTGCCCCGTTGTTGCTGCTGTTGCTGTTGCTGTTTTTTTTGTTTTTGTTTTTTTTTGGGGCCGCCGTCGTTCTGCCAGCATTCGCGACGAGACAATAATGATCTTCACTGGAAACGCGCGCCCCTTTCCCCAAACCCTTTCCCACCACTCCACTCCCGGCCCCGGCTGGACCTTCTTCCTCCTCTTTGGTGGTGGTGACTTAATTGCCGCACCCAAATAGCTGAGCTGGACCTAGGGATTAGCCAGAAAAGTATTCCTTAGCGCTCGATGGCCGTATACGGTATCCCAGTACCGCACTATATTCATTTGGCTACATTCATGTCTACGACACCCAAAATTTTGAAGATATTGTTCTAAAATTTGACACAATTCAAGTATTTAGCCATTATCTGACAACCAGATAAGATAATTATTTTTGCCGGAATTACGAAAATTAAATGCCATTTTTCGCGTATAGCAGCTAATTTTATTGTTTTATTTATTTAATGCTAAATAGTTGGAAAAAGGTTAAAATGAAATTAATTCCGACTTAAAATAATAAATAAAGTATAACATATCTGTTTACTAGGTATTTTCAAGTCGTATTATTCGCTTTTTGTATTGCTTAGTGTTTTTTTTTACGAACCGGTCTCGGTTCGGTTTCTACTGCGATCGAAATGGAGATGAAACTAAAGGGCTCTAGAGTCTACTCAGATCTTCCCTATGATCCTTGTGACATTCGCTCATTTTTCACTGTCGCAGTTGCCCGCTGTTACTGTGGCCTCTTGCCGATAAAGTGGAGCATATTGTACTAGCCTCTGATTAATATGAGCTGTGCCCTGTTATCGGCGCAACCTTGGCCCGAGTCATTTGCTCAGTGATTCACATGGTTGGCTTTGACTATGACTAAGCTAAGCGGTCCGCCCCTTGCCAATACCTTACCATGACTAAGTCGAAGATGTTAAAAGAGTTCGTATGGCTTTTTGAGAGAAACTTAGTTTGCAACATTTCGTAAGTCTTTTGATGGGTAATCAGAATTGTATATTAGGATATTAATAATTGACTAACAGACTCGTTTTTGACATCTTCTGAACTATTGGTATTCATTGGATTCAAGATAGAACGGACATCTTCAACGAAACGCAGACAATCGAGGAAGGGCAGCAGGGACAGAAGACAAGTATCCATAAGACTGTCAATCACATAGCTGTGGATCTTTATAGCGTTGCCCTTGTTGTATGTGCACTCCATTAATGAATTGTCCAATAGAAAAACACTAGATAAGTCGTCACAAGCACGGCTTACGGGCTTAATCCTGACCCCATTAATATGGCTACAGTTGTGGCGATACAAGCGCTTCTTTAAAATTCCTCGTCCATTGTCCAAAAAGTTTAATATGGGATCAGCATAGAGCTTCGTTGAAGTGGTGTAGACTACGATGTTGTACCATTGGGATACCGTATCCAAGAAGTAGTCCAAATGTGGCCGCTTGTACACGAAAACTGTGTAAGCAGAGTCGAACATGGTAAAGCGGTAATCGAATGGGACATTCATTTCATTGTCAAGTGCAAGTCCTCCTTGTACAATCGCTGTCATCAAAGTTTCGTCCATGTCCAGGACCAAAGTCTTCTTTCTTACAATGGCCAGTCTACTTTCGGATGCCGGCGACAACTTTTGGCCATGGCGTTTGATGGTTAAGCTTACTGAAATCGTCCTTAAGATCCTGAACAGGCTGCGCAGGAAAAAACGGCGCAATTTAGGGAATAGCAGCAAAATCAACACAACCGCCAGCACAACCGTTACACACAACCGATCAATTGTGATTGTGTTGAACACGTGGAAGAATCTATGCCATTTGGATTTAATTGATTATCTCAATTAACTTCGGATTGAAGTGGTATCTACTTACAGGATCTTAAGATATTCAGCTATGTTTTCCATTCTTTCCATTATTTTATTTATGATGCGTTACGAATGATTTCGAATGGGACGTAGACTTAAGCAGTCTTGGATGTAACTCAGTCACGTCTATCTGATGATTTCTTAAAAAATAGAAGAATCAAAGTTTTTGTAGTTTGATTCAAATTTTTGGTAACTGTGAGTTACACTAAAAGAAGTGCTAAGAAAGTGTTACTAGGATACAATACTTCATACTCGGACTTAAAAATGTTTAAAAAATCTCGAAATGTTTTTGTAGAAGGCATAATTATGCGCATACGACAATGATCGATTACTCCGCTGGATTTATTGGTGGATCAAGCCCAGCCCGTACCATCTCTTGCTCTGACATATGAATCACATATTCAGATCGATAATGGATGTGGCTTCCAACTCCTTGTACACTGGGTGTGAAGCGATTGCATACGGGTATGTGTGCGAGTGGGAGTGTGACGATCAGTAGAGTGGAAGGAGGGGAACAATGGCTAAATAAACAGCCATGAAATGCAGTGCCAGCTAAATGTTGCCCGCGACTGTAGCGAAGAGAGAGAGAGAGAGAGATGGAGGTGCCAAGGAGAGTGAAGGAGAGGAGAGCGATGTCACTTGTGTAAAATATTGCACTGGCCTTGGAGCAGCACGCACAATGTGACTACGCTGTCAAGACGATTAACAACAGCAACAACAGCAGCAGCACCAGAAACCGCACCAGCAGCAGCAGCGAAAGCCACATGAAAAAGCAACAGCAGCAACAACAACAACTGCAGCGACTGCAACTGTGTCCCTGACGATGGCATCGGCCAGGAAGGAGCACATATTGCGCGCATCTGGAGATTGGCTGGCTGCACGCGATTAGGGTGGACAGCTTATATGTATATCGTTCTCCAAGACGATCAAAACTAAATATTGAAAAACTCATAGAATCAACGAAACAATTCCATTAATTAAAAAATAATTTTAAAATATTTAAGACCCTGCCATGAAATTTCCACCCTAATGCCATTGCTCACTCATTACGTGTTTCTGTGTTTTTTTTTTGCAAGACCCGCTGCCGCTTTTTTTTGCGGTGGACTGTGGCGTCTGCTGGGTGTCAACATTTAACCGCATGTTGCAATTCCCCAGTCCCCTACCCGTCACCCTCTCCAAAAAACCGACGCATTAAAATAAAACAGAAGAAAAATTAACTTCTGAGTCAATTTGCAGCACCCGCATCCCGGACGTCGCATTCGTTGTTGTCATGCGACATTCGTACAGTTGCCAAGAAGTCAATCACTGGGTGGCGGGGCCGTCGCGTATCTGGTGATTGATCAGATCCGATGGAACACATGCGAGAATTCCAATACTGGATGGAGAGATGGGCGGAAGGAAGGAAGGAAGGCAGGAATTTTCCATATCCAGATTAACACCAACCGATAAGCGCACCTTAACCTGTTGTAACCGCATATTTGACAGGCAGTGCCTTAAATTAGCGCTAAACCATAATGCTGTTGCTTTTTTTTTCGGTTTAGCTGTTGTTGAATGCAAAATAAATTGCGCATAAAGTTTAATCACTTTGACTTTGTACAACACACATACTCGCAGGGGAGAGAGATACAGATACACTCGTGAACAAAATCAAACAGCAGAAACAACAACAACGCCGAAAAAGAAAAACGCATAACAAAAGATTCTTCACAAATACACGCACAGCATATGCATATGTATGTATGCGTGTATGCACACACACACACAAACAACCAAAGCGGACAGTGCAAAATAAGTATACGACTGCGACGCTGGCAACACACCAACAGAGACCCAGAGAGAAAGAGCTTCAGCTAGAGGGGAACAACGATCGGATCGGATCGAGAGTCAACAACCTCCAGTGCATTACTCACTTTTAAAGACCGTGTGTGTCCTTCAACAAAAAACTGTATCTCTGTCTCTCACTCTCTCCCTCACTGCTTTTGCTTTTGCGCTGAATGTGTCTTGCTGTTGTTGTTGTTGTCTTTTTTTTTAGCATTTTATAATTAAACAATTTTTTCAGTCGTTTCGCCTGCGCCAACTCTCCCTCTTCATCCTACACCTCCTACCGCCAACAGCTTCTTCTGCAGTCTTCTCTCACTCCTACTCCCCCTCCCATTCATCGGCAAGCTTTTCTGTGGTCTTCTCTTACTCCGCCTCTCACTCCCGCAACAGCATTTTCTGTGCACTCTTCTTCATCATTTTTTGTTCTTGACAAACAACCCGAAAAAAGTAAAGCTTGCACAAGTGTGTGCAGGGGGAGCCGATGGGGGCAGGAGACGGGTCAGCGCGGACTCGACTCGACTCGACTCTCTTCTATCTCCACTTTATCGATTCTGCTTTGAGAACATTGTCGATTTCCGAAGCTGCTGCGCATTTGGGTGCTGTGAGACGAGAGAGAGAGAGACAGAGAAAGAGATGAATAAACTGTTGTACGCTTGCGTGACCTGTTCCCCCGTCTCAGTCAATCGCCTGTCGTCTCCATCTCCTTTGGCTACCCCACGCACATACAGCAGAGAGGGTGCCGATCGAGAGGGGGGTGACATCCAGTATCCACATCCGCTCTGCAGCAGTATCTGTGTGTGTGTGTGTGTATGTCATTGACTGCAATTTGTTAGCAAAATATTTCAACTGATAAAATAAAATCTACATAAAGCCAATGAACTCTACTCTACACAACTCTACACCCGAAAATCAACAAAAATTGCTCTGCACTAAGGGGCGCTGCAATTTGTTGGTTTTTGTGGTTTTTGCAATTTGCGCCCCAATTGGAGAGCAATAAAAAGAACAACAACCGCGTATTAGAAAGCATGTGTGCAACAGAGATAGCACTCGAGGATCGCGAGACGCGTATCTGTGGTCTCCACACTCACACTCTCACACACACATTGGCACAGGTTGGCAGTGCCATAAACAAAGAATTCCTTTTGTTTGTTGATTCGATTTTTGCTCGTCGTTTTTTTAATTTTTGTAAATTGTATTGCTTTTTTTTTTGAAATAAACAAGCCCAAAGTCGTCGTGGCAGCGCGGAGTTCATTGCATTCAACAGAATATAAATATATGCATAAAAAGTAAATAAGAAAATAAATAGGCAACACAAATAAGTACAACGATGTGTAATTAACGGCTGCGCGTGTGTGGAGAGTTCAGCTTAACTTATCAATTCTTTCCTTTTTTGGGAAATACAAAAATACTTTCATAACAGCAGGGAAACAAGGGGGGAGGAAAAAAGAACAGGATGATAAAACCAAAAGGCGAATCAAAAATCACTTGCATTTATAGAACAATTATTCTTAAGCTTTTAAAATCCTTTATGCATTGTGACATAATATTCTCGTCCTCGAAAATCAATCAATTGTTCAAATATTGATCAACAATCTTGAAATGGTTTACTTGGAGACTTTCCAACTGATCGTTATTGAATGTGACATAATCTACTCATATTTTACACGTATTACATCTTCCCTCAAGTGTGAACAGTTATGTTTTTGCCTGTTTATTCCTGCGAATATCTTTCGCTCATCCTCGGATGGGGCACGGCCCGGACTGGGACTGGTGCTCGATTTCCTCAGAGCATTGAATGTCATGTGGTACACTCGGGTTACAGTAAAGTCGGTCAATAACTTTGGACCTGGCCAAAACGTTTAACTGACCGCAAAAACAGCCAGAGGCCCTGCCCCCGCACTCCTTTTCAGGACCCTCTCAGATGCCACGTTATTTTTTAGTTGAACGGTTTAATGACTCGGACTTAATTTGCGCTCTCCGCGAGCGGAGAGTGGGACGAAAGCGGGAGAGCGAGCGCAGCAAAAACAGCAAGAACAAGGCAGACAACACCCAACAGCAAAAAAGTTAACCAAGCAAGAAAGAGAAGCAAGACACGTCTGGCAAATGAGTTGGATTGGAGGGATCTGTGTTGGGGAGTGGGCGGCGGCAGCACAGGCTGCAGGAAGAGCTGTGTGTGTGTGTGTCGCAAAAACAAAGAACAGAGCCAGACGAATTCAGTCCCAAAAAGAGGAAAACAGAGGCTAAAGAGAACCGCAGAACGATGCTCAAAGTAACTCATATTCAAGTCCCGTACCGTACACTCACAAGTGTGTGTGTGTGTGTGTGTGTGTGTGTGTGGGCAGCGCTGTCTCTGTCTCTGCCACTGCCATGGCCAATATGTATATAAGCGACGATCGAAAGATGCAAAATGTTCATTCTGTTGTCGTTTCGTTTCGTTCGCTTTACTTTTTTCTGGAATACTCGTATAAAAAAAGTCAAACAAAATAATAAAATGAAACAGCGATCCTCACACACACACATACACACACACAAACGCACATTGGAACACACACACAGATGCAGCTGCTGGTGTGCCGCCGCCATTGCGTATACGTATGGCGGCCATTGAAGCCAACGGCGGCGACTGCTCTGCCAGCGAACATCGGCTCGCTGCTCGAGAGTATAAAAGCATAAAATCAGTTCGTACTCGGGCTTATTAAAACCAAAACTGTGCAAGTGTCAAGATCGGAACACGGATCGGATCGGATCGGATCCGATCGGAGCAGGAGCAGCAGCGGATCAAAAGTCGTATAAGCCAGAAAAAACTGAGTGAAAAATTCTTGTGAAATGAAAAAGCACACAACGCAGGCAACGCCCCTTTTTAAAACCAAGTGAAAGTCGGGGAAAATCAAAACATACAAAAAGCAAAATAATCCAAAAATTTACTATCACCAAAAAGAGTCTAGCAGGCAGACCGTTATGCCTGCTTCCCCCGCACTGTAAATGGCGCAGAAAATAAAAGCACAAAATTAATTAAATAGGCGCCACGCGACGCGCAACAAGAAAAAAAAAAAAAAAAGAAAAGAGAAATAAAAATCGAAAGTGTTCTACTGACATGGATTACTTTTGCCGCTCCCCAGCAACAGCAACAACGGCAAGGCAATGGCAATGGCAAAGGCAAAGAGAAACTAACGCTAGTTTTAGTCTATGCGCTGCGCTCTCCGAGAGAGGCAACAAAATAGAAAGCAAAACTAGACAGACGGCGGCAGATCAGCTAGCCTGGCCACCGGTGTACGTGCACTTGGCCATGCTGTGTTGGTATGAGTGTGTGTGTGTGTTTGTGAGAGCAAATTCTAATTCTTGAACTTGAACTCTAAAATGCACACAGGCACAGGCACAGCCACACACTCCCCATCGGTAGCGGCAGCCTTGCATAAATATTCATGTTGTTGTTGTTGTTGTTGTTGTTTGTGGTGCGGCCGGCGCGCTCTCTGTGGGGCTTTATGCTCTCCCGCTGTCGCTGCTAATCTCCACATTTGCTTTGCGGCGTCGAGCCACAGAGAGTCGTCACAGACAGTCGGTCAGTCAGTTGGGAGGTGGCGCTCGCTGGGGCGCATAAAATTTGCTCGCTGATCAATTTGCGACTTGTTTGCAATTAATTTTTGGACCCCAGAAAAAAAAGTGAAAGTCTGTGAGTGAAAGACGTGGCATTTTTAGACAAAATCCAACATTGAACTGTACGCAAAACACGAAACGCGAAACAAGTTAATACATTTTAACGCAAATGAAATCGAACTGAAAAAAAGAGACCGAACCCGAGTAATGCAAAGAAAGCGGCGCCGCAAACTTTTTGCGCAGCTGCCTGCCTGGCCTGCCTGGTCTGCCGCCTGACTAGTTACGTTTTTCCCTCTTACTCTTTTCTTTATCATCATAGCGGGATCGGTGGGCGTGGGGGCAGGCATATGGAAATCGAGGGTAAAAGAAAAGAAAGCAAAGCAGTAACAGCAGCAGCTGTAGGACGACGGCGTTACGTAGTATACGTTAAGTGGGCGTGGCCCAAAGTGTTTTATTCTCAAGAGAATGTGCCTTATAAATCTAGCCTCTACTAGGCTTTGTCTGTGCATTCGAAAACCTGATCAGACATAGCCTATAAGAGGTTAGGTGTACCAAGGAGAAAATGCAACAAAGGCGGAATCCAGATTACAGTTACAATTACGCGAACGTCGCGAGGAGGAGGAGGAGGAGGAGGCGGAGGCAGCCAACTGATAAGCACTATATTACCCCACCACTACGCATATCACTGAATAATATGATTTTCTCCCATTTCTCGTATAGGAATTATTTCGCCAACAGCACCAGCCTCTGGATTTGTTTATACCATGTTCGATGTTTATTAGTGTATAAATATAAAATTGTTTATGAATAAAAGGCGTTTCGCTGATATTTGAGGAGTGTTCTTTTTTTCCAATTTTCGCTGAAAGATTTCCGCAAGTGAGGCTCGAATCGAGTCGGGGACTTGGGCTTTTGTTGATTTGCTTTTGTTTTGCCACGGGGAACACTCGCAGCGGATTGGATTACTGTTGATTATCGTATATTGAGGAGCTTGCACATTTTGTTTAATGCGCTTTAATAAATAGTTTATTTATCAACTCAACTCACTTTGAAGAATGAAGAAGTCTTGAGCCTGGTTCCACCGCACAAGGTCGAGATCTAGAAATTATCAAAGCTGAAAGATAGTCAATTTATGGAATATAGTTTATTGCGTGAGTTGTCTTGTGTTTATTTGGAGGTTTTTAATCTGGCCAACGCTGCTTTAAGTTGCATTGGTAGCGAGCAATAGCACTCGATTGTTTCAGGCGCTGCTTGATGTGGTTTGAATTTTTGCGGTTTTTTTTTCAAATAAATTTCAGGGCAGTATTTTAGCAATCGAGTACGGCATCGCCGATCTGGCAACGCCGAACATTTTCAGGGCAGTATTTCGCAGTGGCGTAGGCTAGCGAGAATTTTGTCAAAGTTCCTAACTGATTTCGACGGCAGATGGCGTTGGTGAGAATTTGTACCCAGTGCTAAAACAGTTTTTCAAATTAATGCAAAATTCAAATTTAAATTAAATTTAAAAGTTAACTATTCATATATTCATATGAGATTATTGGCAAATTTCAATTTAAAATCGACGAAAACTGAAAAGTCGTGTGCATATGTACAGATATCCATATATCAGTAGCCATGCCATAGATTAAGCATCCCTAGAACAAGCGACAGCTCGAGACGCCGCCGTCAATGGCAAGATGAATGTTCGTTAGCTGCTGCTGCGAGATCTAGAGTCAACTCCCACAATGGCAATTCGCTGGCTTCTGTTTCTGTTTTCTGTTGGATCTGTGGCTTTGGTTTATTCGATCTGACGGCACATAAAACACGCTCGGAAATGCGTCCGAGACAGACAGTCTCCCATTTATGTGGATTTCTCACACATAAAATTCGAGCCAAAGCCGAAATCGAAGACATTAACCAAAGAAACAGATTGCAGCGGCAGTGGCAGTCGCAGTCGCAGTGGCAGTGGCATCAGCGTTCATGTCTTCCCTAATGGCTTGCACATGGCACTTGAACACACTTTGGCCGAGCCGTATTTATGGCCTGCACTCGACCATTTTAGCCATTTTCCATTTTCCAGCTGCCTTCAGCGCGCTGGCGGCTGTGGGGGATTATGCAATGTGTGGCTCATCATTTGGGAGTCTGTCCGAATACATGGCTTAACATTTAACCCTAACCCATCCGAAATGGTGGCTATTCCTGGTGCACGGGGCCTCCAGATATGACCTTCTTCTGCTTCTCCATCTTCTTGTTCATCTTCTCCTTTGAGATGTTTTCAAATTTGTTGCAGCTAATTGAGAGACACGCCCACAGCCACGAACACAAATGATTGCAGTTAATTAAATTTAGGCAAAGGCGAAAAGAAAACGGAAAACCCTGCAAGCCAAGCAGTCACCAATAGCAGCCACAATAACAACCACAAGAGCAGAGCGTTACCAATTCATTGCAGTAATAAATTGACCCACTTTCGAATCTGCAACCTGACCCAACTACTCGCACTCGTCGTACATGGCAAAGGCAAAACAAAACCAACACACAGCGACAAAACAAAAACCGAAAAAAACAAGACCCAAAACAAACTTGGCTGTAAAATCGACAAGCGGCGAACGACAACAAACAGCAAACACCACCAGAGCCACGAAAAAACCAACAAGCCAACAAGCAAGTACCAGAAAGGATGTGCAGTCTTGGGAGATACCCTAAAAGCTTCATCAGAACAAAAAGTACAGCAGCCTAATTAAAAGGAGTATCACTAGAGAAGCGGTTGGGTATATGGTATATTAATATCTTTGCAGCTGGCAAACATCTTGTACAGAAATGCTCATACCCTCTCTGAAGGGTATACAAGCCAAAGCCAAAGCCAAACCAACGAACATCAACACTTTAGTGAAACAGTTTAGTGTCAGGCAAAAATCGAACGACTTAAGAAACGAACGCAGACGAACTGCTGACGACAGTCGGCCCTCGCTCTGCCTCTCTTTGGACTAGTGCCGCTTTATCTCTCTCTCTCTCTCTCTGTTGGAGTCTGTCTGCACGTGAGCTTACTTGTGCATCTGTGTGCGTGTGTGTGTGTGTGTGTGTATTCAAGTAAATTAGTTTAAGTCGGAATTTAAGTGGCGCGCAGTAGCCAAGAGGGCGGACAAACAGACAGAGAGAGAGAGAGAGGCAGACAGAGATGTAGTGGCAGTCAGCGCCAATTCAACTTTAAGTAGCAATTGTTTGCCATCACCGTCCACTGCACACCCCCTCTCTTCGCCCTGCCGCATTCTGATACCAATGGATGGGGGAGGGGGAATTGAGTAATTGACTTCATTGGCCGCCACTGCTGCAGCACGAGTGATGTTGTTGTGGTTGTGGTTGTTATTGTTATTGTCTTTTAGGCAAATTGCAATACTCAGCAGCCGACAAATTGGTTAAGGAAACGGTTCGGATTGGATTGGGCAAGTGTTGGGCAGAATTATGTGGGTGTCTGTTTGGAGAAAGGAAAGGAATGGAAGGAATTATCACGGCGGTAGTGGGTGTAATATACAGCGACAACATCCGCTAAGAGGGAGCAACCAATAAAGCTTATCCCATCCATCGCCGATCACACAATGGATCAATGGAACACCTTGATGAAACACTCACGAAAGTAATACCCCCGTAAGCTCCACCACCAATATAACACCTTGACACCGGCACCCAATCCCAAGTAATCCCCTCAAAGTATTCCCTAATCTGATGGCAGTGCAATCAAATGGCGCCTTGAGCGGGCTCTGATTTGATCTGATACTCTTAGATTCTGTTATTATTACAATCTCTTTGCCACCGGCCAGCACTTGTCTAGTCCGAGCTAAGCTCCATTCAGGCGGTCATTCGGATTTCATGCTCTAGATAATAATAACCTGCAGTTAGTGCGAGCTCAAGTAATTTTGAATGCAAGCGTTTTGGGCTTTGGCTTGGTAACACGGCGGTCAATAAAAATACATACATACTCGCAAGATATAAATTAAAACTTGATATTTTATTGATTTTCAGTATTTGTGCGACGAGGGGAGGGTTAGGCGAGGGGCTATTACCCGTCGTATGGCATCTACACGATTTAATTTACCAAGTGGATTTGAAAAGCAATTCAATATTTTTTACGGGAAAGGGAACCAGTAATCCAAATCCCAATGCAGCACCATAAAAACACCGACTTCCATTGTCTGCAAGGTGTTAAATATTTGTTGTATAATCCGCTAAAAAAAAACCATAAAATAAAGGCAGAGTAAACTGTGTGTTTTGGAGGGGGAAAAACGACTTAAAAATCGATTAACATCAGCGTAATTATGGACATAATTTCAGTGATCAAGTGTGGCAACAACAAAAACCCCGAAACGAAAGCGGTAAATGTCAAGAAATTAGCACAAATGCAGGTTGTTTATACATATGTATGTATGTATACACATACATATATAGTCAAGATATATATATTCATTTCAGATGTGAAAAATGTTTAAATACCAGTGACCAGGAAACCTTGAACTTGAAATAATTTAGGGATGACTCTTGCAACTGGCGGTAACTTTCACTTTTTCACTCTGAGAGGCTCTGAGAGACTCAGTTCTTGTGAAGGGCTCTCCGACGACTATTGGTGGGGGGAACGTAGCAAAACCAGCTGAGAGAGTTAACGCCTCAGAGTTGGCGGCCCAGACATGGCCTGGAACGCGATGCGTGTTGGCCCGCCTGACAAGGTCAACACCTTTCCTTTCCTTTTTGGTTTAGTGCAGTTCGTTGCGGTTCGGGTTTCTGTATTGGAACTTGTGGATTGTGGAGCACACTCACACAAGACTTTAATTGACGGAGTGCTGCAGGTAAGCGACATTGCGCATACGCCCCGATAGGGGCCACTTGTTAATTAAAATATTTGAAGTAATTATATAAGCAAAGTGTGCTAATTACACGGCCAGGAAGGCGAGTAGGCAACGCAGACCTACTCGTACAGAGAGGCTGAAAGACCTGAGACGTAAAGCGAATGACAAATGTTGGGCGCCATGAAAGATAATCAGTCATCTACTAGTTAATCATTTGAATAGTGGCTTAGTTGCTAGATCAGTCCGGTAGTCAATAAGTCAGACAACCAATCAATCAATAATTCATATATCTACACTGATATTCAGTGAGTGCATTCCGTTTGATATTCTTTTGCTTTGAACGAGAGCTCTATTTATGAGTCATTCCATACGAAAGTCTAGTCAACGAGTTTAGGAGTCTGTCTATCAGCAAGCCACTCAGCTATTCAGCCAATAAAAAACCTTTATTAAGTGTGGATAATAAAGTTTGATACATTTCTATTAAGATGCTCCTTGATTATCACTCCTGAAACGCATCATTATTAGTTACAATATCTACCAATATCTCGATCCATTAATCAATCACTCAGCTACGCTATTGAAACCCTTCCATTCAGTTACCTTAAGGTGAGCATCGATTGGAGATCCATTTGCTGTCCATCAATACATTCATTCGGTTTCAGCAGTGGCTGCTGCCGTTGCGCCTTTAATTAATCCAGTTTTAATGGCTCCTCTTGTTTAAATTAGTTTGACATTTAAGCCAAAAAGAGTTTCACATTGGCCCGGGCCACTTTTTCGCTGGTTTTTGGTGTCGATCCGTAGCTGGTAATAAATTCGTTGTTCGCGCTCATCATAAATTTGCTTTTTAGAGCCAAAAAGAGCCAACGGCAAACGGGCGATGCCTTTGGCATTCAAATGACCAGATCATAGCCGGTCAGAGCACAGGCCAGGCCAGGCCCAGGCCAGCAGCTGACTTGCCCGAAACCCCCCAGACACCATATACATCAGCCCAAAGGCAGACATACAGACGAGTGCACAGAGCCACAACCAGTCTCAGGCTGGCGGACGGACTCCTAATCAGACGCGTTTGATGAACTTGACGGGGAGTTAACAGCATACCCAAAATAAAAATATAAAAAAAACACAAATTAAAACCACACTAAAATTTCCCAAAAATATACAGCCAAATACCAAGCAACCAATGAACTAAAAAAAGAGGATTAAATAAAACTAAAAGTTGTTCTTATGCTAATTTTATTTTATACATTTTGTGGTTTGCTTTTGCTCGCCTTTACTTTTTTAATTATGTTAATTGAAAACGAGAAAGGAAGGACAGCGGCTGTGGGTAAAGTCTATGCCTAGAATACACTTTGTTTTGCCTTAATTGAGGCTTTGATCTCTTGCTGAAATATATTTTTTGTCTATGCTTTCAGTCAACTTCTTCTCTCAATCTTTTTGGGCAAGTTTCTCCCCCTAACAGCTCAACCTTTAGGAAGAGTATTTGGGGTATTAAAAGAGTAGATTCTGCAGAACTGGTAAGTGAATTCTGACGCATTCGAAGCTAGAACAAGTTCATCGGTATTCGCATTTCAATTAGCCATGAACTCGGCATGACTAAGAAGACCTTAACGGCTGGCTAAATTTTGAATGAAACTTGCTCGAACCCAAGAATCCCAGTCCCAGTAGCAGACAGGAAAACTCTACCGAATAGGCAGCACTGCCACTGGCACAGAGCAGGAGAGTAGAGCAGGTTGGCAGCACTCAACACAAAAGTGGAGTCTGCGCATGCGCTCAACCTACCTCAATGGCTCTCCTCTCTTTGGACCAGAGCTCTTTGGGCAGCTCTTTGGGCAGCTCTTTGGCAATTGCGAATGCAATGAATCTCTGAATCTCTGGTCTGGTCTGGTATGGTCCGCTCCGCTCAGCTTGGGGGATCCGCGTATAAAACCAATTTGAGCGGCGGCCTGCGAACCAGTTGAGCGCTGACTTTGCAAACGTTTTCACGACGATCGATCGTCTCTCCAGTCCCAGTCCCGTCCCAATCGCAATCGCAGTCGCAGCCGTACCGTAAGCAAACGAGGCCAAAACGTACAGGCAGACACACAAATGCATTGGCCAAAACGCCGTTGAAAGACACCACAAAAAACAACACAGAGATCCAAAAGCAAAAACAAACACAAAAATTCAAACCATAAGAAACACTTTTCATTTCGCCTCTGTTTTTGTGGCTTTGTTGTGTTTGAATTTTGTGTTTCCTTTTGGCTTTTTGGTTGGTGTTTTTTACTTTGTTTTTTTTTGCGGCCCCTCCGTCATGTGTTTGGCTTGGCTCTGGCTCTGGCTGTGGCTCGGCAGTCTTTTGGCCGTTTTATTCGTGCGACGTGTGCCCCAGCGAACGGTTGTTGCTTTGTCTTTGGCTTTGTATCTTTGCATCTGACGGATACGCGATACTCCAGACGGTGCGCGTGTATCTCAGCGATTGTCTGCGTGTGTGTGTGTGTGTGTGCGTGTGAAGAAAGAGCAAAGCAATATTTATATATAAAATTTATTGTTGCCGTTTGCTTGTGGGGTGGTGAAACAACCATCGTAATAGAAATAGTTTTTCCAGTGCTCGCCTCCAACTAAAAAGTAGAAACTAAATTTATTACATAAATACCACAAAAAAAGAAGCAGAAGCAGTAGCAGCAGCAGCAGCAGCAGCAGCACAAAAATAATCCCACAAAATAATACAACAAAAATCTTATGCAAATGCGTTTTCAAAAATAATTAAGCGACCGCCTCAAGATTTGGCAAGAAAGTCGTTTTATTGCAGTGCCTTAAACATTTGCGGATTTTTTATCTCGGTTTTTTGGATTTACCCCGCAGCCTCCTCCAGTGCAATCTCCAAAAAGGTAGGTAGGCCCTCCCACAGCTGCAAGCTGCAGCTTGCAGCAGCATCATCATCAGCAGCAGCTGCAGCAGAAACTCTTATACAATGCGTGTGCTCCCATTTCGTGGCGCTTACATAATGCCATCACCACGCACATAATGATGTATCGCTATCGGCGCCATTAGCATAATTCAATGCCCCTGCCCTGCCACACGGTCCAAATTTGTCACAAATCGGAGCAAATTTGCGTAAGCATCTCGCCCAGGGGGGTCTTTAGACGGGGGCTTTAAGCAGCCATGATGACAGCACACCAGCAAGTGGACAGCGCCACATGAATATGCAAAAGAACAAGAAAACAAGTTGCCCCCGCGGCTAACTCTGTAGATGATCCAAGACCAAGACTGCAATCCACTCACGAAGGTTTTTTTCTATACACAATTTTCCATAGACAATTGAGAGGGAAAGGAATTTCGCTTTCAAGCTCAACGTTTTTGTGATTTATTAGACTTCTATGCTAGAAGAATCTGTCGAATATAAATTTAACATCTACAGAGCCTTCATCAAGCAAAAATGTAGCTATTTTATTGGCAATCTATTGGGAAGCCACGAAATAAATACCGCTTCTAAGAATATAAATATCAGCATAAATCTTTTTCGTATTATGTCGAATATTTGTTTTATTCATGAATGGATCACTAATTTTATAAAATATTAAAAAATTATCGCCATGATTAATATTAATTATTGGTGAGAATATATAGTTTTGTGTGTCAAAATAATCTCCATCAATAAATAAGGTACAAACGAGGCACGCTCATTCCATAAATCTTTCACATATTCAATAAATTTGTGTTCGGTTTTGTAGTACAAAAACATAACGAAAATGTTTTAGAAACTAAAATATGGCAGACAGAAACCGATACAGGTTAGGTAGAAACATCTGTATCTGGAATCTAATATCCAATAAGCAGTATCGAGATGCTATATTTCGAAAGGTGGCTAAACAGAGAGATGGATGTAATGTAACGGAAACGTAGGTGTGTAGCAGTTATATATAAAAATAGAGAGGTGATATGATGACAAAACTGTATACTTCAATAAAACTAACACCAATGAAACGGGTGCGAAAATCTATAGCTTCAAGTATTATGCGATATTTATTCGTTATAGAAACGAGCATTGTTTCTAGAGATTTTTGTTGTCTTGACCTTCCCAGTAAAAGAAACTTGTTTTGGTAGAAAACGAAACCTAATTGATAATTCCATAGCAAAGAATCTCATGCCGTATTAGTGGGGGGATTTTTGTATCTAATTTGCAATCAGAGCTGTGGCTTAATATTTTTTTTTCGCAGAACTCACTATATATAGTATTTTTTGACGCAAAACGGATATGGGCTCTTCTAGTGAATTGCAAGAAAAACCTATAGCCAGCCAAGTCGCTTAGCTCGAAGCTCACTTGCATTTTCTGTTCGTGCCAGACAAAGCCAAAAGCTGAATGCAATCGATGACTTCGACAAAAACAAAACAGAAAAGAAAAAAAACTTGTTGTTTAGGATTGTGGTTATTTAAGTGTAAGTTAAATGCAGTAACAGCAGCAGTTACAGGCGGCAGCTGAAAGTGCAGTCTGAGAGTCACAGCAGCAGTAGCAGCAACCACCAGCGTGCCGCATTCTTGGAAAATCTTTGCAGTGTCTGTGTGTATCTTTCAGTGTGTGCAAATCTGTGTGAATCTCTGCGTTCAATTGCACATCAGTATTTACAAAGTATCCGCACCCGCAGCACCAGCACAAGCACCAGCATCGCCAGCAGAAGCCGTAATTTATTTGCATTGTTTAGCGTCTCGTCTGTACCGTTTTCTTCTTTAGCTGCAATAAAACTTAAGCTACACGAAACGAACCGAACAAAAAAAAAGGCAACGCGATTTACATAAAATTTATGGCTGCCACATTACCAGTCGGTTAGTTAATGCTGCCTGCTGGCTCTGGCTGCTGTTTAATTGTGTGAAAAGCGTTTGCCCGAGCGTATTGCAACGTGTGCACCGACTCAAGTGCCGGCACATTAAGTATACGACACGTGGCGAGCCTTGAACTCGACCAAAAGGGTTTTTCTCAGCACAGCCAACCACTGGATTTGCCAACCGGTTCACATTACTCTGCCAATTGAGAAATCAAACCAGAATTTTTTTATATAAGCAACAACCCAACCAACCCAGACAAGAGGCCGCTCTGGCGATTTTATTTTGGCAGCTAACAAAATTCAACATTTATTGAAAAATCGAACAGATAAATTATTCAATTTTATGTTAAAATAATTCTGGATGCGTGCGTCACAGAAATTGATGGCATTTTGAACAGATTTTAAGATTGTTGTGGAAAGATTTGATTAATATTTTGAGAAGAAGTATGAAGGGAATCTTCTAGAAGAATCACAGCATGTCTGCCTCAACGAGCACTCAAAAAAGTATCTCCAAGGCGACTCGAAAGATCTTGGGAATCTTGAAGAGACCTACCTCTCTCCCTCTATCTGCACTCTATCACTTCAGCCTTCCTAACCTTAACCAAAAGTTGAGCTCAATATCACACCTTTTTTTCTATAGATATGTACGATACAAACCAACAAGTTGGACAAGTTTGAAGTTTAAAATTTAATACAAGATTGCAAAATAAATGTATAAATAAAAAAAGCCGTTGCCTGTGCGTCCGTCCAATTTTGGTTTCCGTGGCCGCCGCCGCAACAACAAGCTGATTGGTTTGGTTTTTGCCTGTATCTTTGTATCTATGGGATGCAGGCCTAATGCCCACTTCAAAGGCGTCTCGTCATCGCCAGCCACTGGCCAAAATTTGCACTACAAATCCCATGAGTTGCCATGAGCTCTGCGCTGCCTGCTATTGAGAGGATGGACAGGGATAGGGTTCGGGCTTGGGCTTGGGTTCGACAGCAAGGCGATCAATCAATAACAACTTCAATGAGATGTTACCTTAGCGAATCTAAAAATACGAGTATCTGTTCACATATTGTCTGTACACCATGCCATGAGTATCTCTGCCCAGATAACTGAACAATTTCTTCATCATCATCATCATCATTATCATCAGATGTTGGCTATGGCTGTGGTGTGTTGCCCTTGTAACGATTGTTATTTCTGCTGAAGCACAAATGCTGATATGTTAATGACGGATGGACACCAGCGTCTTGCCGTCTTGTCTTGGGATATCTGGCGGGTCAGAGAGCCCAAGAGCTAGGCAAACCTGATGCTGCGGGGACAGACACTCGGATCGGTAGCTGATCCGTCTTTTGTGATTGTTTCTTGTTGGCTGTTACTGTTGTCAGCATTATTGTCAGAGGTCGGCATGGGCATCTGCTGCTGATGGCATTTAAATCACTGAATTGGCATTGTGTGATCGATCGATCAATGCTTCTCGGGGATATCTCTCTACGCATTTAATGGAATTTTAATTAATTATTCGCTTTGTGTGTTCCCCGCCTTAACTTCCTCTGCGTTTAACGTTTAACAACAAAGGGTATTATTAAAGTTAATCGAAAAGTAACTGCTGCCAAGGACTGTTCTTCTTTTTGGGAGGAGGACCTTGATAATAATTAAATAAATAAAAACTCAGGCCTAATCAAACCATCCGTAAAATCGGAAATTCATAGTCTGTAATTGGTAGTTTGTCACTTGGATCTGTTAAAATATGGTTATATAAACCATAAATTATGTTGCATTCGGTAAAGCCATCATAAGTAATTGGATTAAATTTTCCACAGTGTCAAACAAGTTATTTCTGAACTTTCGTTGACAATTCATTTCCCACATGTGTAGACGATGGTATTTTCCCCTTTTATAGATCAATAAATTCATTTTTTATTGCCTTCGTTTAAGCTGATTACATTTCATTTTGTTGAGCTGGTGAGATCTTAATTAAACAACTTGAATAGGGATTACGGTCTGGGCTTGTGGGCTGGTAAAGCTGGCGTCAAAAGTGTTTCTAATAGATAACTTGCAGTGATAGAATTGTTTGTTAAGGTATTGTCACAAAATGTAACATTTTTAGGTATTAATTAGCTTGTCTTTAAATTATTATATTTTGTATATTTATTTTCTTGTGCTATTTTGTGCTTTAAATTTATGTTTTATTTGGTGGTAGCTTTGGTGTAGCTGTTTCGTTTATAAATCTGCCTTAATCGCTTCGTTTAGTGCGAGTCTGAGTCCGAGCCGGTTTTCGGTTTTTCTGATCAGAGCGATCAACTTTTAACTTTTTATTTTCTTTTTAGTTTCTGTTGATTTGCAGCTGGAATATACCCGTATCGGGGTATGCCAGCGTGTGTGCGTTTGTGTTTTCAGCGATATTGATTTTTCGCATTAAGCGCCTTTCTGCGTACCGAAATTTTCAAGGCCAAAAATCGGTCGGAGCGGGCGGAAGCCCCCATATGGCATAGCGGTTTGGGTTGAGCGGGATCGGGATCGGGCTGGTGCCATCCCCCATGCCGGTCGATCTGGTACCCGTAGCCCCCGGCGCAACAAGTTTTCCCATTTCGCTGTTTGCTGGCTGTTCAATTGAACGGAATCCACTTTGCTTTTTGTTGTGGCCTTTTGTTGTGTCAGTTGTTGGCGTTGAAAAATGTGTGTCTGTGCAAAATGTTGTCCTGTTGTCCAGGTGTCAACGCGTTCGGCCTAATCAATTGCTACTTGGGAGTCGGTTGAGATGATTAGGCCATGTTTTTGCCAGCTGCCTATGGGGCTTATGTAAGTCCATCCGATCCCGCGCCGGATCCCCTGTTGGGGCGCGGTGGCAATAAGCCGTCTCAGGTGTCGTCATCGTCATCTCCATCTCCATCGCTTGGCCGTTTCAACATATCTCTTTTGCTTTTCTTTTTATCCATTGTTTTTGTTGTTGCTGTTGCTGTGTGGCAGTTCCGCCAATTAGCGGTGCTTCCGCTGCTACACTCACACACGCACACACACACACATAAAACGGTGAAATAATTGTCTCAGCTTTTCCTTTTTATTTTTGGTTGACTCTTTACTTTGTTGCATTTTGGCGGTGATGGAAATTTTGAATAAACTCTTTGGGATTTGGTTTCGATTTTCTCAGACAGAAAGAAGGGATCTTCGAACCTGTGTTCTTAGTTGAAATCACATAGGATCAGTACTGCTTCCTATGATCACGAATCGATTGGATTAAAAGACTTTAGCTTAGCATTCTTAGCTTGGGGTATTCCAAAGAGTATTTCCAACTTCGACCTCAAACAAAACTCTTGCCTGCTCATCTGCCTGTGTTGTTGGTGTTTTTGCTTCATTAACAAATAAAATAATTTGAGAAAATTTGCATAAATTTACTGGGGGTGCCCAAAAACCGCTCATAAAACATTGCGCCTTCGGTTACGCGTCAGAAATTAACAAATTAGTGCGATGTTTCGCAAGCCAACGCCAACAAACTTCCGAATTAGCCGCAAATCCAATCAACGAAACGCCAAACAACCGACAAAAGCAACAATCAGCTAAACTGGGACTTTCAAAATGGTTTAAAAAATTAATGTCGCACATGCTCGCGGAATGCAGATGTGTCTGTGCGACAAGGCGCAGAATGTGTGGCTGCACTTGCAACGAGGCCCACGGAATGCTGGTGGCACGAAGGAGGTACCGAAGAAAAACAACAAGAGTCAACCAGCCACAGCAAATTGATAGACGACCATTCCCGATGGCGTCTCTAGAGGGTCTCTTCTCGGTACTGCGAGTATCTCTCACTCTCTCGTACTTTTAGCAGTCGCTTCGCTTCTCACGCTTGTCAGAAAATGTCAAAAGTGACGATGCGATGCACATTACAGGGGGATATCCCATCAGCTATCATCATGGGGGCAACTCGTTGGGCCCCAGGAACGAAGTTTGAATGCTCTAGAAATGCACTTGAGAAATGAAAGAATAGAAAGGATTTCGGAAATATGCTTTTAAGAGACAATAGTGGCAGTGATAGTACAGAGAAAATAAATCCCTTTTTATGGTTTTTCGAAAGGATTAAGCCGTCAATTCTATTAACTCAAAAACATCCATGAAGAACCAAAAAAATCCTATAATAATACTTTATTTATCAAAAAAGTCATGCCAAACTACTCACTAAAGTTATATTAAATAAACCATTAAATCTGCCACTGATAGCGCCTCAAACAATCGTGTCTAAAATCCGTTAAAATCAATTACCTCTTGGCTCAATGACTCCTAAGGATTTTGTAGGCGTCGGTGATGAAGTGAAGCCGCTTGAAGAGTGTTTTCCCATTAGCCAAAATCCCACAAATACACAAAACAAAAAACCCAACTTGAATTACGTTTGAGACCACTTTACGGAAACATAAAAAAAACACATAAAAAGCAAGGGGTGCTGGGGATGCTCCACCAAAGTGGCGGCAGAGAGGGTGCCTCTCTTGTGGCATTTGTCACAGGCGCCATGGTCAGACAGTCCGTCGAAAAGGTGAAAGACAGAGTAATACCAGATGGACCAACGGGGGCCCTGGGCAGACGGACAGCTGTTGCTGCTGTGTCATCTTGGAGGCGCCTCTTTGTTCATGCCCCTCTCCCACGTCGCCGTCTCCTTGCCGTACGTTCCATGAAATGTTTTCCAGTTTTGCGTGAAGATGACTTTTTGCTTGGCCCGGGCCCGGGCACTGATGACCTTTTACGTCGCCTTAAGACCTGCCTTCACTTCATCACGGACTCGGCTTAAGAGAGGCAAAAATTTGCATATCATTCATTTTTGTGGCAGGGGGGCAGGCTGGCCAGACATAGCCGGTTGCAGCAGCAGCCACAGCCACAGCACACTGCTCCTCCCCTCCTGAAGCCAGGAGTCAGTGCCAGGAAAATTAGTTGCGCGGGAGGCCAAGACAAAAACAATTTACGATTATTTCGTCTGCGATCTTTCGTGGCATGGCCTTTGTGCGGCAATGGCGATGGCAATCGACGTCATCTACGCATCCAGAGGCCATAAATTCCAGTAAAATGTCAAGGATTTACCTTACCTCAGTCGCAACCGCAGTCGCAGTCCCATGCCTCATGCCCCGAGTGAAAGATCCCAAATGGAGGTACATACTTACAATAAAAGTTAATCAAGGGAATCGCCAATCGCTCAGATTCCCAGTCCCAGACTTTAGCTCCGATTCTCCTCCAGACCAGACCGATTTGACAATTTAATTGAGGCTGCAAGGCCGCGCAGTCACCTTCTTGGCCTTCTTTCACATCTTTCAACAATAAAACCATAAAAACCATAAAAATACCCAAATAAAATATGAATCAATTCCAAAAGGAAAGAAACGGAAAGCAAAACACTGAAATATTTTTGCATAAATAGAATCTATTTGCTGATTGGATCTGCCATTGACTGATTGTCTTTTAATGGCGTTTAAAGCATTTCAAATGCTTGGCCGTAGTCCAACTGCCTCCATCGCCTTCTCTCATTCATTGGTAATTTGACAGTTTTTGATTGATGTGAAATTGTATTATGAAATATTTTTGAATATTTGTCGACGATTAGTCAGCAGAAGTCATAGAATTCTGATTGACACCAAAGTGGGTCACCGCACAACGTTAAGTATTAAGTATATCCTGTTGTATGCCCAAGAAAAGGTGTGTACCCGTTACCCATAGCCGTACTCGTTTTTCGAGTGGTTTTCTTATATCGAAACAAAATCAATTAACGAAGAAGCTGATGCATCCGGCTTGATGAGTCAATCTCGGAGCTTGTTTGGGCGTGGGTTCGGCATGTAAATTGTGTCTAAGCTTTTGCCGTCTCTCTGGCTGGCATCATGTCTGGCTTTGATTTTGTAATAGACTGTAAGCCAGCCTCAATGAAATTTAATTAAAAAGAAAGGCAAGCTGGCCAGCTGATTCCACGATTTATAACTGGCAGAATTTGAACATCTAAGCATCTACATTTATCTCTAATCTATGATCTACAAATCTTACATAAGCATCACTAGGAATGTTCCCGGATATACTATGCTTTCTGCTGCAATTATAATTATTTTTTGCTGTCCCAATTTTCAGTCAATTTACTCAAAGCCTGAGTGACTTGTTTTGTAAGAATAACAGACCGACAAACAGTTGGACCTACGGCTATAAAAGATCATTAGGAATACATAAAATTCATAAGTTTGCAAATGCTTTGAATTGATTTAATTTGTTTTGCTTCCTTTTAAAACGTTGCAAACTTCTTTCTAACTATCTGAAATTCATTCAAAAATTAACTCACCATTTTTCTGGTTTTCTCATTTCAGCCATGTGCCAGCCATAAGCGAAAAGCCATAGCCATAGCCACCGCTTCCTAATTGACAACAGAAGAGCCAACTAAATGGACGCGTAGCAAACGGCCCAAGAGAGCGAGAGAGAGAGAGTGAGAGCCGAGAGCGTGATTTGGATTTCCATCGTGATATCGAACAGAGCTAGAGGCGAAACACCTCAAACGAGCCAGAGAAACAAAATTCACGCCAAAATGTCCAACGCCACAAAAATGGTTTACAGTTATAGAATTTTATGGCTTTCCGGCGTTTTACTAGGTGAGTACGAGTACGCCGAGTACCTGTCCCCAATAGGAGACTACAAGACGGAGACGTTGGAAGACAGACACAGCGACAGACAGAGAGACAGTGAGACAGAGACGGAGACGCAGACACAAATTAAATGCTAAGTGCGTCGATTAAGCCATTGACGTTGAGGTTGGTTAACCGAATGGTATTGGGTTTTGTTTTTGGCCCGCTTTGTTTTTGTGTGTTGGGCCATGCGTGAGCCAAATAACTTATGGAATTGGCCATGGCCTGTAGATGGAGAGAAGAAAGAGGCAAAACAGGCAGGCAATACGCAGCTGGCAAAGTGCAAGAATTGGAAGGGAGACACACCACAATTAGCAAAAAAAAACTATTCAAGAAACGAGCAAGTGAAGAGAATGTTAATGGAACTTATACATATAGGGTTTGGAATATATTTAAATGTATTATATATAAAGCAACTTATCATTATCTGCCTGTCAATCCAAGCTTAGAACTTTTTATCTATAGAAGGAAGACCGAAACAACTACCACTACTGTTATCTCTTATCTTTTAATATTGAGCTATCCTACATTTATCTACGTATATTTTTGTATGCAGCTCCCATCCTGCTGGCCGCCATTGCGGTACAAGGCCAGGAGCCAGCCAGTCCAGTATTTCAAAATCACAAGACGAAGGAATGGACGAATTTAGACAATATAACATTCTCATTCGATTGCAAGAGGCGATCGGTGGGCTTCTATGCCGATATGGAGTACAATTGCCAGGTGAGAAAGAGACAGAGACAGAGGGAGAGAAAGCTCAAGTCTGGCTTGGCTTTTCTTTTGATGCCTGAAAGTATGCTAACTTTTGTTGTGTCTGCCCGGACAGATCTTCCATATGTGCGACGAGGAGGGCAATCGGATTCCACATCTCTGCGCCAACGAGACGAGCTTCAATCAGGAATACAGAATCTGTGATTGGGACTACAATTTCAATTGCACAGAGTCACCCGTAAGTGATAGACCTCTGTCCATAAATCTTACTGTATCTGCATATATCTAATTGCCACCTTTGTTTATATCCGATAGAAATGGTTCTATCTGAATGAACTGACTTATGCCACAGATCCGCCAGATGAAGACGATGAGGACTACTAAAACGATTTGCACTTAACTAAATATTTATTGTCTTTCCAAAAGCAACAAACTAATTAAATTAAAATGCCCTGAACAAATAGAATTCTGTAAAAAAATTCCGTGAAATGAAATGAGATGAATTGAATTAATTTAAGCGACTTGTTGACAATTTTGTTGAGTTTCGTTGTGTAATTTTTGTATTTTAGTCTAATTGCGTAAAGATAGAGATAGATATAGAAATATAGAGAGAGAGACGGAGGAAGTTGAAGAGTAGGAGTCGTGTTGTGTATATAATGTATATAGAGATGGTCCCGTCCCCCACTCCCCCGCTCCCATTACCCGTTACCATTTCCGAATCCATTTGCATTCCCACAAAAATTTCCGGTACAACTGCGGATTGTATAATTTACAAATAATCTTCGTATTTGTAAGCAAACTTCAAACGAAATAAAAACGAATTCAAATTAGCAGCTACCCCAAAATGCTACTCATAATTAATTGACTAATTTATGGCCAAGGAACAAAGTGTTTTGGATGATTATTTGCCATCCTTTTACGTCACGGGAATCCACCGGGCTGGGCTGGGCTACAATCCACCCACTGGGTAAACAACCTCACCAACCATCAGGTGGTTACTGGCACCGAACGTTACGCGGCGCATGAGTCAAGTTCAATGACGAAATGCTGAGTGCCACCAAAAAAAGGGGGCAGTGCAAAACAAAGTTAATTGAGAAAATTGCCATCCGGCATCAGTGCGTGAAATTGTCACCCCTCGGGGTTTATAAATGGGAAAAGTCAGAGCCCAACATAGTTAGTAGGAAATCACAGCTCCATCACACAAAATGTCACACAAATCCAGCTACAGTTGCAGCCTCTCCTGGCTATTGATTGCCTGCCTACTGGCGGTAAGTGTTCGCTGCCCACAAACGGATCTAAGAACTCAACAACTAACGAATATCTAAATTGTATTTTAGCTGACAACTGCCCAGTACTATACACAGTACAATCCGTACTACACGCCCAGTCCGACGTTCTCCAGTTTGAACCAATATTACTACCAGACGACGCCGTATCCCTACTACTACAGCACGTATACTACACCGAGTCCTTATTCCAATGCAAATATACGCATTTGGCCCTATGTGATCGGCCAGTATCTGTATCCGGCATACAACAACAACAACTATAACAATCCATATGCCTCGCTGAGCAATCCCAACTGGCAGAGCTACTATGCGAAGGTCTATCAGGCGAATTGGGGTCGAAAGTAACCCGAAATAAAGGCAGGGGGGGACGGGTCTATTGTGTTGTTCAGTTAATAAAAATAAATCAGAATAGTAATGCCATACCGTTCTGTAGTGTAATTGAATCGCCTCAGATAGCAAATTACTTGGGTAAAGTTCTTCAAAGAACCTCCAGGGAAACGATTATGATAAAGACATCCATCAAAATGCAAATTTTATGACCGTATCCATATTGATAGCCACAGCAGCAGATCAACCGCCAAGAGGTGTGAGCACCGTTAGGAGTAGAGCGTTCCAATGAATGAAACTCTCTGATACGAAAGGCATAGGAAAGTCCCATTAAAGCGAGCCGAACCCCGAATAACCTGAACCCCACAAACAGACGAGACACAACCTACAGATGAACCCTGAACGTGAACGTGAACCTGAACATGCATACATATGTACATACAGAGGTGCGTTTCATGTACCTAACGGTTTTCACACACTGCCGTCAGGTTCCAGTTGGGTGGGGTGCCATTATGTAATGATTTGGACAAACTCAAGCTCTGGGGATTACACTGCATCAGACATCGGACAGAGCAACGAACTTGACTCTAAACTTGGAACTCATGACCGCCGGTCTCTCTTTATGTTTATTTATGTAACTGACAAAATGTGGCACAATACTCCACGTATTATTTGATGTAATGACAATAAACGGGCATGATCATAAAATGTCAACCAGCTCGAATACAATCCCTTCGTTTCGTTTCTGGAGCAACATTCCGATGAAAAGTTTTGGCCAACTTAACTGTAACTTCCTCATGGAACTGTGACAATTATAAGCCACAAATCAAACCATTTGCATCTGATCTGAAAAGACTATTAAAGTTCTAAAAGTTCTAACCTATTATTATTGATGTAAAGAAATGCTGCGGGCCTTATCATGCAAATCGACTGGAGATGCGAGACGAGACGAGACGAGGGACAGATAATCTTCAGTGAATGTGAATGGATCGAATGAATGCCCCCTGGGAGTGCGGCATGCGTAAACGAGTGGTTATGGGAGCTGGAAGAGACAGAAAGAGAGACAGAGAGAGAGTGAGAAACCTGCGTAGTGGGGAAATGGGTCAAGACAATCACGAATGCCGCAGCCAAGCCTGAGAGCGACGGAGATCGTGTAAAGCGTAGCCGGCAAAAATGTTTGCCATCACTTTACCCCTACCTACCATACACACTACGACCAAAAGCACGAAATGAGAAAGCCCCAGAAGATTTATTTTCAAACTCCCTCCAAATGCTCTTTTTGTGACTTTTATGACTCTAAAATATTATTTTACATAAGCTACACCATTTCAGCAGGATTGCTTGCCCTGCAGACCTGAATTTTTAGTTTTCACCCTTTGCAAATGACACTTACTTACACTGCAATGCTTCAGCAATCATTAAAACTTCTGCAAGGCTGCACAAATAGAAACAGTAGCATGAACAGAGCAGAAATTGAAATTCCTATTCCAAGTGATGACTGCAAACTGCTGCGCGCTGCTTCGTTCAGCCAGTGCTTAAAAGCGGATGCATGCGCAGGAGCAGCAGAGCAGCAGGGTAGCAGCAGTGGAAGATCAGTGGAAGAGATAAGCCAAGAGCAAAACCGCAGCAGGCAGCAGAGGAGCAGAGGAGCAGGCAGCGAGAGAGGCAGAGTACATGAGAGCAGCATTGCAGGGCACTGGGACTGGGTGTGGGTCCGACTGCAACTGCGCCTCGCGTGCGAGTACTCTCAGTAATTTGTGACGTCAGTTGTGCGTTTTGTCACGTTCGATCATGCTCTGTTCCATTGCACGATAATTCGTAATACAAAGGCATTAAACATGCACAAAAAGAGATGGAGATACTGACACAGGAAGAGAGAAATACGGAGAGATATGGACATGGAGCGACATTGACTTTGCAGTTTTTTTTTTGGTTTTTTATTTTTGGTGGCAACCGGACCGACTCGATGTTTGGTTGATCTTCTGCTGCTGCCGCTGCCGTTTAGGGGAAATTGTGAAGAAAGTGTTGAAAACGAAATTGTAACTGGAAGAGCGCGCGCCTCTCTGTCTCTATCTCTGTCGCCAGCCAACTGGCTCTGGGAGAGCGTGGGGCCAAAGCAAACAAGCCGAAGAAGCGCTGGCCAAAACAGAGACAGAGACCCGTCCAAACGGAGAGCCGAGAGCCGAGACGAAGACGCAGACGCAGACGCGCGGACCTTACCTGTTGGCTGGGGCCAGCGCCAAGTGGCAGTCAACGGGTACATCTCAAGCATTGCAGTCGCCTCTCTAGCCAACCATCTCTTTCGATACGGATTCAATCAGCGTCTTAATCTTGGCCAAATACAGAGCACTCCTTGGCCAGCACACACTTCTTCTATTGGCCACGCTATTACTGTGTTTCGTGTGTGTTTATTTTTTGGCCATCACGTTGCGTGTCTGCCATAGATTGGCGTGAAAGTGGTTCATTGCCCGGCGCTACAATTGCCAATTGAACCAGAAATAACTAAGGATACTCGGCACCAACCACCTGTTCGAGAGTCAGGCACCAATTAGCCACAGATCACAGAGTCTGAGCCATCATTAAAAAATGGTAAGTCTGAAATTGGGGGAATCCCCCTCGAACACACACCACCATACATACGTACTCGTCAGCCATTGGCATGTCAGGCACGCGTTCAGTGTCCGCTTTACCCCAATCCCCAGCTCAAAAGGAGCCACACACAAAAGGCCCAAATGAAGGCCAAAAAGCTTGTGTGACAAATGCCAAATGACAAATTCTTGGCCACAATCTTCGTTTGTTTTGTTGTGTACTTGTTTTGTGTTGGCCAAAACTTTCTTTCGAGGCGTGTTTTCATTCCGTTGCCACTTTTCAATTGTTGTTCAAATCTTGGCTGTAACTCAAAGCCATCTGCCATTTATTGGCCCCCCATCCAAAAGTGGAGCCATATGGCCCGTGTCATGAACTGCGACATTTTATATGGACATTAGATAATGGTCAAGTATTAAAAAAATGTGGCCTGGCCTCAACCACGTGCCACTCAATTGCATAATGGCTGCAAAACAGCCATTAACAAAGAAAGTCGTGCCTCAGATTCATAATTATCTGAGATAAACTGAGCTGCGTGTGTTGTTTTTTTTATTATTTTTATTAGCATACACATAATTATATGTAGGTAATAAAATCTGCTAATAATAATGTTTGATACACCCAGGCGAAAAGAAAGTCTAGGGAATTTGTGCCTACCTACGTATACTAATTTAATTCATTTGCCATTAAACCATAAAACAATAAATATTTCATTGGTTAAATTAGGCTAAAACAAACAAAGTATTGTGTGTGCTATATAATGTTTATAGCTTTTAGCTGTAATTTTGTTAATTTAGGGTATTTTCAGACCCAGACAGACAGACACAGAAACGGCGCCAAATTATTGGCAAATTTATGGCAAATTAGTGGAAAAAATATGATAAATGGGAGTTTGAGAATAATTGTTTTGGTTATATTGTGGAGATTTTCCCATTAAAAGTGGATTTTGATTTCTCTGTGGCCGAGCCATGGCTTCCACATTTAGCAACAATAATAATCGGCAACGTTTTAACGTCAATTCTCTGGAATTCGCAGCGAAATCTCGGCCCAGCAGCAAGTGCAAATATTTGAGGCAGCCACCAGCCTGTTTTTTTTCGGTTAATATTTACATATAACGAGGCGCAGCTTAAATCGAATGAAATTTCACCCAAGAGCTGAGTCAGATTGGATAATACTCTTCACACCGATGATGAAACAGCCCCAGAAGATGATAATTAATGGAGTGGGATGGGCTTCGTGTGAGTTTGAAACAAATCAGAAGTGAAACTAAGCTGGAAAAACTGCGGTCAGTCTGTCAATCTGAAATGGAAAATTATGCAAATGTCGATCGGTCTCATTATTGTTTTTAAATGCATTTCTATGACTGTTGCATCACTGCAGAAGAGAAAGACTTTCTTTCTTTGTTTTCTTCTCAGTTGCATTAGCCTCATCGAATTTTAATTAAATTTTGTGCATCGCGATGTATCGCATAGCTTTAAACTGAATCAAGGCCATGCCAAAATAGATTTCCATTTACAGTTTTCAACCACAACATATTGAGCACAATAGCGTTTTGGCCTACTAACAGGCGAATGAGGCGAATTTTTGACAAAGAGGCCCCACAATGGGAGACCTAAAATTAAAGTTTTTTATTAGATAATGCAAAGCGAACACAAATTATGTCGAAGCCGATACATTTCCCCAGTTAAGTTCTCCGTTTCTCAGTTTTGGCATGCAAATTCTTTTCGTTAATTAAAACATGTCCAACGAAACGATGATTTATCTTTCTGGGGAACGAAGCCAACCGTTAGATCCACATAATTTGTTTACTCTTTTGTTAGGGCTTTTGGGCGAATATCTTTTTGCTTAGCTTAGTTGTATTATCCCAAATTGGTTACTACAATTTTATTTTTGTGTGTTGTTCTGCAGGTGAATTGGAAATGGAAAGCTCTAACAATCCGATGACTTTCAGTTTTTTTTTTGTAAGCATTCTGGGAAAGAAATTTCGGGCTAGGTCATATTTAAATTTCACTTTACGGGGAAGCTGTTTAACCAAAAGTAAATGTTGTCCAAGACAAAAAGTGTAGGAACATAATGGGTGGGAATGCTAAATGTTTTACAAATTTGTAGTTTTTATGGGTACAATAAAAAATTTGTTTGAACGTGGAAGAGGGAAGAATTAATGGGTTTTATGTGATATTCTTTTAAAAGTTTCTTTATTGACTCTAGTTTCCTTTGAAAAAGCAGCTTTGAATACATTGCGTGTATTTTCCAGATCTATGGACCTAATAACTAGCTTAAATTTCACAACAGTTATGTCCGGCAAATGCGTCAAATATAAATCATAGTCAAATCACATTTTTATACAATATACGACAGATATGTATTTTTTGGCAACCTTTTTTTAAATTTACATATAAATTGCCAGCGGCATTGGCGTCAAAGGCAAAAGAAGAAATACTCGTATATTATGCAACAGTTTAAAATGGGAAATGCTTTCGCACCCATAGTGGTAGGGTGCGGGGAGGGGAGGTGTACCCCGATAAAAGGTTTTACGAGTATGTCCCAGACGGTTGGGCTGTACTCGCATTTTGGGCTTGGGTTTCGGTTAAAGTGGATTCTAAAATGCGTTTAACAGGGCAACATAGACAGGTTCGTTTCCCAAGTCTTTTGTTTACGCAATTTCCGCACCTCTTAAGAGCCAAAGCCAAAGCCCGAACCTGAATCCGAATCCGAACTGGAAATGATGAAATGGCTTTTAAGCGTCTCTTTTTTGTTTTGTTCCGCTGTCATTCCTAGACAATGAGAGCCACACACTCGAGCGCACTGATATAATTTCTCTCTGGTTCCACTTTCAGTTTCTCACAAAGAGTTCAAGTGCGCGGCACTCACTGTTGATGCTGTTGCTGGCCTTCTGCTGCCTGAGCAGTGCTTTTAGCGCCAAGATAACAAAAAAGGTCGAAAAACCCTCGCCACCTGGTGAAAAAGCAGAGCCAAGTGCAGTAGAGGAGGCTGCCCCAGCAGCCAACGAGGAGGAAGAAGCTGATGAGGCGGAAACCGACGACGATGACGACGACAACGACGACGAGGATGATGATGAGGAGGCAGACAAAGAGGCAGCAGCTGTTGCTAGTGGCAGCAAGAACCCCACTGCCGTACAGGCGGCCACAGACCCCACCGATCTCAGTGTCTGGGGCATGGTGCGCACACTCTGGAGCTGGCTGCGCAGCGATCTGGGTGAAAGCCTGTTCGGTGATGACGATGATGAGAAGAAGCCATCAGCCGGCACTGAAACCTCAGCTGTGGGTGAGTCTCTCCCTCTTCCTATTTTATCATTATTAATCAACGCCTGATAACATTGACAACAATTAGTGGAACTATTTTTGTAATCAGCTTCCATGGGCGATGCTCGACTTTGTCTACCATTTCAAAGCTGATTACATCTCAGCCTCTTAAATGATTAGCGGCTCTTCTAATGAAGACCCTGCATTTTCCAGCTCTCCCTACTCTCCCATCCTCTTGACTCACTTTCGTTTTCAATGAAACCTGACTCAAGCGATGGCCAGAAGCGGATAAGCAGCAAACACAGAGACAACAACAACAAAGCGGCCTAGAGACGCCAAAAGGTGTTAACACCAAAGCATTGGGAGAGAGAGAGAAAAAAAATCAGTGCTGTGATATATGTATGTCTGGTCTGTCTCTGGACCTTTTGTAATTTCACTTTCCGCAGCAACTTATTTATTAAATAAATATGAAATAAAAAAAAAACGAACTTCGCTCATCTTCAAAATGATGAGAAAATATTTTTGCAGCGGCCCATTTTTTGTGGGTTTGTAGGTTTTTGTTTTTTTGTTTGATTGTTTGCGAATTGTTTTTTATTGGACTTTCGCATAGTCCGAGGCGTTCAGCTCTGTTTATTGATGAAATTATAGTAATAATGGTGGATAAACACCAAACTGGAATGCCATTTCTTAGACCTACGGAAATTCCTCACCCGAATTAATGAATGAATTATAATTTTCTCTTTCAGAGGGTCGTACATTTGGCAAGATCCGCCGCCTGCAAATGGCACTGATACCCATCATCTTCAAGTTTGGTGTACTCTCGGCCATGGTTGCTTTCCTGGTGGCCATTGGCATGAAGTCCCTGTTCCTGCTCAAGGTTCTGGTTCTGATGAATGCCGTGGCCATTTTGGGCAAGTTCATAACGCTGAAATCGACCCTCTTTGGACAGTACGAGCACACGGCGCCCACATTCAACTATCCTGGCTGGAATCCACATGCCAAGGAGTCCTGGGGCAGCACTGGTCTGAGTGGACCCGGTGGACCAAGTGGACATCCGCCCAGCAAGGAGATCCATCTGCACATCCATGGCAATGCCCAGACCCAAGCACAGCTGGCCGGACAGGGCTACAACTATGAGACACAGGGTGGCTGGGCCAGTCGCTCGGATCCCTATGGAGGCTATGCCCCGACGGGACAGTTCGTAGAGAGCCAGCAGCCCGCTGTGGCCCAGCAGACTGCTGATGCGATGCCAAAGGATACAGATCCCATGGCCCTGCTGCCGACCAAGTATCGGGCGAGACATCTGATCCTCTGAGAGCTACGCTGCCCCCTTGGGATCAGTCGACGACCACCGCTAAGAACGCACACACACTTTTAGTCAGCGGACTTTACGAGAGGACGCAGCTTTACGTACACCTAAAACTAGTTAAAGCCTAATTTGTAATTAAATTATTTGCCCCCCAAAGTAGCCCTAAATAAATAGCGTAAATATACAACAAAATGTGGGCGATATTCTCTGTTGGAGTAGCTGAAACACTTAACAAAGAAAGACTACCCCTGCAGTCTCAGAAGTTCGTGATTGATGTCTGCGTCTGTGCCATAAGCCCCGCCAGTCAGAGTCAGAGAAGAAAGTCTATTCAGCCACGTTCGTTTCGGCTCAACTTCTTTTTTGTTTGGGGTCTTGGGTCTTTGATTAATTGGGCATTTGACGTGTGTGCCACCGCGGAGATTTCTTTGGCTTCCATGGGGTGTGCGCAGCGGCTGGCTTTGCCTTTTTGCCGTCTAATCATCAACATTATCGCGAACATTGAAATGGTATGGTAGTCCGAGCCGAGTCATGACTTGACATTGTTGAACAGTAGCCCAAAGGCTGATCCCAGACAAAAAAAAAAAACACAAAAAAACACAACACCAGAAGAGAGGCCCAAAGTGGAAGCAAAACATATCAGATTTTGGTTCAATAATAATGGACGACTCCAAATCATTGGAGGTTTATCCATTTATTAGCAACTTTACTTCTCTGAGTTTTCAATTCCAGTCAAATATTTGTATAGAGTGAAAGATGAAAGATTGAGTGACTAAACAAGGGCAACAAATTTGAGTAATCGCCTTACCCTCTTCGTTTAGTTGATTGAGAGATTATGGCGTATGAGTTGGGTGCTGATTGATGGATGGATGGCTTAGCGGTGCGACTGTAAATTGTAGATGATTTTTTACAGAGAGTGTGGACAGGTATAGCTACCAAATATGACGCGTGAAATGGGAGTGTTTGGAACTCTGGGATCGATTAAGCTTGAAAAAGATCCACACAAGGATATTTAACCTGCTAAATAGATAAAATATCAATTAGATTCATGGTAAGAGAAAGCTCTTTTAGAGAACACATAATTTTGAACGCTAAATTAATCAATTTTCTTTTGGAAGTGGCTACTTTTAAAAAAATTACTTTGATGGCAATATTTTTAAAAACTGCGTAGCCAGTTAAATTTAATATTAACTAGCATCTCACAAAGGCTCGACGCCATGAAACTACTTCAGGTTCCATTAATTGCCGCTATGCTCCAGCGGCGCACTAACAACAAAAAATGCAGCTGGATGGCGCCACGCAAGTTATTTAAGTTCCAAAAATAACTTGTCCTCTTAAAAATATGCAATAAATAAATTATTTATTTAAAAAATATTAAAAATAAAATACGCAATCGGTATCTAAAACACTTGCTGGTGGGAAGGAAACTGCTGCACAGCTGTGGCACAATGATGATATGAAAGCGAAGGCTAAGTTCGTTTCCTCAGACCTTTGACATTTCACAGTTCGTGTCCTAAGTCTTTTCAATTTTCTAGGTTTGTTTGCTAGTTCCTTTTCAAGGTTTGTTTCCTAAGTCTTTTCAATTTTCGAAGTTCGTTTCCTAAGTCCTTTGACTTTTAATACAAATAAATGAACCAAAAATAATTCGTCACCTATGGGGCGTATGAGGAATTGTCCTCTAGAAAGTGCCGCCAGAAACAATTAAACAATTTAATCAACCAAGCTTATCCGACAAGTGCAACAAATTAACGACGAACGAACAAGATTTAGTCGATTGCAATGTGGGGTGATCGATAAATATTTATCTGTGGCAATTAGAGGCGTTCGGACGGGCGCTCGAGCATGTAATGGACGTTTACTGGTTTTGTCTCTGATACAAATCGGTTAGGTTCGGTTCGCCTCCTCCCTGCCACGGCGGAGCAGGGTTGGCCTTATGGAATCTTGACTCGTTGACTGATTTATGGGTGGCTACACGGGATTTGGACCTGAACTGGCTTGACAGCAGTCAACCAGCAGCCATTAGCCAGCCGTCGGCCATCATAAGTGTGGGCAGGCAGGTGAGTGAATGTTGTGCCGTGCCCGATGTCACTCTGCTGTGATGTCTTTGTCGGCGTTTGACCATAGAAGAGCGTTTCAATTAATTAGTCGCCGTGCCAAAAAACCAAAAAAGATCACGCATGAAAAGAGTACGTAAGAGACGATAAGGCCAAAATAAAAACAAACCGACAAGAGAGGAAAAGAAACTACTTACGAGTATAATGGAAATAGAAGAGCAACAACAAGCAAATATAAATCCAAAATCCATGATGAAAATGAATTTCACTGTTTGTCTGCTTTCTAACGCACAGCAGCAGCAGCACAGCAGCGGCAGCAGCAGCCACTGCACTGGCCATTGCGATTATTGAAATATATGCTTCAAAGGTTTTTTTTCTTTCCAATTCAATGGATTTTTTTCCATTTGGCCAACGACAAATCATGAGGCCAACTGAAGCATCGACAGTGGCAGCAGCATGTGCAGTAGCAGCATCCTTTTGCCTTTTTCTATATAAAATGTGGATAATTGCGTCTAACTGACAGCAGCGACGACACTGGGCCTACAAGATTGCAGCTGTATCTTTTGTGTTGCAGAGTCTAGAGTTGGTGGGAGGGGGGGTGTGAGGTTGGAGAGCTGCTGTCAGTGGATCTGGCTGCTCTCACTCTCTTTCTAACATGATAATTGGCCATGGAAGCCCCTGCATGGACATGCCAAATGGACATGGGAATGGGCATCGAGCATCGAGCATCGTGCAACGGACAACGGGATGTCACAGGCCATCCCTGGCGACATCTCTGGCAGCCCTATGTCTCCTTAATTGCCCGTTGCTGTCCGGTTGTCTGGCTGGCCTGTTCGAAAGTGAAATTGATATATGGCATACAGTGTTCGTTCATCACGAATTCTACGCTAATTCCCTCATTGATTTTGTAATGCTAATCAAAATTCGATCAATGTGCGATGTGCCCATCGAGTGCGTTGACCAAATTGGATTGGGGGATTGTGGATTGGATTTGGTCACACCTACTTCGTTTCCAACTTCGATCTGACAATATAGCAATATTTTTTGTGCAAACTTTCTTTTTGTTTGCTGTGAGCGACGACAGGTGTGTCGTCCCTGTGCCTGTCCCTGCCAATGTTCGAGAGGTTATCAGGCCTAGACAGGGCTAAGCCTGAGACCAACACACACATCTAGCATTAACTTGCGAATTGTCAGAGTCAATTGTCAATTAGGTGCTTGCTTTTTATGGGTAAATAGCTAGAAAACTTTCATTTTTCATATCTGGTATTATAAGTGAAAATTATGTTGGCTTTGCCGCCCCAGAATTTGTGAATGATGCAACTCTGTTGCTGCATAAACTAAATGTTAATTTGATCAACAAACAAATGGACTATGCAATGGGTTGAACAAAAGGTGCTAAGTATGATGAAAACTCAGCGAAAGGGAAAGGTAAAAGTGGGCCACATTTGGGGTTTAAATATGTTGGCTGTTTTCCATTCAATGGGAAAACTGCCTTGTGAACCCTGGACAGGGATTAGCATCTGCCATACCAGGATTAGCATCTCTCTGTCTCTAGTGGCGGCCACGAACGACTTTCCAAATGACATCCATGGGCGCCCAATGGCAGTCGTCTGCATAATGAAACGAAGAGTTCAACTCGTGTGCTGTTCGATGCATTGCATACGAGTATGTTGATTGATTAGAGGGGGGTTTAAGGGGTCAAACAGCAAACAAATAAAAAAACTTAATCCATATCCCAAGCCTTGCCATCTGTTGTCTTAGGCGCCACAAAAACTCTTTCCTACAGCTAATGGAATGACACAATACCCACCAAATAGCTGAAAATGTTAATCCAAACCCTACCAAAGGTCATGTCACAGTTCATTGGCTTACATATAAATATGCAGGGGGGAGGAGGGCGTTAGGGAAACGATATGCGCATAGCGGACAGCTTAATTGATCCGCTTGTTCACTGCATGCCACACATTTGCCAAAATCCAAGCAACCAGCGAACAGCGAACACATCTAACAAGTCAATAGCGAGATCCAGCATTTGGCGCCACGGCCGCTATCGGCTTGACTCTCTTGACCAGACCAGGTTCCGTGGTGAAACTTTCCAAAGAGCGCTTCGCTTTCACATTGCGCTCTCTTAAGCTTGCGCCGTCCCAGCTGGCGACTGGCGACTGGCAGCTGGCGGTGGTGCTTTTGGTATAAAACTTCTTACGTATGCGCGTCATGGCTTAATCTTACCTTGAACTTGGTCGTGTGCAGATCGCTGATCGCAGATCGCAGTAGCAGTGGCACCCACAAGAGCACAGCCCATCCAGCCATCAGGCGCTGTGGGGGAACTCAATTTAAATATCAACTGAAAAACAAGAGAATAATTTCGTCAAATTTCGGTCTTGGCTCGAGCCGTTACGGTTTCTTGGATTCTTTTTCATTCGAACAAAATATATATTAAAAATGGAACGAAGCGCCGTTTGTTCTTGTGCGTGTCGATAAAAAAGAGTGTACATAAATCAGTGGTTCCTCCGGCCAGTGGGCAGAGCGAGAGTTGACTTTTGTTTCTTCGGAATTTTTGATTTCCTCTAACGGTGCAAGTGTGTGACGTACCCAACAATCCATCCATCCATCCATCCATCCAGCAGCATCCATCCCACAATGGACTGGCGGCCGCCTTCTCTCCTTGCAGCCTGCTTGGGCCTGCTGCTCTGTCTGCTCCTCCTGTCCACAGCGCATGCCTGGAGCTTGCCGGCACTGGCACTGGCACCGGCATCGCCATCGGCCTCCCTCTCCGTGTCAGTGCCAATCAGAGCAGCAGCAGCAGCTGCAGCACCTGTTCCCCGACGCTTAAATGGTAAGAAATCTCTTTAGAGATCGGATCAAATGATTCAGCGGCTGGCCAACAATCAAGCTGTCCCTCCTCTCTCGGCCCCCAACCCCTAAATTGCTTTTGTGTGTGTGTTTTGAGGTTTTCTTGAATGTACGAAAAGCGCCCAAACAAAACACAAACAAAAAACCTTCAAATGAAATACTTTTATTGCAGTGAAATTTCGGCTCATTAAGTTGAATGTGAGAGTGCCGGGCCAGGCAAAAATTGTTGTTTTGTTTAGCAATTATATAATGTAGCAGCGGACGAAAGTTGCCAGCAGAATCAGCCGAGTCGAGTGGCAGAAGATTTACGAGCCATTCGAGTGGTCGCGGGAAGAGAAGACAGCAGCCGTCTGCCAGAGTCCATCAATTGCGCGATGATGTCAAAAGCCCCAACGGGATCGCGTTAGCCAGGTGACTTTCATGGGCAATGCAGCAGAACAGCAGAAGAGCAGAACAGAGTGTGGCTTGGTGGTGGCATACATGGTGCACACGCCACACATGAGGCATGAGGCTGTGCTTCTTTTGGCTCTGTTACGTTATGGAGCGGATGACACTTTTTTGCCTTGGTGTTTTTTTTTGTTTCTCGTACAATTAGCAAGTGGCAGGCAAGTGCAAGAAGGCATTACCATTTACCATTTGCCATTTACCATATACCAGAAAGAAGTACACCTCGTTATCGTTTAGGGCAACGCGGCTCAGTCTGTGTCTTTAAGTGTGTGCCCTGTAATATGGGTCATAACCAACTAAACCAGTACTAAGGCGGCCAACAGGCGGCAGCGCAGCGAAGGGCGTCCACGGCCAGCAACGGGGTGGGTGTGTGCGGCAGCAGGTGGGCTGGGGGGCAGAGTGTCGAGTCATTAAAGAACACGCAGGCTAAAAAGGCAAACATGATTTAACGGTTTTTGGGGTTGTGATTAAGCGAATATCGAATACACTTGCAGTGCGAGGCATGCCCCAAAGAATTGTTAATGTAATAAATGAAAGTCTCTTTTGGCCCCCTTTTGGGGCGGGGGGTGGTGCGAGGTTTTAATAAACTAATATTTTAAATTGTAAATTAAAGAGAGTTTTGTTGGTGGGGAGAAGTAAATGTGAAGGTTATGCGTCAGGCAGTTGGATTATGGGGGGCCACGGCATCTGATTGTAGCTGGAATTCATAGGCCAGAAAGATTGTAGTGTCACGTTTGGAAAAGTAACTGTTTGTCATCCTTAAAGAAAAACTATAAAGAATCCACATTAAGTTCAAATCGATTCGCAGACAGAATTCTTTGCGCAATTCCTTGCCCTATTAAGTATTTTCCAGCACCTACGATCAGCAATTGCATGAATTATTCATGGAACTCTTTTCCCTCCAAGAGTAGCGCAACTGTGGCAGTGGCAGTGGCAATGGCAATGGCAACCACCAAGACAGACACCAGCAATAGTACAAGGTTTCCTCTGCTTAAACAGCGAAACACAAACAGAGGCGGCAACAGGCAGGCATTACCGGCAAGTCCAAACAAGTTGATGTCTTAGTTGCGATAGTATCAGATTCAGTCGCTGACCACACCAACTCAACCCAAAAGCACGGACTGGGGCTGGGGCTGGGGCTGGGGCTGCGGCTGGGGCAGGGCGAGAGAGGCGCCTCCATTTTGGGGAGTTGTACAATACAAATTGCGACGACACCAAAACAGACGAAACACAAAAACTTGAAAAATGCTCAGTAATTGGGTTATAACCGTCATATTTGTATGTGAGAGTGAGTCGTTGCCTCGGCTCGGACACTATTTAAATATGCCTCTGGTTCCGATCTGGCCTGGCCTGGTCTGGTCTGGCTCTGGAAAAACAAAAGCTAAAACAATGCCACTGGAAATGGCTGCAAGCCGAATGGAATCCCATGCCTAAAACGGAGCGGCGTCATTGGCGACATTTTTGGTTGAAGCGCAAAAATGAAAAGTGCCTGCCTGCTGCCTGCTCGCCTGCCTGCCTGCTGCTTCACTGGAATTCATGGAAATCTAATTTCATTTTTTAATTGCCGCTTGAGCATCCAGCGGCCTGCTCTGCCTGCAGTGTCAGGTATTGCCATTGGCATTGGCATCTTTTCCTAGTAGGGCAGCATATTCCGTTTGACTTGGCTTTACAGATGCACAAAACTGGAGCTACTCCATGAAGCTGTCACAAGCGCTGCATCTGCCGACGAGCTGTTTGTCGAGTGGATTTCTGCGTACGCCACTTTAGGAGCGGATTACAGTTTCAGTTGCAGTCGCCATCCATCGATTTGCGTACCCAAAGTGGGTCTCCCCATTAATATACATACATATATGTTGTATGATGCTTTGTACGTGTGTGGTGGCTCATGTCGCGGTGGTTGTTTGCTTGTCGTTTGTGCTGTTGTCTGTGGTTGACGGCTTCAATTCAAATTCTGCGCCAGATCGAAAACCAGTGAAAGTTTATTAACGTTTCGAAGCTCAGCTCAGCACAGCGCAGCAGAGAGCTCACATGTTTGTTTTTGTTGCTCGCTGGGGGTACAGGTACTGTTGCTGGCGACGACGCTAACGGTTAAGCTGAGCATTTTATATTGTTCAGACTTCTTTGATTTCTTTGATAGCCCATCAAAATTCTTTTGTAATAGTCACCCAATTATTCCCCCTAGTAGATCAAGGGCCAGACAATGCCCCAAGATGGTTGCCCTAAGTTGGGGTTTCTCTGTAGAGACTTAATGAATATTCATTATTCATAGAAAAGAATCGATTCGGGGATCTATGTATAGTATGGGGAAGTATAAGAAGTATAAGTATAAGTATATGTATAAGTGTATGTATAAGTATATACAGCCAGAGAAAAAGAATTGAGTTTTTAATATTTACAGATTTCGATTTATTCCGATATTGGAAAATGTAAAAAGAAAGCGTTTCACTTACATTTTTACACAATAATATAAAGGAATTAGATTAAATATATCTCAAAGATGTTATTATTATTTTGAAGTGTTTTGGATTCATGTTTAAATATGGGCCACACCTTTAAAACACTTTTACATACATTTATGTTTAAGTCCAAGTTAATTCCATTAAATTGTCACGTGTTTGTGTTTATTAATTTAAATGTATATCTCATATCTTTAATATCTACTCCGTAATAATATCTACCTCCTCCAAAATATCTACTCTCTCTTGCCTAAGAAAAAGGTCCGTTTAAGGCTCCTTCACAATTTCTCCTTCGCTTTTCCTTTCCCTTGGGGAGTGATAAACACTAATGGGCATATTCATTTTTATATCTATATATACAAGTTGGAAATCTATCTATTCCCTTCACAATTTGAGAGATCTATTGGCCATTCAATGCCAAATGGTAGCCAAATATTCAGGTTAATTCTAGCTCCCCCATGTTTAGCCACTAAATTACAACGAACGATTCACTTTCCTATGCGGCCACAAATCACGCTCAATAACTTCATCTGGCAGCCAAAAATATGGCTTGGAACGGATTCTGTTCATTGATGATTATGCTAATATTTTATGTGCTACTGTTATGGGATGCCAGCAGGCAAGTGCCGGACACAGTTAGCCTACATGGCCAATAGTCCAGCAGCAGCAGCAGCAACAGCAACAGCAGCAGCAGCAGTTTACAGCTGGTGCTGAAGCTGAACGGAGCAGGCTAATGCGTCACCCGTCATCGAGCTCAGGCCAAGCATTGCCGGCCAATGCCTATAACTACTAAGTATACGTATACGAGGAGTACTCGTACCCTATAACCAAAAGCAGGGGGACCACGCATAAATTCAAATTGCAGTGAAAGTTCATTTAATATTGGCCATCAGCTCGGCCCCAGACATGCTCTGGGTCTAGGTCTCCGGCAGTGGCAGTGGCACTGACACTGGCACTTGGTTGACGGCTGGCATTAGCATGCGACGCCCTGCCAAAGACATCAGGAAAAATAAGTGAAAAGACACCCAGCCCCCGGGCTTCGCCCATTGCCATCTGAAATTCCCAGCTAACAAAATGGCAAAGGAAATGCAATGGAAATGGTCTTCTAAGGAGCTGCCAAAACAATGTGGCACATTTGTTGTGAAAAACCAAGACACCAGAGACACCCCAACCAAAGTTTGGACAGCTATCGAAGATGCTCGCTCGGCCCGCTCGCCAGGGAGTAGCACGATGCAGGCAGCTTTCTTTGAACTTCCCCAGAGTCGTCGTTGTCGATTTCCCTGCTTTTCGCCTGCTCCCCTCTCCCGCTCCCTTCTGCGGCATTCTTTGTGGCATTTTGGCTGCAGCGTGGGTCGAACTTAACAGGATGTTTATCTCTGTGTGTTGGATGTCACCACGAATTACAAGAAGAGACAATTTTCCACAGGCCTTTTGGCCACTGGCTGGCGGCATCCTCTGGCTTTCACCTGGCATTGAATTCTGCAAAAATTATTAGCCAGGCCTTGGGTCAAAGTACCCGCCATCGGGTACAATCGTCTGCCATTGAAAGTAAAATGAAGCGTCGATTGTGACAAAGAAAACGAAAATGAAACAAACGGGACAAGCGACTTGATACCAAGAAAAACATAGCACAAAGCCCACACGAACTGACATTACATTTTCGCCTCATCACGATGCTGGCGCTCCAGTCCGCTCCAATGTGGCGGCAGCAGCAATTACATGCGAGTATACGAGGCCTGCCACAGCTAGGTCCTAATGAATTTAATCAGTAAATATAATTGCTCAATTTGCACACAAAAAACTTGACGGAAATATGGAAATTGTGCGTCATTACTGGGGCTGGGAACAAGAAAGTGTGGATGCCTCTCGGGCAGACCTCCAGTGCGGCAGTCGCTGCTGCAGTGCCACACAATAAAAAATTACAAATAGCAAATTCAATTACTCGCAATTAAATGGCGGGCCTGGTCTCCGAATTAAAAAGCTACTTATGCTGGCCGGACGAACGAACAGGCAGCCGTAATTTTAATTACTGTCGATCGGTGGTCATTTTCACTCCATGTCTGATTGATCTCTAAGCAGCAGCGGGTACGGGTATGGGTACGGGTACGGTACGGCACGTCGTTAATCGTTAAATGAAACGTGGAACGTGCCACAAACAAGCCAAGGTCCGGGGGATGCTGGTTAGCACCAGCAGGAGGCAACCACAGAAGGTGTTGAGAGGATTGTTGCAGTGGCAGTGGCTGTGCTGCCTGCACCCATACTTTCACTCAATATTTGCAGTTGGAAAAGTCTCAGTCACAGGTCTGTGAAAACAGCATGTTAACCAGCTAACCAGCCAGTAAGCCAAATTGGACCACAAATCCCACCGCTGCGACGAGCTGTCTCGCCTCTGGTTTGTCCACAGACGAGTCCGAAAGTCAGTCAAGCTGTCAATTGTGGACCATTGGTCGGTTCGTTTGCAGTTTTCCATCAAATATTTGCCCCCAACCGCATAGTGTGTGCCTCATATTTACACTGATCTTCACTGTTGTCTACTATTTTGCAGAGGTCTCGCCGTATTTGGATTTAGCCTTGTGCCCCATACGCTCCGAGCCATGGACCTGTGCCCGCCAGCAGTCGGCCAGGATACTGGATTCCTGGGACGGCGAACTGCATGTCCAGTGGCAGAAGCTAAAGGGTAAGTTTAGAAATCATTTTTCCATGCAAATATCACCCCAAAAGTTTCCCACACACATGTGAGTGCAAAGAAAAACTCCCAGCCAAATAAGAATAGGGAAAGCAAAATGTGGGTGAGGAGCAAGCAAAAAAACAAAGAAAACCCCCCTCAGGACACAGTCCATGGCGAGCATTTAGCGATCATTGAGTACCGATAATGCCACATCCTCAGGGGGAGTGTTCCCAACCAATTTCCACGCAATTTCCCAGCCAAAAAACATAACAGAAAAACAGTTAAAGTACCCACAAAATTTACATGAAAAAGCAATTAAAAATAAAAACATTCCACTCATTTGTTTGGGTATTTTATTTCTTGGTTTACAGTCGAGGCAGATCGCCAGATGAATGCAACGATTGAGCGACGCGGCTACAGCACCTCGGAGCTGCCCCTGAAAGAGAAGCCATCGACGATACTAAAGAAAATTGAAATCGGCACGAACTATATGAAGAAATATCTAGCCGAATCCATGGACGGGTAAGTGGCCCAAGCCAAGCAGCGAAAAACAAGTTGAATGCACGTTTTTCGTCGCTTTTTCGCGCAAGCTTTTCATTTCTTCCTGTTTTCCTACCATCTCCCTTCCCGCCGCGGGGCCAAAACAGCTTCCTTGGCCGCGAATACGAGTATTTGCAGACCTCGAAAGCAACGCCAGATGATAGTGAAAACGACCTGAGTGGGGAAGACGATGATGATGACGATGAGGCGGATGCAGAGGCAGCAGCAGACAGCGACAGCGACACCGCTGAGGAAGCTGACCAGGAGGACGCCGATGATGCCGAAGACACAGAAACAGACGGTGACGGTGACGGCGATGCCGACGACGAGGAAGATGCTGATGATGCTGATGACGATGCCTCAGACAACACTGCGGAGCGGGAGCCCGATGGTGGGGAAGATGAGGCGGACGAGGAGGCGGAGCCAGAAAGTGAAAATGAACCCATTTCGAGTGTGATCAGCGTACAGCCAGCAGAGCTGCAGGGAGAAGACCTCAAGAACACGGTCTTCAGCGAGGACAGCACCTCCACGGGTGCGGAGTTCATAGAGCTGCAGGATGACGAGGAGACGGCCACGGGAGCAGTGAAGAAGCCCAGCGGCGGTGGCAAGCGCAAAAAGGACAAAAAGAAGAACAAGAAGCGCAGGAAGAAGGGCCAAAAGGGACACGGACATGGACAGGACCAAGGACAGACACAGCCAGCCACATTGGTGGTGGTGCAGGCAGCGCCCGAACACCACGAAGTGGACTCTGGCCACGGCCATGGCTCGCATATCGCTAGCCATGGACATGGACACGGCGGTGGCGGCAGTGTGGAGCACGATGATGCCGGTGGTTCCGTTGCCAAGCCTCACAAGCGAAAGCAGAAGAAGCGCGTCAAGGGACAGAAGCGCAAGCGCAAGGGACAGCACTCGAACAGCGGGACGGCGGTGGAGCACGAGCAGAGCGATCTGAGCCTGGGACTGGGCCTTCTCGATGACCTGACCGAAGCCAATGACGAGCTGCTCGGCGGCGGTGGCAAGCGCAAGCACAGGAATCCAATTAGATATGGTAGAAGTAACGGAGGTGTGTGTTGTTTGCTGCGTGTGATTTTAAATGACTTTTGCGCACCGATTTCCAAGCACAACTTAAGTGCCCTTTCTATATCTAAGTTATGTCATGCCCGGTGGTGGTGGATCAGAAGAGAGGGGATGGTATAGATAGAATATCATTGTTAAACGCTAAACATTTAAATTTAGTTTTATGTACATTGATTTTAAATTCAAATTCAAATTTAAACTCTCGCTCACTGTTGAGAGCTGACTGCTACAAGTGCACTGCTTCAAGCAGTGTCAAGCAGTTCCGTGGCATAGCATTCAGCTACTGCCACTGTGCACATTTGAATTCAAATTTGAATTTAAAAGTTGTAGGGCTAAGTTTTTGTTTTGTTTTGTTTTTTCGTTTATTTTCGATTTATTGCCTGCTTTTGCTTGCCGTTACCGTTTTTTTGTTACCGTTAACGCACTTGACGCGCACTGCAGTTCATACTAACAAACACCACCCTCCCAAGCGACAAATATATCGATATTTATTGTTGTTTTTCCGTTCCGTTTTTGTAGCCAAGTAAGTTGGTTGCTGATTCTACCTGGAGCAACAAAATATAGCTAACAATTCGCCATTCCTTTCGATCTTTAGTTACCCGTGGCAAGAAGAAGAAGAAGAAGAAGGCCCTGGCCAAATTTATGCTGGTCGGCACCTTCCTGAAGGCCAAAATTGAGCTGCTGCTGAAGATCCTTGGCGCCCATCTGCAAGTCAAGTTCTTTGCCATTGCGCTCATTGGCCTACTGATCAACATTGCTCGCTTCTGGATCGATGTGAAACGCGGCAGTCCGCCGTCCAAGGTGAGTGGGGCGGGGCCAATAAGGGGAGCAACAGCGCAGCTGTGTGGGCGAGTTAATTTAACAACCTCCCAACCGCTAGCAACGGACACACGACGGTTATGAGACCCCATATATGTATATCCTTGTTCTAAATGGATTTTCTGCACTCTTTCAGTTCTTAAGTCTTATGTTGAACAAGTCTTAAGGTTTTTATTTGTGGCGAAAGGTTTTGAAGCGGCGGCCGCCGCCGCGTCTCCCTCTTAACTCACTTAATCTCTGCGTTTCCTACGCCCTTGTTCTCTGTCTCTATCTGTACCCACACACACACACACACACACACCAGATGTATATAAGGATTTGTAAAATGCGTTTTCCTGCCAACACCCACGACCCGCGCTCTAACTATTCTCTAACTATTTGTGGACCATCACAGCTTTTGGTTTCCAGCTCCAGAATTTCTACAACAACCACCACATCGAGTTTCAATCGCAAAACACACACCAAAAATGTGCCCGTATTCCATCCAGTATGCTAACAAATTCAGACCTCTTTGGTTTCAGATATGGTGGTAAAAATTGTTGGACAGCCTCTCCCCCCCCCGAAAACAGAACTTTTTCGGAACGTACAAACAACTCTAAAAAAGTATACATACAAAAGAGTTCACACTAATACCAGTACAGTTTAAGACCCAACCAAACCAAATCATTTCTCGATAGAGTTATCCTACAAACAAAAAAGAAAAGAAAAAGTAACTGAAACTGAAAATGTTCCCGTGTAAGTATGGGAGATGCCCCAAGGTGATGCTCAAGCATCAGATCCCAAGTTTCCATTTGACTTGGGATATTCCTGCAAAGTCCCTGCCCTAATAACAACATACATACATACATATAAAAAATCTCCGACACTGACACTGACATACACAGATACTCTACACATACCCAGACCCACACACACACACACAAACTCTTGGGCTTCTTTGGTACTTCCTCTGGTGTTTCTCACTTCACGCCACACGCGTTTTGCATATTTTCTAACTAGGTTGTATACGTTGAACATGCCCACCATCAGCACCACTATGAGGACCATGGCGAGGACTGGAGCGAGCCGGGCAGCTACTGGAAGCGCTCCCTGCAAACGGATCCATCCGTGGAGGATGTTGACTCATCCACGGACAGCTATCAGATCCGTTCGCAGCATCAGCAGCAGCAGCAGCCACAGGATTCCCATTATCTGGCCTATCGCAACCAGCAGCACCAATGGCAGTAGATACCCCCAGCACAGCACAGCACAGCCCAGCCCCTCCCCACCAACTCCTGCACTCCAATGGAGCCCAGCCCCCAGAGACTCAGCTGCTGCACCCTGCTGCCTGCTTAATTTATTGCGTCTGTTTATTGATTGATTTTATTGTATTGTATTATGATGCTGATTATTAAATAATCCCCCAGTAAGGTCCTAGCTCAAAATTAATCTTAGCACAAAGAAAAAATGCCAGTAAGCCAATTTTAGTTGTAACCCTAGACGACCCTTAGCGCAATGCCCTAAATGTAAACTAAATTTTAAATTTATATTAACTTTTTGATAGATGATTCGATTGAAAGATCGATTATATATTAGTACTAAGTTATTTATGCAAATTATTTATTATATTTATATGTTACATATACTATGATGCATATTAAAGAAAAATCAAAATCAAAAATCATTCGACACATCGAGGGTTTATTCTTGACAAATGGGAAAACCGAAAGCAAGCCCATTCAATCATTTCCTGCCCCATTTTGGGCGGTTCTCCACAATCAGAATGCGGTCAATTCTTGCGCTGAAATTCCGACAGAAATTTCACCTGTTCGTCCGTCGCCTTCGTGCATTCGATTCTAATTCTGTGGCCCAGTTCTGGAGCCCCCTGGCACCTGATCCGTTATACCAAATAGGGGGCGACGTGCGCCCAAAATAGACGCGTCTCTGTGCGGCTCGTTAACGTTTTTATATTGTCTGGTTGTTTTTTTTCCGTTCTTCTTGTGGGTGTCGCTGAGCAATTTGCGCATGCGCAGATCGTGTGTCGAATGCCAAATGAATTTTTGGCTAAAAGTTTTGACGACTCTGATGATTGTAATAAGCAATTAAATTTGTGTTTGACAAAACTCTGACAAGTGGGCTGCAAATTTATGGCTAATAAATTGTAAATGTTTGCACTGTACCGCAAGTAAACAATGGACTATAAGCAATTGTTAATTGCATTGTCAGAATTAACATATTGTGGAAACAGCCATGAGATTTCGGGAGGCAAAAAGAAAGTCGAGCTACAGTTTTCCCAATTAAACTTATATGCGAGTATAGTATTTCACCTTCACTGGCATTCTGGCACGTTTGATATTGACCTTGTTTTAATGGAGGGAGGCGCAGGCCCAGGCGCAGGCACAGGCGCAGGCCCAGACCCAGGCCCAGACCCAGGCTAATTGAAAAGAAAATCTCCTCCAATTAACATGCAACGTGGAGCAAAGCAAATTGACATGCCGCAACATGCGCGTTATCAAAAGCTGACCATCGCCGCCCCCGGTCTGCCCCCTCGCTACTAGTATGATGAAGATTCGTGCAAAGAAATTCTTATCATTAGCAAAATTAAAATCAATGAAATTGCCCATAAAAATTCAATCAGACTTGGCCCTACGCGTGGGAGCCCAGGGAGACCTATCAACCGATTCGAACTGGAACTGGCGGAGGCGGGCAGGCGGGCAGGCAGGTGTCTACTTCAAACGTGTGCCACATAATTGATCATCAGAGCAACAGAGAGAATACTTTTTAGTTTAGTTTTCAGCACTTTCTAAACTCCGTTTCGGACTGTGGTTAAATGTTTAATGTGGGCGTAGGGAGAGAGGTGTGGCCCCCGGCGATATATCATGCAGATACGATCTGTTCTCGATATGTTGCCAAAAAAATAAAATACAGAACCGAACCCTCAATAATCAATTGAAATTCTTGTTGCGAAAATGTTTGCCTGCCCCGTTGGGGTGGGCGAATAACGGTCAACAACGTGCAGGGTTTGCAAAAAAAATAAAAAAATATCAATGGTTGTTTTTTTTTTTTTTTTGGGATTTTTGGCAAAAGGAAGTGTTAGCGTCACGGATCGAGAAACGCGTGGGCAGGGTGGAGTGTGGCGGGACGGGGCGGGGGCGGGTGGATCAATTCGAGATTGTTTGGCGAACATTTCTAAGCGCGTTCCATTCGGTGCTCCGCTTGGTGGCTGCTCCACTAAGTGACAGGCGACGACGTGCCGCTGTCAATTGAACTGTCATTTTGGGCATTTGATGGCTTGATGTGGCATGGCAGGCCCCGCAATTGTGCTTAACGAAAACTTAATTAATTTAACAGCCACTAGAAAGTGGTGCCAGTGCTGTGCACATCACGTATACGCACAGCAGACTCGGACTCTGATCCGTAGCAGCAGCTGCAGAAAAGTAGGCGAGTGCGAGTGGGAGTGGGAGTGGCCAATACCAACGCCCACGTGTCTTCAGTGGCATTTAATTTTTTATTTTTGTTTGTGTGTTTTTTGAAATTGAAAAGTGTTCATGATTTTCCATTGCAGTGCAATTTGCATTTTAGAAAGTTTACTTGTGTTTGTGTTTATTTTATTCGCCTGCCCTGCACCACAAAACATTTTCGCCTGCTGCATTTCTTTTCATCGATTTTTAAATAATGCTCAGCCACAGACACGGGCACGGGCACCGGCACAGGCCCTGGCCCTGGCTCCTGTGCCCGTCTGCTGTCTATTAATAATATGATTTTTCATAATTCCAGTCATGATTCTGCTGTAGAATTTCTGCGTCAGCCTCAACACGTCGCCCTGTTGTCAACGCGATTATCTTTGCCACGAAACGGTCTGGCTCTGGCTCTGGCTCTGGGTCTGGGGCCCTCTGTCCTCTGTCTTGCGTGTCCCGGGCAAACATTTCATGCAGAATGCATTTAAGCAATACTTTGTTGCCAAGTGCGCAAAAATACATCACATTTCATGCATATATGTATGCACATGAAGGCATGTTAATGATTATGTCTTAAGGGCTTGACTAAAGAGGGAGGCAACCAACAAGAGACCCCAATTCAATATATCAATAGAGTTTCTGCCATGCCATAGCTTCCCATATTCCCCCAAAAGTATCAACGAGAACTATAGGCCTTTTCCCAAAATATTCCACACTCAGCATTAGAGAGAACTTCCCAGAGAACATCGATGGGGATTGCGTTTTATTACCAATAAATTGTTTATCCATTAGCATTGCTTCCTGCCGCAAGCACTGGCAAAATGGGTGACACAATGATGACTCTGCCCCTACTTGGCATGGCAGGGCATGGGAGAGCAGCAGAGCACAGATTACACTCGAAAGATTGCCCCCAGCCGACGTGAGATTGCAATTTTATGTGTACCAAGTGGCATCTGCTCTGCTCTGCTCTGCTCTGCTCTGCCTTACAGACGACACACTACAGAACCCATCACAGAAATTCGTTAGGGTTCATTGGCATGGCCCTGGGGGGCTAGCGAGGGCTAGCCATCCCCGTGGGGGATTATGCAACAAACGAAATATCATCATGCAGTGACTTTCACACAACCAAAACCCTAAAAAAAAATACAACAACAACAAAAAACGCCAGCACCAAAACCAGCGAAGCCTATTAAGGCGCCTCAGCAATTTAGAATGGGTTTTGCTACCATGTCGCCCCCCACTTGAAGATACACGTAGTTGTGTGTGTGCGTGCGTGTGTGTGTGTGTGCGGCATATTACGCGACAATTATGAATTTCTAATTTGATGTTTAGTGCTGTCATTGGGTGCCTGGCTGCCCTCCTCCAAGCTTACCTTTGCCACTGCCTTTTGGCTGTTCTATCAAAATCACGTACAGTGCACACAGAAAAAGCGAAAGCTGCAGAGGGCATTGCCATCGGAAATAGCTATAAAGCTTAAAAATACTAGTAATTATTATCGTATTGCTTGATTAATTATGTATTAGCTGCCCTGGCGCTAGTTAGTCAGTCCGCACAGGCGGCTCTCATCAAAGTCAGACACAAACGTGTCTTATTTTCATTTAGGTCTATCTGATGTTGTTCATCTTGTAGGTGGACTTGAGAGCTCCTGGCATAATAATGAGGCAGACATTCAGCGGAACTGATAAATTGTAGTTGGAGCTGCAGCTTGGGGCAGTTCTTTTTGGAACTAGAAGGAATTTCTGACTATTTTATTGTCTTTAGAGCTTCTGCCAAAGAGACTTCTTGGACGAATTTATTCCTAGGGAGCTTAATGAAAGTATAGATTTGTAGACTCAAAATATGTACGGGAGGTTTAGGCACGGCAAAGCCTAAAGGGACCAAACTGTGGATCCCTGATTCGCTCTCCCCTAGCTTCAACTGATCAAACCTTTCGCTCTGTCATGGCCATGGTCATGACCAATCCTCTTTCTGCCTTCAGTCTTCGACTATGTCTTGGGTTCCACAACGAATGTGTTCCACACACCCACATATGTACATCCACACAGAGATACGCACAGGCAGCGGCACACACACCCACACCCACACGCACACGCACAGGGGGCCAAGCACTGTCACGTCTGCGCAGAAGAGCCAACAGAGTCGACGACAATAAGCAATTGCCATTGTAATTTGTATGTAATTGTGGACACACATTTCGTTGGGCTTTCATTGTGTGCACACCTGTACCTGTACCTCTGCTTCTTCGGCCTCTGTGGCTGTGTGTGCGTGCCTGTTTGGGGGTTTTCTCTGCTGTGCCTTTTTGCATTCTTAATAAATCAAAGCGAAGAATATATAAATTGGGTGTAGCATGCCCTGGACGGTCGCAGTTAGTATTTTCCACCCAACGGTGCCTCACAGGTGTGCAAAGAGCTCCAGCTCCAGCTCAAAAAAAGACAGCAACAGCAGCAGCAACAGCAGGCAGTGCGAGTGCAAGCTTTTGGCCATAAAGAAATACTTAACGCTTGGATATCAATTTGTTGGATTAAACACAAAACACACACACACAAATATATATAAAAATAAAAATAAATATATTTAAAGCCGCGGCAACTTGGAGGATAAAAGTGCAATAATCAGTGTGTTATATATAGTGAGAGAAACTGAGAAACTGAACTGAGAAATCATGCATAATATCATGTGGAAGACTGTGTGTGTGCTGCTCTGCCTAACGGCCACTTGCGGCGCAGGACCGCTGACCGCCTACCAGGTGAGTGTTGCCCCCGAGACGAGACTTGCAGACAGCTCAACGTGACCATCCCACCCAGTCACTTCCGTTCCGTGTGGCGGATATGGGGAGGCAAAACTGTTAATGAAATGCCAAACTAAAGAAAAACTTTAATGGGACACGGGACAACTGACTTGACTTGACTTGATGACTCCTCGACTCCACGGTGCGTCGTCTGGTTCTGCTGTTTTGCATACACGCATCTCCCATTGAGGGCTCGAACGGTGTTGCCTTTTGGCTTCGGCTGTCGCTTATTTGGTATGCCAAGCGCTTAGCCAAAGACTTGGCCTCAGCCACACGTATTTATAGCCTGCAGCTGCAGCTGCAGAGGCCTCAAGCCGGTAAAGATTCGTTCTGCCCAGAGAAGTTCTGTGGTTGGGTTTCCTCTGCGATGAGTCAATCAATCAAAGCTATCTGGAACTTTCTGGTAATTATCATTGCAATGTTACTCGACTCCCCAAAAGACGCCCAAAAATAAATACAAATAAAACAAATCAATACGATTATGGCTTAAAATGTGATGTGATAATATTTGAGCGATTCCATTCGAAAGTAACTACAGTGCGCCCACCCCCATAAAAGGGGGGCAGGTGGATTCGTTCGTTTGGGTTTTCGGGCAGCGGGTGGCAGGCGGGTTAGGGCTTAAATTTTCACTTACGGAGCGGAGCGTAGACCAAAAACTAGAACACAAGTGAAATTTGAGCGGCAGCCCAGGGCCCTCGTCACGTGCTGGATCGTTCAGTGGTTGATTGCTGAGGCCAAGCACGTAACCCCTTAGCTGAATGTCTCTCTCCCTCCCTCTCTTCCTCTCTTGCAGAAGAGAAAAAACACAGCAGCGACAATGGCACGCGAGGATCAGGCACCGGCAGAAGTGCAGGAAGTCCAGGAGTTGCCAAGCGAAGTGGAGATGGAGTCCGAGTCGGAGTCCGAGCAGGCGGCAGTCTCGGCAACACCCTTGGGCACTTTGACCCTGCCCAGCAATGCCACCTCCATACGGGCCGACATCACAGACAACTTTTCGTGTGCGAACAAGACCTACGGCTACTATGCGGATGTGGAGAACGATTGCCAGATCTTCCATGTGTGTCTGCCGGTGACCTATGCCGATGGCAGGGAGAATACCTTCCGCTGGAGCTTCATCTGTCCGGAGGAAACCATTTTCAGTCAAGTAGGCGCAGTGCCGGTTCCCCCCTCGCTCTGTATTAGAGACTTATGATGTTTATTTCGCAGGAATCATTCACGTGCATGCGGCGCGAGGACATGACCATCGAGTGCGAGGACAGCGCCCGCTACTACGAGTTGAATGGCAACTTTGGAGGAGCGCCTCTGCAGGAGGAGGAGAAGCAGCAGGAGCAGCAGCAGCAGGCAGCTACGATCGCTGAGCCAGAGGAGCAGCAGCAGTCGGAGCAGGATAAGCAGCCTGTGGAGGCCGCACCCGAACCCGAACCCGCAACTGCACCCGTTGCCCAGCCTTCCAAGCCCGTCAAGGTGCAGGGCAAGCCCAAGCCCAAGCCGAATCGCCGCAAGCCCCAGCCACAGAGAAAGGCGCCCGTCACAGAAGCGGCACCCGTGGCAGCCGAGACTGAGGCTGTAGCCGAGCCCGTGGCAGAGTCCAAGCCCAGCAGCAGTCCGCAGCGTTTCACCATGCGGCCACACAAGCATCAGGCTGTTGTAGCTGCCCCTGCCCCTGCACCTGCATCTGCGCCCGTGCGCAACGAACTCTTTGCCGGCATTCGCAAACGTCCAGCGATCTTCAACAAGCCAACGACCACTCCAAAGCCCGTGGAGGAGCCTGCTGTCACGGAGGCGGCCGTTGTAGAACTCAGCGAGCCAGCGCCAACTGTGCAGCTGCAAACGATGTTCGAGGATGCCGCACCAGTCCAAGCCGTGGGTGAAGTCCAAGAGCCGGAGGTGCAGGCCTCGGAACCAGCGGTGGCCATAGCACAGCCAGAAGAAGCCACACCAGAGGGCGCAGCACCCACAAAGATTGAAATTGAAACCAGGCTCGAGGAAGTGAAGCCCATTGAGGCCATCGAAGAGATTCCCGCTGTTATTTTCGAGAGTTTGGAGGCAGCAAAGCCACAGGATACGGAGGTGGAGAAACCAAAGGAAACGGAGGAAAAAGAGCCACAGGATACAGAAGAGAAGAAGCCACTGGATACTGAGGAGGAGCAGCCAAAGGATACAGAGGAAAAGAAGCCACAGGACACGGAGGAGGAGCAGCCAAAGGCCACGGAGGAGGTGAAGACAGTAGAGGAGCAAATCAAGGAAGTGCCAGCTGCCGAAGAAGAGAAGGAAGTGCCAGCTGTCGAAGAAGAGAAGGAAGTGCCAGCCAAGGTTGAGGAAATCCAGGAGGGAAACCGCAACGAGCCCGCCATTATGGAGTCCGACGAGGAAATCCTCAGCAACATCGAAGCCCTGGAGGCAGCCAAGCCATCGGATGCACCCGAGAGCATCCCAGCCACACCAGAGATGCAAGAGCACAGTCCCCTGGTGGAGCAGTTGCTCCTCGACAACAAGGAGACGCAGGAGTCACTCGGTGGCTTTAAGCCAGTCGATCCCGTGATGGCCGCCGAGGCGGAGCAGCTGATCACAGATTTCCTCAATACTCTGAAGAAAAACGAAGAGAAACCCGAGACTGAGCTGGCCACAGCAGCAGCAGCCATGGACATGGCGGAGATTCTAAACGAGAAGTTGGAGCAGCCCCAGGGGACGGGCATTAAACAATCGCCAGATGTTTCCATTGAGGAGGCCAAGCTGCCAGAGCCCGAAATCGTTGACAAGAATGCCTCCATTGAGGAGCAGCTGCTGGAGGAGTCAGAGCTGCAGAAGTCACCGGAAAAGATAATGACCGACTCGCCCATTATAAACATAATGCAGTACAACCATCTGCCCATGGACTATCAGATACCCGTGCAGGTAATCCCATTGGAGCAGCAGATGCAGCCACAAATTGAAATCAACGCCCAGCCAGAGGCGTCAGAGGAAGTCCAGGAAACAGCAGCCGTACCAGAGGAAGTCAAGGAAGCCGCACCAGAGGCTCAGACAGTCGAGGAAACCTCTCAGACTCAGCTGGAAACAGAGCCAGAGATCAAACCCGACGAGTCGCCCATCCACAACGATGATGTGGATGCCCAGGAGAGCACAGCCACTGCTGCCTACATGCCCTCAATCAGCATCGATGATATTGTGGAGCTGGTGAAGGAGCGCTTGGATCAGACGCCCAAGAACGAACAGATGGCTCCCATGGAGCTGGTCATAACGCCAGGCGCTGCAGCTCCAATGGCACTGATACAGAGCCCAAAACCCGAAGCTCAGTCGGAGTCTGAACAGGAATCGCAGCCGGAACAGGAGTTGATTCTGCCCATTTACAAGCGCATTTCGTTGGCCGAGCCCAGCATGTCCAAGGTGCAAACGTTGCCGGTGACTGTCAGCAAGGTGGACACGGAAACGGAAGCGGAAAAGGAATCCCAGCCCGAGGTGCGAGAGCCCAAGTCGCAGTCGCGTGACAAGATGGATGCCCGCAAGCGTAGATTCCTGTTCCGCGCCGATGCCAGTTAGGCATGTCTTCTAGCCAAAAGAGTCAGCGAACGAACTGGAGGGGACCCAGCCCCCTGTTCACGTCCTAGTTCCCCCACCCCTCTCATTTGCACTTTTAGGCAAGTCTTAAATTAATTTAATATTCCTTGATTTCCTAGTTTTATAGTCATTTCGCGGCACGAGAGTTGAAATTTAAGCTTAGAATTGTTGTTGTTCCAACGAGTTGGCGAGAAAACAAATTCCAAAAAAAAGGAGAAAACTTGCAACAAAAAAATCTACAAATAAAAATTATAAAAACTACAAATGTTCATGTCTATTTCTATTGGTGCAAGATTCGGCAATGCTTATGTCAGAGAGCAGTCAGCTCTATCGTGCAATGGTTTGAGTGTCCTGTGTCTGAGCGAATCACATTCAACCGTTGAACGGTGGAGACGCACCAGCTAAAAAGCAGCCTAAAGAAAGCCAAAAAGGCTTAGGGGGAAATCGAATTGTGGACTGATTCACGTAGATTCTTATCGTATTCGTAGGAATACAATATTTACCTTTTAAAGGGCGCAACAGCCGTCGTCATTTGTTTCCCCATATAAATATCTCACACGAGGAGGTGATTAGCCAGCAACGATTTATGCTGCAATGATCCAACTAACTTATTTATTTATTCACTTGGAAGCAGTAAAAGCTAATAAATATTTTGTCCAAAGAAAACAAATTAAATGCAATGCAATGAAATAAGTAAATAATAATATATGTACTACATACATATGTAGGCATGTGTACCTCGTTCTTTCCAAGAAAAGGGACAGACATTTGTCGTTCACAATCACAATCACAATATTTAATATTTATATTCACTATTTATTATAGAAAATCGTGTACAGTTTGGATCAACACTTATGTAAGCTTTGGGCAATTAGCTGCATGAGGAAACTACTCGTACCATGTGAGAGCGGAGAACTGCAGGTACTCGCACTCGAACTCGAACAATTTACAATTACAGTGAACACTGGACAATAAGTAACTATGACATCACAATGGAACCCAACCAACCCAACCAACCCCAACCCCGAACGGCAATCAGGCACTCCTCCGACTACGCCTCCGTTTCCTGGTCCATTTCGCCAGCCTGTATCTCCTCGGGGGTGCGCAGATCGATGGCAAACTTCTGGCGTGCGGGCGTTATGGTATCGATCTGATCGTCGCCGGCCGCCTCCTTGACGCGTCGCGAGTAGTCCTGGAAGGCCGCTGCCAGCGCAAAGGTCAGCCTGCGCGCCATGGCGCGACTGTCGCAGACGAAGGCGTGCACATCGTACGGATGCGGACTGGAGTCATCCTTGACCACGATCATGGCAAAGACTCGCGTGTAGACCAGGTCCTGCACCCCGTACGAGATCGTGTCGATCGGATAGCTCCAGTGGTTGATGCTCGCCTTGGGCGAAATGATCTCCAGCTGTACGCCCGTCACGGACACCTTCAGGTCGCAATTGGGCAGCACTTTGTTGGGCGGCAGATTCTTGGCCACGCCCACCATATGGTCGACCGGCCGGCGAGTGTACTTAATGCCCCACAGGCCGCGCGCCACCTCCGATCCAATGTACTTGACCTGTGGATGGGTGAGAGAGAGGAAGGGAAAGGAGAGTTGGAGATTATTCATCGGTGGCATTTGCTTCCGCTGCGCATGCGTTGCCCGTTAGTCAGTCGTCTGCGGGCAAAATGTCGCTTCATTTGCATCCGACCCCTGAGCCCTGGCCGGATGTCAGAGCTCTGCAGCCAACAGCCAACAGCCTACAGCCAAGCCAAAATGTTAGATGATGTGCCCCGAACCAAGGCGCAGCAGACCGTGACGCATGCGTGTCTGGTTATATTTTGGTTACACTCGCAGAAATCACCACAAACTCTTGGTTCGTCTCTTTCCTTTGGGTAGATTAGTGTGAGGCGCATTTTTCTGAGTGTATTTTTTGTGCGCGGTGCGCGGGTGGCTCATTGCTTGCGCCACACATTTCACAGCATTTAAATATTCGTTTGGGCCATACATACCTTGAAGGTGATGGGCAAATCCTCCACATTGACCTGACTGTCCAGGTCGGTGGTGCTGCTGCTATTGGAGGCCATCTCACACGGGTGCTAGCTACCAGATCTCAGCTCTTTAGCTGTTTGTTCGATATGTGTCTGGGCGGAAATAGCTTTGACTGAAGATCAATCGTTGAGGGCATTCACAGAGCACAGAATGCCAACTGAAATGGCACCAGAAAAGATGTACATGCATAATTATACACCAAAAGAACATAGCCGATTCGATCTGATCCAATACTTGTAGATATATAGACATAGTTCACGCACGGCACAGGGCGCATCATTCACAGTTGCATTACCAGTTGTAGCTTCAGAGTAGTCGCTGTGTCTGCCTGCCTCTTACATGCCTGGGCCTGCACTTTGTTACGTTTTTATGCATACGCACGGGTTTATTTATCTTTCGACTAATTGCGGGTTTTCTCTCCCTGTGGGTTTTGTTGTGGCTGTTGCTGTTGCCGGCTACCGAACGCGAGTGAGCAGCCAAAGGTGTCGCGGCAAGAGCTTTGGTCCCACAACCATTCACTCGTTCGCTCTCAGCCACCCTCTCTCTCTCGCTCTCTCTCAAACAGAGTCACTTCCTCTCTCTCCCCACACAACACAAGAGGTTCGCTCCGTTAGTTGTTGTTTGCTCTCACGAGGCGGGGTGACATACAGTGACTACAGCTACAACAATACCAACAAACAGACATTAGGAGTCAGAGGCGCGGTACAGAGAACTTTAAGGGAGGGGCAGAAGGGGCTTTGCTCGTAAATATTATATGCCCCAACTACTACCAACAACTGTACCCATGGTATAATTATCTATGTGTGCTATTTCGTTTCTTGCAGCCCCCTTTGTGCAGACGCCACTGTCTAGGCCCCAGAGCAACAGGTAGTCACTGAGTCAGGCATTTGCCACGCCAATTGGCGAGCTAAGCGCATTATCACTGCTTAGACATGCGTTATAAATCGAGCAATAAAATCATTTCGGGGCTAAATATAGATTCACGCAGAGAGTATTCACATTTCGGCTACTTAATACGGCAACAAGTCGAGCCATCACCCATTGGGTGGCTGGTGTGCTGTGGCTTTTGCTATTTATTAGAAATGCATCGCATTTATTATTAATATTTCCACACGCAGCCTCACATATGTTGACCACTGTGGCAGCAGCAGCAGCAGCAGCGGCGGCAGCACCGCTGCCACACCGGATATATCAACCAGTAATAGTCGGAACGTACAGCTGCAACAATTGCATGTCTGCAAAGTTAATGACCAACAAGAGAGAAATAATAAATTAAAATTAAAATCAAAATCAAAACTGAAACGAAACGAGACCAAATGATTTGATGGCATTCGTTGTGACGTCACTACATGGCCAGCAATAGTTTTTCTTGTACACCCATTACTCGTAAAGCATATGGGGACAGGCACAGAGGTACAGGCAAAGGGTATCCCTTAGTCGGTACACTCAACATTATGTTCGGACATTACCTAATGGCCAATGACCCGTGCTGAGAGCAAGTGACAATGACCAGCCCAGACCAGACCAGATACGTGGAGAACAACCAACCAGCTAATTGCAGGTTAGGCCCAAAGCGTTCCCTTCGCGGTTGTGTAACGGTTATTTACGTGTTACAGAGGTCCCCGCCTGCTCGCTCGATGGGAATGCCTACCCGATGTAAAGAAGGTCCATGGCTATAGCCTACTGTTTTTTCTGGGATTATACTACCAATTTTAGAGCCAGCTGGGGGCTTTGAACGATTAAGGAAATATTTCAATGCCACAGATTCGTTCCCTTTCGCTTGCGTCTCACTCTTTATCCCCGTCCCTGTACTTACTACCGAGATTGGTTTTCCTATATGTTATTGGAATGACTTGAATGGCTATTGTTGTGTTTCTGTGTTGTTTGTGGATGATTCCACAAAGTGAAATATTTGTTTTTATGTTTTTACTTCACGCTGACGATCGCGCATTGGTTTCGGTGTCGGAATTGGCCGGCAGTCGCTGGAGCTGATTGATCGACCAAGTGCATGCACACACACACAATTCATTCACGATATTCACGAGTAAGGTGGTATCATAATACAATCAACAATAGAAGCAACAAATATCAAAAGCAGGCAGGCCGTAGGCTCAATTTATATATAATTTCCCGACTGGACAACAGTTCATTTCTTTTTTTTCTTTAAATTGCCCCCAAAGCCGGAAGCTGCTCATATGAGCATATCTCCTGTGGAATACATACAGACACTATTTTTTCGTATCATAATTTATTTGCGGTCAATGGTTTCTAATTATTGTCATTTGTTGCACGGCTATTAGAGCTTTCATTCTAGTCACTCTTACTGTCCCATCGTATACATTTATGCACCGATTGATATTTCTTTAGTTATCTGCCCTAAGTTTACATGCTGCCCAGATATCTGTTAGGTTCATAGGCCCTGACCGAGAGAGGAAGACACGTAGCAGGCGCTATCTACGTACACGTTGCATGTGCAACTACACTGCTACCGGATTAAATGACTAACAATTTAGTTGAATGTACTTTTTTGAGCCCCCTGTAACTGCCCCAACTGTTATCACAAAGCGTCACAGTGTTACCCGCATGTCTAATCTTATCACACACTTTACCAAAAACACACACACACACACACACACATACACTCTGCTCATACACTTTGCTGCGTGGAGGTTCAACTTTTTGTTTTATTTCAGCGAAAATTGGCCCACATTTTGAATGTACTTTTATGAGAAATATACATATATAAAAACGAGACGTGTATTTTGGCTGGTGATTCCCTATTATTAGGGGGAGTAACACCTGAAATTACCGATCTTATCGCAGCGCGAGTCGTCCGGTCCGGTACACCTGTTGCCTGACTAACGCGCGACTCAAAAGTGATCTTCTTGTGGCTCTTTTTTGAATGCGGCGCCTCAAAAGCAGCCATAAACTAACGCCTAAATGGTCCCAAGTGTACACCAGAACAGACTCAAGAGGATCCTGGAACCTGATAGAGTCCTTTCTTTAGGATTTTTTGTTGATCAAAATAGCAAAGCAATGCTCAATTCTGCGTTCCATAGATGAGTACGTGCAGGTTGCACACTTTTAGGCATGCGATTTTTTACACGTAAGCGCGCTCTAGTGGTCAGGCTTCTAGTATGGCGGCTACCTAGTATGACCGCATGGAGAGCCACCTGCTATAAAAACCAAGTTTCAGGTGTGTTTTTGAAATCCAGTGGCTAAGTCTGATTGCTACCAAAATGCCCCTGTAAATGGCGCCGCCGTCCATTCCAATACATTTTAATTTTACATGTACATTGCCGGAGATATTTTTTATTTCAAGAGCTAAAATATAAGCTACTATATTTTATACCAACCTACCTGTATCCGACTTTCACTAGCCGAAATTATAAACAGACTTATCTAGCTAATATGTCAAAGAGAAGACAACTTTTATTTATTGTTAAATAATTGGGATGCTGGGCACTTAACTCTTCCCCACGCTCAAAGCCACCCTCTCTATGAGCAAGCTCGAGCCCAAGTCCAGGTACTGGCCCAGACTTCTGCTAAGTGTTGAGTGTGATTAATTAAATGGCCGCAAGCTGGGCAGGACTTTGGCTCGCACCTGAGCGGGTTTTAGGTGGGGGCGGTGTCGGCGGTGTCGGCGGTTGTTTTGTCTTGTTTTTGGGGTTAAATAGAGTTCAGTTCAGCGGGAAAGTGTGGCTGGTTTTGGTTGATTAATTTCTCTGCATGGCATATAATTAATTTTGTATCTACACACAGACTTGGCCCTGCTTCACTTCGTACCCGCCTCCATGGGCAAGTCATTAGCTAAATTGTTGAAAATTTTTCGGCGACAGGTGCTGTCACAATGTGTGCGGTCCTGGGGGGCCAGGGACTTAAGGCATTGCCGCTTGGGGCAGGACCGTCTGTCTGAATGCGGACTGGAAGCTTGTTGGAGCCTGGATGCTGTTTGGGGAATCGCTGACTAGTCAGTCGGCTGGCTGTCCTTCCGCTTCGGTCTCTCTGTTGGAAAACACTTTGTGCCACTTGATGGCGGCCGCCGCAGTGGGTCATTTAAATTCATTACGACAAAAACAAACTTGAGGCTGGCGAACGGCCGTTAATTGACCACAAAAGTGGAGCCGAACATCTCCATTGGAGTGCGGCGGTGGATAAACTTTCATGAATTTTCATTTTCGTCGCTTTTGTGGTCGCCGTGCCACCCCGGGAAAACTTGATGCGCAGCCCGTGGGCTTAATGTAATGGACCATCCGTCCCAAGTCGCGTCCCACGGCAGGATAACAGCTGCGGTTTGACATTGAAATCCTTTCAGCGCGGTCGGCGCCCAGGAAGGAAGCGGCCAAGGAATCGTTTTGGCCCCAAAGTAGTTGACAATAGTTGCCCCTCCGCCCCCTGTGGTGTTGTGGGGTAGCGGCAGGGAATGCTGAGTACTTGCGTCAAGTAAATCCTGCCCCACTCCCCCTGTCTTGTGGAAACTATGACCAAACTCAATTCGAATCTGAGAAATGCTCCCCGAAACGCGACTCTGTCGGGGAATTCCGTTGATGAATTTAGTGTTTAATTACCGCCAGCAACCTGGAGAGGATTATACCAGCATTACATGCACTTCGGCCAGGGGAATACATATTCAATAAACAAAGCTGATGAACAATATCTAAGTTATTTGGTATTCAATAGGAAATGTGCAGGGCACATCACTTTTACCCTCTCTCACTCCACTCCACTCCACTCCATTACATTTACCCACCATCCTACTCCCACACACAAACATTCAAGAGGAGAAATAAATGCTCGCGATGACTCTCCTTTTTTGGGTAGGAGAGGGCAGAAGAAACCGAGCGAATCAGAATCGTTATAAATTGTTATAAATATTGTTGTTTATAATATTGTTTAAAATATTAATAATGATTATAGCTAATCATTTTCGGTACAATGAGAAAAACCTAAGAGCAAACATTAGCTAAGCAGTAATGAAACACAGTAGATATATATTTATACAATATATTTGTCAGACTTACCGTTTGTTCATAGCTTGTACCGTCCCTTCTTCCCAGATGTATTTTCTGTTCTTTTTCCACCCGCAGGAGAATCAGATTCTGAGGTTAAATCGCGGCGTAACAGCGTAGGGAAGTGGGGAAATGGTAATGTGAAAGGTGGATCTTTACTGTATTTTTGTTGTACTCTTTTGAAACTGCTTTCGTCTTAATCTTAAGAGCAAGCTGTTAAGTTGCTTCTCAGTGTATGGGTTTGGTTAGGGGAGTCTTGCATTGTTCAATAATAATCAATATATCAATATATCAAATGTTATCAAAAGGGAAACCCAACACTGGCAGAAATTAAAGCCACTGGGCATGCAGAGCGATGCCTTTTGGAGTGCCGTACGGGAGTACATTATCAAAAGTTGCTCCTCCGCTTTGGGGAACATTTCAATGGAGAGCAACTCCCGACTGGCAGGCCAGTGACAGCCACTGTTTGCGAATTTTATGCGAATTACGCCTAATTAGCATTCCTGCAATCGCACACCGAGCCGCGACCCCAACCGCCCAATCGTCCCACTCGTCCCGACCAGGGATCGAGGCGGCGGCTGACTTCCCGATGTCCCAGCTGATTATGTGCACGATTTCATATGCAAAACATAAGTGCCTTCGGGCACTGGCGGCAGGGATCGCAATGGCATGGCGTATGGCATCTGGCATCTGGCATATGGCTGGGCCCATCCGTTCGCTGTTTGCAAATGTTGGGGGACTGTTGGAAAAATGCATGCCATGCCCCCACGCCCTCGGCCATATCTCATTAGAATGGAGAGACGCAGCGCAGGGAGCAGGGAGCGGGGGGCAGGAGCTGCCGACGCCGCCGCTGTCGCTGCTGAGGGACTGTTGATTCTGTTTGCTGTCATCGAAGTCAACGAAACGCATCTCATTGCACTGCCAGGCAGGCAGGCAGGCAGGCAGGCAGGCAGGCAGGCAGGCAGGGGCCAATAAAATTATGCGGAACCGGAATGTGTGCGACCGAGTGAAGTAAATTGTATTTACTACTGCACTTCCACCATCCGGCCATGTGGCAGGGGCTATGGATGTGGCGTAGAGTGGCGCTGGCGTTGCACAGAGGTCGCAGACAGACGCCCCGACCTCTGTTGACTCTGTGGACTTGCACCAGAAGCTAAAAGAAAAGGCAAATAAAAAATACTGCTTCCTGAAATTATAAATTTGTATTTTCCAGAAAATGAACAGAAACATTGTTTCCACGCTGAGATCTTGGAAACTCTAAAAGCTAAATCCATACAGATTTTATAGCCGGAATGTGGACTCACTTGTTTTTGGAATTCTTTGCATTTCAGCCATTTCCACGACCCATGGGGGACACCATGGGGTACGTGATCTGGTTGTGTTTCTCTGTTGCTGCTGGGACCAGGCCTGTAATTGTGGGACTGTGCCTCTTGCTAATTGCGGCTGGAGCCAGAGCCAGAGCCAGAGACCGTCGCGTACGCGGACATATCAAAGGCAGTGCTGGGGCAGAGGGCAATTGCAATTTTGGATTCCGTATGGCGAGGGGCCTGCCGTCTGCTTTAGCTTCCACCCAAGCGTGGCTCCTATTAATGATTAATTAAAAAACTGCATTCAGCGAATAAAAAAAGGGAGATAGCGAGTGGGGCTCCTGGGGCGCCTGGGGCTGGAGATGGAGGCTGTAGGGATGCTTGTGCATATGACATATGTGGCATTTAATTGGGCAAACAAAACGGACGGGCGGTTTTCATCTAGAGGGCGAAATAAAAGAAATGGTGTGGGGCATGCGGAAAATTCGCGTTCACTCAACTGGGGGGAGTCACTCTTCCAATGTCACACATTTGGCTGTGCCTTCCAGCCGACGCGTCGGCCTCAAAACTAGTTGCGCTTCTCGCGCGCGGCGGAACGTTTGGCAAATGGAACACGCTGCGCTCTCTTACGCGCGCTCTCTCTTTCGCTTACGTGCGCTCTTTGGCCACTGGAGGAGCGGTGGGAGCCCATCGGCTCCCAGGCACGAGGATGGGCCACCGACGACCACGAAGCGAAAACGATGATTGCCGCTGCCGCTGCCGCTGCTGCTACTGCTGCGGCTCCTCCGAGTGCCTGCCTCTGCCACTGCCGCAACGAAGTTTTTGGCCAACTTGCTGGCCAGCGCCGTGTGGCACAGAATCAGTCGTCAGTTTGTCCTAAGCGAATTTGGTCGACACGTGTGTATATGTGTGTGTGTGTATCTGTGTGGGTGAATCTTTCTACAGGAATCTCGTCCTTAAGCAAAATCCAGCGGCAGAGTCAAGCCCAAAGGCAAAGCGCCACAAACTGTGCATGAGGCAAGGTCTCTGAGCACTGGGAAGCAAAGTCAAATCCGAACGGGAATGAACATTGGCGCGTGAATTTAACGCTTGGGCTAGGTCACGTATCGCACGTGTGTTTCTGACAGGAGACAGTGCCCTCCCACCCTCGCACACACCTCCTCCTGTCCTGTGTGTGTGTGCTTTTGATTAAGTGTTCTACTTGCATGTGTGTGTGTGCGTCTGTGTGCGGTTGACATTCGATTTACTTTCGCCAGAAAAAACGAACGAAGGAAAGAGGAAAGGAACGTAAAGGAAAGCAAAGAGGAAGGAGAGACGTAGCACACTTTTTGGCAGCTCCAACGAAGGAAGAGCCTCTTCGCCACTGACTTCCGGTTTGCATATGTGTGTGCGTTTGTGTATGTTGCGGTCGATATTTGCATAAATTAAAAAAGAGCATAAAAAGCATAGAGAATAGCACAGACTCGACGACTCACAAGACTCCTGCGACGGTTCGCTTAATGAGTTTTTAATACTCTGCCGCGCCGCCACCTCCTCTGTGGTGTGTGTTTGTGTGTGTGAAAAAAGGACATCACCCATTGCCACAGGATTTGGGGACTCCTGCTAATTTATTGAGCCAGAGCCGAAAAGAGTTTAGAACGTGACTAAAACAGACAGGCAAAACCAAACCAAACCGAAGTGAAAAAAAAACGAGTAAAAGAAGAAAAAACCTAAGGAAAAAGCCAAAACTAATTTGCACTTTGAAGTGAGTTCTCGCTGCGTGTGAGTTTCTGCGGCGGATTTGTTGCTCCCTCTCTGTCTCATCGCTGCAGCGAAAGTTTTTCCCGGGTAAGTGACACAGTGATCAAAAAGTAGAAGAACTTGCCACCGTGAAGTTTGTTGGCCAAAAGTAGACCAGCAACAGTTCAGTCAATCGTTAAGGTGAGAGAGAGAGTGTTCGTCGGTAACTCGATTGAAAGGTTAATCAGTCTGTGATTGAGTTTGGGGCGGGAATGGGTGAGTTTTCGTGGAAGGAGAAAATTAGCTAAGAATTAATTGAGTTTGCGGGAAGATTGAGAGATAATTTGATGGGTAAATTGAATGAAAATATATATGTAATCAATTTGCAAAAGGACACTGGACAGATCATGGTCAAATATGTACATACAAACCTAGATGAAATATGCATTAAAATACATTGATTTAAGGATAGAAATTTACCAAAACAGGAATAGAAATTTTCAGAAATATAAACAATGTTAAAATCTATAAATTTTGTATATGAAAATCTTTTAGTTAGAACGAAATATGAAAATAAATATGCATGAATAAATGAATATTTCCTCTATTTGATTAAAATCTTAATAAATAATGTGGAAAAATCGCTTTCCTTTAGCATTTTCCCCAAACAAATCAAACAATTTCCGTTTTTCCCTTTGAACCCCATCCCCGAAAAATATTGTATATTTTTTATGTTGTGGCAGACAGGACACCCAACGGCAATTTGCGCATTGCATTGTCAAATATTTGCCACAAATTTCCGAAAATGAAACGAAATGAAAATTGAGCAAACAAATGTACTTTTAGCATCGAATTTTGGGCAAACAAGGAAATTTCTGTGCAATTCGAGCATCGACTCCTGACTCGGGTTCGCAGTTCAGTTCAAAGTTCAGATACAAATGGACTTATCGTTAATTAGTGGGTGACAGACAGGAGGCGGCCGCTGGCTTGATGCAATTTGAATTATTGATGGAAATGATTAGTTTGTGTTGCAAACTCCAGCACCGGCAGAGGGGAAAGGGGAAAGTATCTGTAAGATACGAGTGTACCTGAAATATGCAAATGCAAATGAAGCAAATTTGCTGCTCAGATTCGGCAGAGCAGGAGGGTAGGCAAGTGGTAGACTGGTTAAAGGTAGAAATATTAATTTACATTTAAATTTGATCTCTCTCTCTCTTTGTCGTACATCGTGCCACATCGAGTGGCAATTAGAGGAGAGAAGCAGCACGAGAGCAGCAGCTTTGCAATGATTATTTTTGTGTGAAATTAGATTCATTTGATGATGTTGTGGCTTAGATGGGGATATGTGTGGGATTGTTGTGCTTTGTGCTTTGGCTCTGGCTCTGGCCCATATCATATGACCGTACAAATCCCATGTAACTACAAACAAATTCCAATTAATTTTGCATATTTCCGCAACAACGCAAATATTTATCTAATGCTAAAAACATTTATAGGCATCTGCAAACAAATCTAGTTGCAAATATTAATTAAATTTGCATTAGCTGGTCGCTCTCGCATCACAATTACCTGAAACCCTCTCCCTCTTCCTCCCTCTCTCTCTCTCTCCACTTCCATCGAACTAACAGCCACAAATGACGACCCACTCTTCTTTTTCGTTTTGATCACAGTGAAGTCGCAGTTGTCTTATCTCTCTGCTCTTACACCCATTGCTGCTCTCTCTGCAATGTTTTCGGTCTTTCTTTCTACGCTCTCTCTGCACCAATGCACCCACGTTCCACTCAAGATCACGCACTATGGAAGCTTTGCATCCTTTTCGTCTCAAAAATCGTTCTGGATATCAAGTAATGATTATTGTTTTACATAAATCTGCAATCTGCAATGGTACTTTTTGGTTTAACTTTTATTGTTGGTAGTTATGTGAATTATTCGAAATTGTTTGTTCTAATTTATTCCAAATTTTGTAATACCATTTATGAGAACATTGTTTATGGATGGTTCCCGCAGTGCGTCGCTCGCTCACAGCAAGAACGGAGGAATAACCAAAGCGACTCTACTTTTGAGCATTGGTTGCGTATTTATTATTTTCCTTTATTTCTCATTTTATAAAATTCACAAACTTAAGCTCCGCCAGCGCCATTTCCTGTATGGAATTTAGAGCCGGACAACGTTCTGTTTTACTGCACATAATATTTGGGGTATTTGTGTCAAATGCAATCTACTCGCATATGGCATTTAAGTTAATTTTAATGTTGTTTTGCTTAATGCATTTTTTATGTGCAATCGCAATCGCACTCGCACTTTGCACTCTCCTCGCTACACCCCCCTCAAATAAACTTTGCTTCCTGGCCTGACTTTCGCATGCCACATTTCCCTGCCACATACCGTTGCAACGGTTGCTGCATGCACTTGCATTCATGTAATTAAATATAATTATTCTCAATTTACGTTGACAACAATTTTCAATTTCGAGTTTTTTTTTAAACTTTGGTTTTATATTTCATTCTGCTGCTGCCTCTGCTTCTGCCGCTTTGCCCCGCTCGCTCTCTCTCTCCTCTCTCTCTCTTTTGTTAGCTGCTGGATCAACGTCAATTTATTCTGTCTTTTGGCCCTTTTCAGTGGCTTTTCAATTGATTCTTCGAAGCGGATATCGGATGGTGCAGCTGCTGGCAATTGTTGCCTGACACACACTCATTTCTGTGTGCATCGGCTAAGCAATTAAAAAGCGCCAAAGGGGCATTGATTGAACCGCAAGCCACACCGTACCACACCACACTCATTGCCTTTGCTCTCATTACCTTTCTGTCTGTATAATACCGTCAATATCCCAGGTTGTTGTCCGCAGTTGTTGAATGGCGTTGAAAACATTTTAGAATTTCTATGGAAAGCGGAAAAGCACTGATAATTCTCCGTCCGGCTGCTGCTGCTGCTCCTGCTCGGAATGAGATGCAAAATTTGTTGTAATTTATTCCCCTCCGAAAAAAAGGAAATTAAAGCAAAAAGAAGGCACTTATAATCAGCAATGGAGACCGAATGGAATGCGAAGTGGAGTGGAGTGGAGTACCTTAATGGATCTCTCAAGAGATCAATATCGGAATGGGCAACCCCTTGCCACTTGGGGCCCAAAACACTTGACCAACTTGATGACCCAGCTAATGGGCTCATTCCTTTTGCTTTTTTGTCACCTGTTGAGAGGGTCAGAAGAGTTCAGGGTTCACTTTTAATTGAGTTTCCCCAAAATGGAAACGGAGAAAAATTAATGCCTTCTCGCTTCTGACTTTTGTGACATTTTCATTGCCACAGATGCCACACACTTTTTGCCCCACAGCAGGGGAGTTTTTCCTTCCCAAAAAATATTCATTGGCTGCCCAAGCTACCCCTCACCGCCCACGCCTCCACCCTCTTCTATATGCTTATGCAAATCCCATTTTAATAAACTTGCGTCTGCGTCAATTTTCATTTACGTTTAGTCCACTGGGGCGTGATGTCCCCCCCGCTCCACCTCCCTTTCTCACAATCCAAAGACTTGAATGAGGAAATGCCCAAAAACAATACCCCAAAAAACAGAAGAAAAAAATAAACCTAAAAAATTCTAATTAAATTTGAATTTACTTTAAGCATTTTCAGGGGCTTTTGTTTGATTTTGTTTTTTCCCCAGGAGTCTATTCTCTGTCTCCCCAGAGGAGTCTTGGGAGCCTCAGAGTCCTGCGTGAGGTTCCATTTACGTTTATTATTTTCCGGTTTTTCCTTTTCCCTCTCGCTGATTGCTCATTAAAATTTCGAAATTTCATTTTGGTTCTACATAAAACAAAAATTCGGCTACAACAAAAAGAAAATGAAACAAAAATTCAATTGAATTTAATAACAGTTTTCTAATGGGCCGTGAATGATGTGTTTGTTGCTTCAAAGATGCTTTTGCTCAGTCATATGTGTCAGACTGTACGCTGTGGTTGTGGCATAGGGACATGGTGTGTGGCAGCAGGGTAATCCATGGCGAAAAATATTGCGAAATAAATAAAGCGTAAAAGGAGATAAAACGATGGCTAGAAAATCAATGCTAAATGCGTTAAGTGATTTTTAAAGTACATTTTAACAGCAGCAGCAGCAGCAACAGCAGCAGGAGGGACGTGACTGCCACGCCTACACACAGCAACGCACACACACACGCACACACACATATGTATATTTGTTAAATATTTTCGTGGGGTTTTTCCGCCTTATTTTGTTTTGTGTGGAAGCGGAAAAGGAAGCGCAACACAAATATGCATACGTATAAGGAATAAAGGCAGAAAAGCGGGCAGAAGGAAGGAGAGGAAGACTTTGGCAGAAGGGAGGAAAGATACAGTGGAGCGCCAGGGGGCAGGGGGTGGAGTGTAAAGGCGGCAGTGCGGCGGTGTGTTGGGGAACGGTACACATGTTTGTAATTTCCCTGTTGATTGTTTTGGCGGCTGCCTGCCTGCCTGCCTTTCGGTGTGACGCTTATTTTTGGGTCTGTTTACGGTTTACCAGCAAACGTACGCTCCACAGAACCCGAAGAGGCGAGGATAAGAGGCGAACAACTGCATGCACGAATTGAGGGAACTAAAGACATTCTTCAATAATGATTCAATGCGAGTAATGCCCCTTATCCGATTGGAGTTCCCTGCAGTTATACGAGTTTTCTTGCAGTGTTTTCCTTTCTCTGGCATCTACTTGCATTTTCCTTTTGACTGTTTAAACGACTGTAACGTCTGGCATGTTGGGCATAGGGAGGGGGCTGACGATAGATTAAGTATCTGACAAATACTTTGATTTCTTAATCAGGCTCCCAGGCTAAATGGAGAAGCGAAACGAGCGCTTAAATGGGCTTTAAATGTGCCCCTGAGTCAGCAGCAAGCACACAAAACACACCCACACCCACACAGAAAGAGACACAAAGAGAGGGTGGCAGAGGGAGCAGGCGTTGCAGTGGCAGCTGCAGCTGCAGCTGCAAGTGTTGCAGGCAATGGAAGTGGCAAACTTAATTGAAATTGAAAGCACTTTTGTGTCCTTTTGCGCTCAGAAGGGGATTCCAGAGAGAGAGAGAGGGAATGGCACTACGACTTCGAATGGGAGCTGCTGGAGTCAGCTGAAACCTCGTACAAGCTCTGACCGTGGCTCCTTTGGGCTGCTGTTGCATGCAACTAATTTGTGCCACTAATGAATTTATTTGCCACTTGTATGCTGAAGCAGCAGCAGCAGCCAGGGGCGTGGCATGCGATCTGCAGGGCGCGGAATAAAGCAAAATAAATGAAAGAAAGCTGAGGCGAGGCAAGGCGACACTTTTGCCCAAGAAATGTGCCTCAGAATGTGGCACGGGGGTGCAGAAATCGGAAGGCGTCGACAAATGAAATCGTTTGAAAATTAATTTTCCATTTCCCAAGGAAAAGTGTAGTATGGCTGCTGCTGCTGCTGCTGCATGTGGCATTGGCAAGCAGAGCTCGCGTCTCGTGTCGTATTACAATTTATTGGCTGCTAAGTGGCTGCCACAAGGCAGGAAGGCGTGGGGCCCTTGACACTTTTCCTATTGGATACCCTTACATGCCGCGGAGTCGAGGATTTTTCTAAGGCGATTCTGTCGGAAATTAAAAAGGAAATCTATAGGATGTCCTTCAGGAAACATTTAGCAGAAAATGCAAAAATTTGTAATAATTTTTCAAGCGATTTTCCATAGATTTCCTTAGATTCCTTCGTATGGATGATTTTGATGAGGAATAAAGAGAGTTTTTATCGGCGAAAAATTCCTTTTCTGCCTCACATCGATGCCTATTTTATAAGAGAATCTGGAAACCCTTTTTTCCCATAGAAAAACACACGAAAAGCGGCAAAGTAGCAGCAACAAAGGGAAGTAAAAAGAGTAAAAACGTAAAAATAGAACAAATTGCATTTTGTTTGCTGCTGCTGTAGCTACATGCCACTGCTGCATGCAGCAGAACTGAAAGCAAACAGAAGCTGCTTTAATTTTTAATTAAACATTTGTGGAAGGAGCAGCAGCAGCAGAAGCACCAGAATTTGTGGCTCCCAGGATCCATTTATGAAATGTTGCCATGATTATAGTAGCATTCTTTCATTTTTATTTTTGGTGGCATGTGGGGCATGTGTGTGTGGCACATTCCATTTAATTGAATGGAGAGGAAGCGGCTAAACATGAGCTCTCTGCAATTAGGCTTCATTTTTCCTCGAGCTTTGCTTTCCCCTGAAATTTGTTGCAAGCGGCAGCAGAAAACGCGCCGCAACAATGGGCTGTAACCTCTGGGGTGCACGGGGCACGGAACACGGGACACGGGATACGGGGCATGGCGCTTTGTTGCAGGCAGTTGCATGTAGACAGAGGAGCACAATAACTTCTTGTTATTATGCTGCAAGAGTCAGCAGGCAGGCAGGCAGGCAAGCAAGCAAGCAAGGGGCATGCAACACGGTCCAGGGCAATTCATATTTGACTGGCACTCGTAGGGGCAGCAACAGCAGCAGCAGCAGTAGGCACAGAACGGACTGTACTGTGTTATGTGGCAGGACTCTCGACCCGTGTTTTTTTGCAATTTTCATGAGTGGCACTCCGTCTAAAATATACTATTTATTTCGCTACTCTCTCGTGTGCCTCTCGTGTGCCCCTCCGCTGCCGTCTGCTGCCCCTCTCCGGCCAACCCAAATGTACCACATTCCCGGGCCAACTTTTGCGTTGAGGCGGCACAGGGCATGTGGCTGCTGCATTGTTGTTGGTGTTGCACGCTGTTATGTAGAAAAGCTCTCGTTGAGTGAAAAATGTCGAGTTTTTAAGTATGAGAAGGGTTAGATGATGCAACAGACAGACTGCTACAGAGTTGCAGATACAGATGCAGGCCACACACATCATCCCAGAGCTCACCACACAAACAGCAGCAGCAGCAGAGGCAGCAGAGGCAGTAGATGCAGCTGGAGCGCTCCTCGAGTGGCACTCAACGTGTGCCCCGGACAGGTGCAAAACGAAAGCCCAGGCCCCCAAAAACTATGACTATTCAGAAGTCTGCCCTGCCTGCCTGCATGCTGCCCGCTGCCACACAGCCTCAGCCTCAACCTCAGCCCTCTCGCATGGCTCATGCCACATCCTCGCACTCTCTTCTTCTCCATCTGCTGCTTCTCCTCCATCTTGTTTCTGCATATAGGTTTTGCTTTCGTATTCGTATTCGTTTTCGTTTTCGTGTCGTCGCTTACTGCTTTGTGTGTTGTTTTTAGTTTTAATGAAATGTAAATGTTTAGTTATACACACAGATACACACGCACACACACTTGCATGCATTTCTGAGTGGGCGTGGCAGTGGCAGCCGCCTTCTGCCATTAATAGCATGTACTGCGCCTCTGCATAAAGGTGGCTTTTGTGAGCAGGACATTCGCTGAGCAAATATGCAACACACAAAAATTGTACGGATTTTTTTAACGGTTTTCACGAGTTTTCCCCAACGTGTGTTTCCACTGGCAAGGCAGTGGATGTGGGATGTGGCGAGTAGATCCTCCAGCAGAAGCCGAACACTGCAGAGGAGGCCGACGAATGTCATTTGATGGGCTCAATGTTCGTTCAGCAAGTCATGGGATCTTTTGTTTAGGCTACCCTGGGGGGCTAGTGAGGGAAATATGACAAACGTTGGTGGAAAGAGATCAATTCCCAGATTAATACACAATATATGGAAGTCGTTTATTTTATTTCAACTTAAATAAAGTAGTCAGAAAATGCATACCACAAAGAGAATGCCTTAAATGCTGAAAGAAATCAGTGCCATTAACTAATTGTTGCACAGTGGAAACGCTCGGCAAATACCCGTAACAAATGACAGAATGGCGGCAGGCAACGCGCTGAATGATTCACCAAGATCCCCTAATGAGGCGGCGGTGCTGTTTCTGCCTGACTGCGTGAGGCAAGGCTTTCCTCTAGTTTTTCCTGCTAATTGGTCTTTCAAGCTGGGCACTGGGCCACATCCTACATATATCCCGGCCAGTGGCTGTTGGCTAATGCCTGCTGCAGACCACTGTTGCACTCTGTGCTGTGTGCAATTTATATATCAATATATATATATAGACTGTAAATGCATTTTCTACTGAATTTTCCTTATATATTTTTTGGACTGCAATTTCCGCATTTCCAATCAGGCCAAATGCGTTTCTGTGGTTTCTGCAGAGAATATGTAAAAAAATATTAACTAAAACTAAACATTCCATGTGGGCGTGATAGAGAGGGGAGTTCGACTCTCTAGATTTGTTTTGTGGAATAAAATGCATAAATGGAATACGTTTTTGTGGCTCAAACCCAAAAGGAAGATAAACGGCCAGTATTTTGGGGCAATTTGTACACATTTGAGTGGCGGGAGTGCGTGGAGTGCGGGGTTCAGTGTAGGAGCGGGTGCTGTTTGTGGCTGCGGAGCGGGTGTTGACTTTAACACGCTCTTGTCAAAGTTCCCCAGCAACAACAACAGAAACAACCGTAACCCAAAACGAGCCCGCTGGGTAAAGCGTCACAGAGCCGCCAGTAGCATTTCCTTTTGACTTTTGTAAGCGACGAGACGGACGCTTGTCGCTTGTTCCGCATTTTCCGCCGGATTTTGTTTACAAGCCGCGCCGCAGAGCACGAAAACAAATTGAAAATGCAACACGCGCGGCCGTCCACCCAAGAGGGTTGGTCGGGCAGGGGGAAGGCACACACAAATTGGTGACAACTCTGGATTGTTGGATGTTGGCTATTTGGCCATTGGACATTGGACGTTACGTTTGCTGCCATTTGTTTGTATCCTTTGTTGTGTGCAGGCAGCACTGTTGTCAAATTTATTAAGTTACTCATACGCCCCCGTGGATCAACAGATGTGGCAGCAGTGGCTGGGTCAGGGGCAGTGGGAGTGCGAGTGCGAGTACGAGCAACAGCAAGTGACAACTGTCCGTCTGTTGGCCTCATCTGACTGCCTTCTCTATGTGAAGCTTTCGGTTGGAACGCAGCGAGGGATACCCTAGAATATGAGTGTCCACTGTTGTCTATGACAGTTGGGGAAAACCCATGAGCAGAGGTTTCTTGCAGCTCTCCAGAGTCTGTTCTTAAAACTGAGAAAATGTGCAGAAAATATACCAAAAGGAGATTCTACACCCTGAAGCAGCATTCAGCAGAAAATTATTGTTGCCAAATATACTCCCAAATTCTCCTCTCACATTTCTGTTGGGCTTTTGTATGATGCTGAGCTGCGGCTGGCATTTGGTTGCCACTTATCAGAAGCCAGAGGCAGCCTCATCTCCCATTTTTTTTCGGGTCTGCTGTTGTCTGCTGCTGCCCCATCAATATGCATTTGGCAATTGAAACTTTTTCTAGCCATGTCCCTTCCCACTCACACGTATGTGTACATACATACATGTGTTGCCACATGAGCTGTGTTCGTGTGGGGCCAACATTCGCGTCCCTCTCTGGGCAATAAATATCCGCCTAAATATGCTGGTCAGGCCCGAAGCAGCAGCAGCAGCAGCCGCTCAGATCTTCAGATGTTTGCCCTTTAGGCCAAAATCTCTTTGAATGTGTGTGTGTACTTGCGTGTGTGTGTGTGTGTGAGCTGGGCGTGTGTGTGTGGTGGGATTTATGTTTGTTTTGGGGCCAAAAATGTAAGCGCCAATGTTTTTTATGTTTGAACTTAAAGACATCGTAAGTACTTCTTCGCACAGTGCCAGCAGCTCCTCCTTCTCCTCTTCCTTGTCCTGCTGCTGCTGCTGTTGCTGCTTCCTGTGTGAAGAGTGTCCTGCCTTCGCCCACGCCACATTGTTCTGCCCTGCGGCTGCTTGTGGCAGTCTCTCTCTCGCTGCCCCTTAGGACATTCAACTTGGTCCAAAGACGGAGGGCCGGCCGGGCTCCTTCTTTGTTGCTGTGTTGTTCTTGGCAACTGTTTTGCTTGTGTTTTATGGTCAAGTTCTAATGTGATGCTGCCTCTCTGTACCAGAGTCGTTGTATGTGTGTGTGTGTGCTGTGCTCCTTCTGCTCCGCCGCTGTTGTAGTACTTAGTGCTTAATAAACTTTTATAAATACTTCTCTTTGGACACTTTTAGCACGAAATAAAACTGACAAATAAATCTGATTAATCATTGCACTTTGCGGCACTTTATCGTAGTTTATTTGTGTGGCAAAGCAGTCGTGCCTCAAGTGTGTGTGTGTGGCAAGTACCTTTGTTGATTTAAGAACTGAAGGTTAGGTCAATCCATCAGATACACTAGCGGCAGATACAAACAACGTTTGAGGGGCAAACATTCATTGGAATATTCTCTCTTTTTTTGCTTTTGATTGCCTTCAAATTGAATTTCGATTCATTGGCCTGCCCCTTGTGGACGCAGTTTATTGTATTTTGAAGGCATGGCCATGGTTTTTATTACATTGGAGAAGGGGAATCCAATAGATATAGATACATGTACGATCCATAGTGGGGGCGAGAGGGTAGGGCTCTGTTTCAATGGCTGTTTGCCAAACAGAAATCTCTGTGCAGTTTCTGTGCTGCGTGGCGTCGCATCGCGCCGCCTGGCAACGCACTCATCAAATGAAATGCAATGGAAAAAAATCTGCCAAGCTGCGAAGGAACCCCAATTTGATGTTGCATCCGCGTAACCCCATGCCAGATGCCACATAGACCCCTCCCGACCCCAGGCTAGTCCCCCATCCCAGTGAACAATTCTAGGCAAATACAATTTTGAACGCATCACAACACGCAAACACAATCACCAATGGGTGGAAGGATGCAGGCTGCAAGGGCATGTGGCATGGGGCATGGGGCAACAGCAAATGGAGTGTCGGAGCAGCACTTGGCACGAGTGTCCGTCCCTGTCCCTGTCCCTTGGTTGCTGTTTGCTGGCCATTGATATGCGTTGTGGCGGTCGCGTCATTCCCTCTCTAGCAGGCACTCCCGATCTCCAAGGGGTACGACTATTTTCGGGGGCAGTTTGTGACTGAAAGAACGGGCAGGGTATTTAGTAGTTCGATCAATGCACAGAGGCTTTCTTTCTTGTTTTTCTCTCACTCCTCCTCCCAATTTCCCTTCCCAGCAGCCCAGTTCAGCAGCCCCGCGAAGAGGTCACACTTAATTTCCGCTCCAAGTTTTCGCATTGCATACTTTTTGGGGCTCGCTGGTCGCTGGTCGCTCTGTTGCTGCTGCCGCTGCTGCCACTGTCATTGTTGATTCAGCCCCTGTGCCTGGTCCTGTCGGTGGCGCTGAACTTTCAACATCCGCCTTTCACTTACACACACACACCTAAGAGTGAGAGAGAGAGAGAAAAAGGAAAACAGAGAGGTTCAGATATTTGGCCTTTTGCACTGCTGGACATCCTCTTGTTGCTGTTGTTGTTGTTGTTTGTGGGGCAACATCTGTTGATTATTTTTGCTGCTTCTTTTGCTTTCATTTTTTTTCTTGGTATACTTCACATTGCAGTGCATACTGTACTTCCCTACTGTCACTCTGTGGATGTTTGTGTGTGTGTGTGTGAATGCGTGGGGCAACAGGCACAACATGACGCAAAAGGTGGCTAAAAGTTTTTTGTGTGTGTGCCACTCGGTTCTTCTTTTGTATTCCTCTCTTGTTTTTTACTCTCCTTTTTTGTTTGAATTTCCGCTCTTTCTCTCGCTGCCAAAATTGATTATGAAATGATTTATTGGCTTCAAAAACTGCTTCCATATTGATTAAAGTTGCCTCCGTTTCAGTCCCCCTCTCGCGCCCTCTTGCGTTCCCTTCCTCGCTTTTCCTCTTTTCCTTTATCTCGCTTACAAATTTTTTAGTTTCTTTTTTTACCAATTTCCATGCAACGTGCTGTGGTATGCGTAACGCTTGTCAATAGCATTTTAATAGCCCCGCCCCTTAAATGCATTCTTGTGTAGCTAAAAAATGAAACAAAATAAATAGAGCGAGGAATCTGCCATATTTGTGGGTTAGGGAAATATACAGGAAATAGACGCGAGAAAATTCACAAAAAAATATATTTTGTTACAGCATTTTGTGTGTGGAGAAAAAGGATTGTGGCACAGCTGAATGGCACCAAATTTGGTTTTTAGTCACAAAAATATATATTCCGAGTTATTTTGATTAATTTTGGGAATCTGTTGATCTTTGTGGGAGATTTGAATTGATTATTAAATTTTTTTCGCATGTGATTGATTCGCATGATTCGGTATGAATTGTGCCATGACAAAAGTCTATGACTGAATGTTTCTGAAGAGTATTCATCGATTCGTACAGTCAGGGCTAGCTCATTCTTTTTATTATTTTTTTTTTTTTTTTAGTTTTGTTTTAGTTGTGCAACATTTTTTCTGTATGCAAAACATTTCATAGACAGCAGCCACACGGCTGTCAGCCGTTATGCGTCGTGTCCTGTTGTGGACCGGAGGCCTGTCAGCAGTTGTCAACGCAGAAAGGTGCCACAGACACAGACCCAGACCTGGCTGCCGGTGAACGATGAGGGGTGAGTGTCAGTTATGTTTTATTTCAACACATTTGTAGCGCGTTAAATCATTCATGTTGATTTAATTATTTTACGTTGTTGATTCAATAATTTTTTTATTTGATTTATTTATTTATTTACACGTTGGAGGTACGGCCAGAGCCGAGCACTTTGTTTCGTTGAGCCCCTTTAAGTGACATCATCAATCAATCAATCACACTTATTACACCATCACACACACACACACACACACACACACACATCGCAACAAAAAAAAGAGAACTCGCATGCCAAATGAAAATTGTATGGAAATTAAAATTTTACATTTCACTGAACCTTTGATTAGGGACACCAAATCCGCCCCGTGAATTATTGCATGCGTGGCTGCGGGGCTGAAAAATGAGTTATGGATTAATAATTATGTATGTGTTTGAATGTTTGAACATGTGGGCCGGCATTACGGAATAAATCCGGAATGTGTGAATTACCCCATGAATGAGTGGTTATTAAATCGAATGAAACGTGAACTAAATATTCAATCGATTGTTTACTTTATTAAAGTTTAAACAGCCGGAAACTAAAACTCGCTTTTATAGTCCTTTCTTTATCCACTCCGCTTCGCTCCTCTTCTCTTTCCGCTGAAAAGTACTGCTTGTTTTTTTTTCTGTTCTCTTTGGGATATTCTCCCAGTGAAAAGTTTTGCGATAGCCAGAAATGGAGCGTATAATGCCCCGAAAAATTGTGCCGGCTGATTAAGAGTGCAGGGGCGTGAAATGCAGCCGCGCACAATGCTCTCTCGTAAATTTAAATGATTTTCGCTCAGGCAGAAGACCAAATGGCACTTGCTTGGGCTGCTTCGCATTATTATACACTTTCGGTGGGCGTTTCGGTTTTTGCCATTTCCAAAATCAGTTAATACATCCAACAAAAAACAAATCAAGGTAATTAAATATGTTGTTGTTGCGAAAATTTAATTTGAAGATGCAATGCAAATAAAGCAACAAAACAGACAAAGAATAATGTTGCTTCTTGCAAGCATTTGCTGATCGCATTTGCTGATCGCAATTGCTGATAAGCATGGCCAGAGACCGAGAACATTCCTCCGCCGGCGTACAGCGCATTCTTGTGGCTGAGAGAGCAACACAATTGAACGACAGAAAGAATTCCGAGAGAGTGGTTATGGCATGAGAGCAAAGCTCGATCGAGAGAGAGAGATACCCAACAGGTAAATTGCGACTCAGAAAAGTTAGGTACTGTTGGTTTTTTTCATCAACGCGAGAGTCGCCCTATGGGAACCTTCTATACAAAGGCCACATAAAAATGGATTTCGTAAAAGTTAAAGATACAGGCCATTCTTAGACAGAATAATAGAAAGGATAAAAACAGGTAAGTTACAAATATTCGAGACATAAACGTTTAACAGTACCCAAAGTGCGTAGCCTCAGCCCCGAGGTGGTGGTGCATTCCTGTTGTTATTGCGAAGAGAGCAATGGAATGGATTTTTATTGCAACACTATGCATTGCATGGGAAGGCGAAGCTCTCTTCGATGTAGGTACTTTTTCTTAAAGTTGGCATAGTAACAATAAGATATTTAAGCCTAAATTCAGGCAATCTTAAATATACAGGCTGCAACCATAGGGTATGTATCCCTTCGACTTTCGTAGCCGCTCTCTCTCTTAGTTGTTGTGGGTGCAGCTGCTGCTGCTGATGGGGCGAGCGCGAGCGCCCTTTCGGATTTATTATTATGATTTGAAAGTGCATAAACCACTTGAGGGCGATTCGGATTCGGAGCAGCGCATTTCGCTGCATAATTGGCACAATCAGCCAAAGGCGAGCGCGATAAAATCAGACCACCCCTCTTGCCACACCCTAAAGGGGACGAGGACTCTCTCTCTCTCTTCAGACCATGCCCTACAATGGTGGAGGAGGGGCGGAGATCTCGTTCCTTTTTGTTCTTGTTGATTTTTCAACGTTTTAATTAAGTGACAGGACGAGGGCAAGGAATCATCAGTCAGGCAGTCTAGGTTCTGCTTCAGCTCCAGTTCCAGCTCAAGTTCTCAGCGCCATTATAATGATGGTGGGTGGGTATGGGTCATGGGGCATGGGGCATAGGGCATCGAGACTTGAATCCACAAACAAATCGCTGGCAAAACAAACAAACAAACAGACGACCCCAGACTAAGGGACAGCTGCTGCTGCTGCAGGGTATCTTCAGACGGATAGAGTGGTGGCAGGGTGGCAGGGGGTCAGGGCAGACAGTGATTGAAAGAAGTCTGCACACGTGCGCCCAGGTGCCCCATCACCAGACGCTCATTAAAATGCAACTGTGTGTGGCGGTAATGGCCAAAAAGGGAAACGTGCAATAAAAGCAAACCAAAGGAAGAGGCCAGGCATCAGCAGCAGCAGCAGCAGCAGCAGCAGCAGCATAGAAATACATTTCGCTTTATGCAAATGCATAAAAAAATACCAAGTGGAGGCAAATAAACGGAGAGGCAGCACCCATTCGTGCCCCTCCCAAACAAAGACCCACACTAGAGCAAATGGAGCAAATGCGAGACGAGAGAGTACATCAAAAATCCATGTTAAAGGTAGCTGCAGCAGCCTCTGTTCCACTCTGTGGCATGGAAATTGCATGAGCTGCTGCTGCTGCTGCTTTCTGCCACAATGGCTTCTACTGGTTTCTGCTCGTGTTATTTCAGCGAAAAAGCGCATAAAAACAAAAGGAAACCGAAAATATAACCAGAAAATAAGTTAAGCTTTGACTGGAATCAGCTTTTAATGCCCCAAAATGGCATTTCTTTGAGGGATTACTTTATTTCTGTGAAAGATTCCTAAAAATGGAAAAAGTAAATTTTTGTAATGATTTAATTTAAATGCAATTTTTTAAGCACAATTTCTGCATGGATTTCGCTCTTCTTTCGCTGCCTGTTTTAATCCACTCCCCAAAAAAGAGAATCCAAAACCAATTTAAATTTTGAGACTACTTTGACACGCTTTAAGGAAACTTTATGCAGACTTTCCCATCTCCTGTCTGTCTTCTCTCTCCGTTCGCACCCTCACCTCTCTGTCTCTCATTTGGGTGGCACCCTGAGGCGACAAATGCAAAATACATAATCCAAATATCGCGTACACGCCGCATCGCCGCGTTTTGCTAATTATCGAAAAAGCCCCCGCTTTGACAGGCTTACGATTGAGGTGGCAGGGAGCCGCAGAAGCCGAAGGAGGGGAGTTTTTTCTTTTCGAATTTTACGCTCAAGAAAAACGCCAAAACAACTGCCAGAAGCCAGAGAACTAAAAGTGCATTCCTGCACGGCAAAACAGTAGGAATGGCAAAAACAAGTTGTTCGACTAAATGTCGAAATGAATAAATGGATGTGCATTCGTTTGAAGTTTTCAATTATGTTTAATTGGAGAGACGCTTAAAGAACCCAAAAGATGGAGAAGTGCTGCTCCTTCTTTGAGTACTGATGGGGCGCTTGAAGATGTGCTGCTCCTCCTTTGAGATGTGTTGGCTGGGTGCTGTGCAGAGGGGAGGGCTAATCAGTAGAGCAGTAGAGCAGCTGCCGCCTTCTACTCTTGGTTGGGGTGGTGTTGGGGGTCAAAACGCTTTGGGTCAGACAAACATCAATAAATTAGAAAATGAATAAATAAATAAGCTTCGAGCCATGGCCCAAACGCACACACATACACACTGACACACACAGGAAGCGGCTGCTGTGGGGCTTCTGGCAAATAAATCACCACAATAAATCTTTGAAAGCGTCTGCCACCAACCCCCCTATGCCGCACACTCTTTGGCATACATTTTTCCACTATACATATATTTATGCTCATGCATGACATAAGTTTTGCTCCAAAGTGGATGATGCTTCCAGCAGCAACCAAGCAGCATCCCAGCCTTGCAAAAGCTGCCGCTGCAAAACTTTAAGGCAACTTCGGCAAGGGGGAGGGGGGCAACCACAGTAGCAGCAGCAGCAGCAGCAGCAACACCGCCACTCAATAGACGACAACTGCTACTGGGAGTGCGGAATCCTATTAATTTTCACAAATTTTGACTGGCAAAAGTTTCAGAGGCGACGGGAATCGGAGAGGAGCAGGCACTTGATGTTAAATGCCATTTAAAGACAAAAGGGATACACTTGAGGCGTGTCCTTAGCACAGCCTCCTCGATACCGAAAAAGTTTCCATTGCAAAAGAAAGCTTTCCCCGCCATCAAGTGTGGCGACGATAATCCTGACTTCCACACACACATCAACATTTTCACATATTTTCGTTGAATTTTTCCCATTTATTTTCCTTTTGCTTTTATATGCACCTACATTTTTTATTCATTTTTTCATATGTATTTCAAAGCAATTTTTTGCTTTTTTGCCAACGAACAGTGCATAAATAATTCCTTTACTTTCTGGAAAAATGTGTTGGGCGAAATTTACGAATTTCTTTTTCTAAATTCGTTTATTTCCTGGAGAAACATACGATTTACGGAAGCATTTCCTTGAAAAATACAAATATCTACGCATTCTGTTAAATCATGTTCTTTGGTGCGGGCAAAAACCTTGTTGGATTTGCCCTGGCAACACTTTTTGGCAGCCGTCAAGCCGCAGCAGCCATTAGCTTAATTTGTTTAATTAATGAATTTGCTGTGGAAACTTTTACACAGATTTTGTCCTTTCCTTAGCCTTGGATGGCTGGGGCTGGGGTAGGGGCTTTCCTTTTCAGTTTTCCTGTGTGTGCGGGAAGAGGCGTTTAAAGGCGTTGCAGATGCCTTTCGTTTCGGGTGGGATTTCTGTGCCTCATACACAAAATTAAACAAATTAATCATACGCACTGGAGTGCCCCCAAAAGAGTTCCGAAGAGGGTGGCACTGAGGCAGTCAGGCAGTCAGGCAGTCGACTGCACAGAGTAAATTTTGTATATTTTCCCACATTTAGTCTCTCTCTCTCTCACTGCCGAATATGCACTCAATTGGAATTTATGTGATTTGTGTGCTTCAAGGACCTGTTTGGGTTATCAACAACACGGCAGGCGGCTCTGACTTTGGACTTTTGGCTTATACGAGTAGATAGAGAGAGACCTGCCCGACTGGCTGCCACTGCCTCCCTCTGCTTTTAGGTTCTTTAATTAGCAATCCTTCGAGAGGCAGTGGCAGAGGCAGAGGTAGCAGCCGTGTTGGTGTGTGTATGGCAAAGTTTTAGGGCATTTTAATATTGTCATCATCATAATAATTGAAATAAAGCAGCAGCAGAACCTCCTCTAGGCATGGCAACGCTTTCTTTCTACGTCTAGGGGGCGTGCACCCCAACTTCCCTCTCTCTCTCTCTCTCTCAGTCTCACTCTTTCTTTTTTGTTGGTTTCTCGTTTATAAATTTTGTGTGTGCTACTTGGCCACAACTTGTTGGGTGCTTCTACTTTTATATTTTCTCTCTGGGTTTTCCATTTTTATTCTGCGGCACTTTGTGTGTGCTACTTTTTGGCCCCTGCATTTACCTTTTATAAGCGGCTTTGCCCAATTTGCGTAGGTGCAAGGTGGCGTGCGGTGCGGTGCGATGCGGGGGGTTTATGGTTTGTTCAGTGGGAGCATGCCACACGGCATGCGTGGGTGCGATTCTAGCCTTTCGGCGGCCACTCGCCACACTGCTGTTGCCCCCTGTTATCATTTATGGCTTAAACATTTGGCTAGACTTTACATTCGTTGTTTGCAGTGATGTTGGCTAATTGTGTCCAGGCCCTAAAGCGCTTTACGCTTAAGCCATCAAGTAATTAACAAGAGCCCTACATTTGAACATACAAGCTAATGGGAATGCTAAGGACTGAGCCTTCTAAAAGGGAACTCTGAAAATCCCAAGACTTAATTAATTTTCCCTTTTTTAAAACAAAACTTCCATCTGATTGATAGGCTAGTATATTTTGTGTAACAAAATCATAAAACAAATACCGAATACAGTTGTGCTTCAGCTGTGATTTCCATCGATCAACGATCACCAGGCAAGAGAGACGGTATAGCTAACAATTAAAGAGGGCGTAGAAAACCCTAAAGTCAAAGAGTAATTCATGGACTCTTCGGCAGGCGTCTTCGTTCTCTTCGAGTAGCAATCAAAACATGTCGGGAACGAAGAAAAGCTGAAGCTGAAAAACTGTTCAGCCTAAGCTCAGTCCAGATCCGCGTCAAAGCCATGCTCTCGATCATCAGCAAAAGAGAGCGAAGGAGAGAAAGAACACCGCTTAAAAGCTCTTGCATATGCAAGTTCCATGTCTTGTCTGGTAGTTACCTTTGTTGCTTTTGCTGTTGCTTTTGTTTCGGTTGTTTATTGGACCATATGCAGACATAAGGGCGTTGGGCAGCGCTATTCACCTTCTGCTCCGCCACTCTGCTGTTCGTTCTGCTCTTCTTCTGCCGCCCTGCCCCTGCCATAACCATAAATCCAAATGCGCGAAATGTAAGCAAAGAAACTTACAAGTAAATTTCGTTGGCTCTGCTGTTGACTTGTTGTCTGTGTTTCTATTCTCTTTTCATTTGGCTCCCTCTCTTGCTCTCTATCTCTTTTTGGTTGTGTGTGTGTGTGGGAGTGCTTAGTCCTGATATATCACTTACTGTTACTTCCCCTCGCCCGCTATGGTTGCTGTTGCTGCTCTGCCTTTTTGGGCAATGCTCGCATTAAAAGTTCATTGCTTGCGCATAAAGTACATCAAAAGCTTTGCGTACGTAAATAACCGCAGTTTGAGTTTTGTCGCTTGTCGTTGCAGCCATTAAATTCTCACTCAAATATATACATACACACATTTACAGCTCTATGTGTGTGTGTGCATTGGTATATTATGCAAATCCCAAGTTTTGTTTTGGTTGAGCGGCTCGTAAAAACTTTTTTTGGGTGTCCGCACGTTTGTCCGCTCGGTTTGATAGTGTGATTCCTATTCCTCTTCCTGTTCCTGTTGTTGTTGTTGTTGTCGGGTCAAATCGAAATTTAGCATTTTGTTGCTGTGGGGCAACACATTAGCGTATAAATAATGACATCTACTGGCATTTAAATTCAGCTGGAAATTGCTTACTCCGCCGTTAGTTTGTATTCGAAAATTAAAACCCATACTTATGTACATATATACGGGAATAGATAGATAGAGTCTGTAACAATAAATCTATTTGTCCAACAGAAATGCTTGAATCAGAAAATGAAGAGGTATCGAATGGATGGGCGTACAAGTGGAATTAGAAAAGACTTTGGAGTGGGTTTAATTTAATATATTTTTCTGAAGAAAGTGATTAAGAAATTAAATGTGGCATTCACAAGGCAGATGCTATTAGAATTATATATTTTATAATGAAAAAACTATGGCTGAGTTCATTATTAAGGACAGAATTAACAAACGCAATTGTCGCTCACTTGACTTTTACTACGAGTATTGAATGATTTCAAAACTTGTCTAATTTTTTACATAAAAGATGAAATTTCCTCTGCAGTTTGGCATATTTATAGAATTTGTTTTCTTCATTTTAAGCAGTCAAAAATGGTGCCCTGTGTGTGTTTTTTGTTTGCCTGGAGGCACTGCGTCAGCCACACACCTGACTTTTCGCTCTTGCCACTTAACTGAAGATCCATTATCGAAGAGCAGGCTAAACCACAGCTAATAGCATCCATTAATTCATCGCCATCCCCCTCCTACTACCTCCTACTGAGTATGTTTCTAGCTAAAAAAAACCAAACGTGGTCGCTATAATCAGTGCCTCTTCTTTGAGGCTTCTATACCACACACACACACATGTGCACCATCCTCCATTTGCATCTGCTGCGGCGAGTGCCTAATTAATTGCCACCACGTTGAAAATATTATTTTTAATTGTGTGTTTATGCACACACAGAGGAGAGCAGAGATAGAGAGAGAAGTAGAGGCTCAGCTATGGAAGGAGGTAGAGTAGCGTGCAGCATGTAGCATGTAGCATGTAGCACTTTAGAAGCTGGTGGTGGCTGCCAGCCAAAAAGCCATTCCCAGATCTGTCTCTCCCTCTCTCTTTCTCTCTGCCAGCTGATGCGACTGCTGGCTCAGAAATCTAAACACAAACAGATACACAAATGCATAATCAACACACACAGGCAGATATACACACACACGGCTGGCATATTTATGAAAATTATCCTTTCGCTTGTGGCTTTTTAAGATGCTCATAATTTATATTTAAGTTGAGTTTAGGATGTCGCCAGGCAACGCCGGAGCCAACATTTCGCTGTTTTATGATGCCACACACACACACGCACACACAGATACAACCACATCGCATATATGATGGTTCGTGTTCCGTGTTTAATGGCGGAAGCTGTTTAGTGTCATGGCCTGCATCATAAATCTCTGCTGCCACACTGCCTTTTGCCTCCCTGCTACTGCTATTGCCACTCCTGCTGCTCCTGCTGCTGCTGCTGCTTCCTCCTGTCTCTCTGCTTCTACCTCTGAAAGTGTCAAAGGGTGTTCAGGCGGCATCCGACTGTGATGCTGCTTTTAATTGGTTATCAAAGGCGACCAAATAAACCTGAATCCCGCCTCCCCGCCCGAAGGCTCTGCTGCTGCCTGCTCCGTGCAGCAGCGATCAAATATTTAACCAACGCCCAGCGAAAAGCGGAAAGATTTTTGGCCAAACGACGAAACTGATGATGGCTGACCAGGCCCAGGCTGTGGCCCAAAGTCAACGGCATTCGATGGGGAGTGGGAGTGGCACTGGCAGTGGCAGGATCCGAGGCCATTAAATAAACGCAACGCAGCGCAGCGTTTCAAGTGGTTTTCCCCAAAGTAATTTCCACTTTGAGCCACCAGAAGGATGGCGAATGGCGTTTGCATCTTTAGAGGCGCCACACAAAACAGAGAGTGAGAGAGAGAGAGAGTGGGATGGCTATAGGGAGTGTGAGAGGAGTGGAGGGGAGATGAGCGCCTCCTGACAGGATATGAGTATTTAAATTTATCGCAGTTGTCGTCGTGGTCGTCGAGTGTTCGATGTTTGTGCGGGGTAGGGTTTTGTGTGTACATAAATTAAGGCTTCCCATTGGAGGAGGCCCCGTCTTGGCACTACGAACGGCAGTGGCAAGCAGAACTCCGAGGCTCTGAGGCTCTGAGGCATGGCTGTTCTTCCTGGCTGTAATTGAGTGCCATGTGGCACCCTGAATTGCAGTCCAATGCTCCAAAGTTGTTTAAATATTCGCTTGATTCGTTTTATTGATGGTTTAACAGGTCTGGGTAATGGAGAGGGGGGAGGCTTGAGTCACAGTTACAGTTACAGGCTTCAATGGGTTAATTCCATTTCGGACACATCAAACAAACGGCCGCGCCCCAAAGAATGGGAAATCGGCATGGGGAATGGGAAAGGGGGGGAAAGGGAATTGCCCCTTCTCGTGGATATATTTGTGTGTGCCTTAAATGAAATTCAAGCAATCAACGCTAAGCGGATCAATTCGTGAATAGTTCGAGTGTGAATGTGTGAGTTTTATGTATGAATGAATGAATGTGAGTGTATGAGTGTAAGCACTGAGTGCTGCTGCGCTTTTTGCCTGCTGCTCCTCCTGCTCCTTTGGTTGTATTTGCTTTCTGTCTTTTACTTTGCCTGTCTGTCTGTCTCTCTGTCTTCGTTTCTCTGTCTCTGTCCCTGTCCCTGCTCCAGTCCCTTTCTGTGTCTTTGTCTGTCTCTGTCGCTGTCCCTTTGTTGTGTTTTTTTGTTATACCTTTTGCGAATGAAGAGCATGATGGAATGAAGCTAAAATTGGATATTCCCGCTGCATAGTCGCAATATTTCCTCAACTTCTAAAGATACTCATACAGAGAGGGTTTTATCTTGCAGTTTTTATATCAGTCTCCTGTGTTTCTTTATTGTATCCATATCTGCCTTAGCTAAGATGCGTATTTTAGGGTATTTTATGATTCGTGTCCCTCAAATCAGAGACATTTCCTTTCCTTTCCCTTCTTTTGTTTTCTTTTTGCTGTAATTTGCATTTGCACAGCGAAACTTTTGCTTAATGAAATAAGTAGAGTAATCGATGCGATTGTTGTTCCTTTTTGCTGCTATTGCTGTAACTTAAGCTAAGCGCCCCATGCCCCGTCCCACTTGCCCCACTGCCACCCCTTTGTTTCCTCCTGCCTCATGGTTTCTCGTACTCGTACTCGTCCTCGTCCTCGTCTGTTGTGTATTTGTTCAAGTGTCGTATCGGTTGCGGCTCTGCGGCTTGGCCTCCACCAGAATGCCTTCGAATGAGAATATCTCTCTGTCTCTCTGTATGTGTGTGTGTGTGTGTATTTGCGGTTGGAAAAACGGCAATTCAATTAATTTCCGCTGCTGCTTAAAGCCCGTAATGAGCATTTAAATTGCTTTCCGAATGTGGGTGGTTTTGCGGTGCTGCAGAGCCCAGCAATTGTCCATAAAAGCGAGGCATTGAAACACAATTTTGAGGCGGCTTCCATTAACAAATGAGCTGCACAGTCACCGCGCCAAGATATACAAAGAACCAAACTAAAATTCAAATGTTTTGGGACTAATTTTTGTATTATTTAAACACTTTTTGCGGTGACAAATCCCTCAATCAAGCAGAAACTCCATGTGATAGATGTGGCAGAACACACCCTTGCTGAGTGTAATCCCTTTGCCACAAATCAGACAACCAGTTGACCAATCAAGAGGGAGAGGCAGAGCGACCCATAATTGTCAAAGAGGCAAACTGTTGATCAGCATAATCCCCATCCTCGTCCCCCCTCACCGCATCATGTGACACCTGTCAATGGGTGGCAAAAAGAGGAAAAGTTCCTCTATTGGACTGCAAAGATTTATGTATGTGCCTTCGATGCGAGGGAATCCATTAAGTCAAAGCTGCTGCTGCTGCTTCGACTGGTCGCTAAAGCAGTGGTGGTCGGTGGGGGGTCTGATTGGGTGGGGAGATGGAGTGGACCTCACGCATACATAACCTTTTAACATTTATTGAAGTTTATTTAGGGTCTGCCGGCATTCTCCTTGAATGCCTGTTGTGGCTTTCATTTGGTATGCGTTGAATGGGGAATTTGCCATTACTCAATAGCCGCACAAGCACCACACAGATCCAGCTACAGATACGGGGGCTGCAGATACCAATGTATCTGCGCGTGTGTGTGGTGGGATTGTCAACAAATTAATCAATGTTTATTTGCTAAGTAAGTTCGCCCTTAAGGCGTCGGACAAACCAGTTATCCTACAGAGAGGAGCACGAGAGTCGACCCCCACCCCTCGCGAGCGTCGATGGTTTGTTTCCTTTTGCCATTTCCTACTTCCGGCCCATGCGTGTGCTCTCTCCCCTCGCTCTCGCTTCCCTCTGCCCTCAGCCTTCTCCATTCTGTGTGCTTTTGTTGCCTTTGTATTTGTGTAACTAATCGCGTTAATAGAGTGGATAATGTGCCGCCAGGTAGGCCGAGGCCGCAGCGCCTTGGAGCCAAAGGCCTTTGGTAGAATCGGAGGCGATGCCAATGCATTGAAAGTGTTTTCCTTTTGTGCCCCAGCCGCAGCCGCAGCCCCTGCCCTATCCCTGCCCCAGCCGCTCTTTGTGTTTGTATTTGTGTTTGTTCGAGTGCCTGAGTGTGTGTGTGTGTGATTAGGCGCTGTTTAACGCTTTTGTTGGCCGGCCCTATTGCGTCTCTTGTAGCCGTGGGGGCTTTTAAGTGTCATTTGATTGGTTTAATTGGGGCGTATGCGTAATATTCAATTTAGACAAATTACAGAGCAGGTCGTTCCACACTCTTACGGGGGCGCACTCCTTGTGGGTGGGGGGCGTGGATATGTACAAATTATACACACTTGAATCAAATGAATAATTAATTAAATAATTAAAGTTTTTCAGGTCTATGCATGCAACTATATGGTCATAAAAATACAGAAATAAATGTAAATATTCCTGTGCAGGAAACTCAGCTAAATAACAGCACTTTTCCAATGCGTTTTCCTTGCATTTTCACGCTCTTTTGGCTTCCACTTCAATTCGAATGCTCATTTGGTTAGCCAAAGTTCTTTGTTTGGCAAATCTCAGGGCACTGGAAAATGCAAAATCCGTAATACTCGGGGGGAATGGGAATCGATGGCCCGTGTTCGAGTGTGTGTCTCTGCCACAAATGGGCATCCAATGATGCAGCAACATTGTCAAAGCAATCGTAACAAATGAAGTCAACAGTCTGGCTGGTTGTGGGTTTATTTTTTTTTCTGCTGTTGCTGCTGCTGCTGCTTCAACTTGAAATGCAACACCCCATGGCTGCAAAGGAGGATCGTCCAACACACATTACTAATATGACACGGCTCTCTCACACGCACACACACATGGGCTGCTGCTGCTGCTGCCACGACACAGCAACAGCAATAGCGACAGGGACATGCCACAGTTGCTGTTTGCAGCTCGAGTTGCTCGAGCTTCAAGTGCCCCCTACGCCGTGGCATGTGTGAATTTATGGCATGGAACACGGAAATACGAGCCGGATGACGATGACGGGCGTCAATTGGAGTGTAAGGCATGGGCGATGGGGGGGTGTCATGCAATGGCGCTGATTATGAAATGCGTCTCATTAAAAGGAGAAAACCTCAGTCTGCAAGAGACGCCCTGCTACTGTTACCCTTTGCCTCTCGTATTCCTCCCGCCTTCCGCCTCCTGCCCTGTCTGTCTGACCTAATTCCCGTTTGGGCCAGAGAGCCTCATAAAGTTTTGCCACTCCTTTGCAGTGTCCCTGGTGCAGGGACAGCGACAGGGACAGCTGTCACAGTATCTCCATACCCACAAATATTTTGATATGCAGCAACAGCAGCAGCTCTTCTGCTGGTGGTTTGCTGTTTAGGAAAAATCCCAAGCACAAATTGACAACATACACTTTTGCCACAATATTTTTACATCTGCCATCAAGAGAGCAGGAGGGCGCATGTGGACGTAGCAGGGAATGTGTGGCCAAGAGGACACTCCAAATATTTGGTTGGCCCATATAGTAATTGTGGCCCATGTGGTTTATGGCTAATTTTCGAGGGGTTTTTCCGTGTCCCAGTGTGTGTGTGTGTGTCATGAGAGGCGGCAGGTTCTCCAGTGAGTTTTCGCAATTAAAATTCATGGATCCACACAGATTTGTTCTGAGGTTTGTTCTTGCTGGACATTCATTTCAACATTCAAAAACATTCATGGACAGAGTCCTCCACACAAAAGAATTGCTAATGAAAAACATTTTTTTAAATAAATGTACATATGCAATCCCCGCCGTCGGTTCCCATCAAAAAGCTTTTGGCAGTGGTTGCCATGGCTCTGAAATTGGGGACCTTTTATGTTACCGTACCTGGTTATATGTTGAGTTTTAGGGTATGTTTTGCAGTCGGTGTGGGAGTATTTGACAGCAAGTAGCGTTTGCTATAAGCAATAGAAAACAAATCGCTTTATAGGGTATGGTTTTACGCTGCGAGTGCGAACCCTTTAATGCAGTCTCTTGTTTATTTGGTTTTGCTGTTGTTCATTGTGAACACAACCCAAAAACAACAACAACGAACATTGCCAGCGCAACGATGAGCTTATTGCTGGTGATGAGAGAAAGAAGACAGGGAGAGCGCGTGAAACGAATCGTGCATTCACACGAAGCAAAGACTGCACCGAAGACATGATCAGACATGTTCACGAAGTCGAAGCAGCACAGAGAGAGAGAGAGAGAGAGCGAGTTCGCCCATAAGCAGTGCAGTGGCAGAGAACAGACGCAGTAGGAACGCAGATCTCTGATAAAAACGAAAGCAGTACAGTGTTTGCACCCAGCAGAAATGGCAGCGTCAGCTTCAGCTTCAGCAGCGGATCTACCATCAGTACCAGGGGTAAGAGATCTTTAGGTGTGGAGGCCTGCAGTGTTCTTTCTGCTATACATTCGCATAAGAAAGTCCCTCTTCTGTCATTAGTGCTCTCTTATTTCCTTTAGTAGGGTATCCGTAAAGTCGAAATGTCCCCCTACTTGTGTTGTAACTTGTTTCTTCTGTTGGTTTTTGCCTGCCCCTAAGACTGCTTTGCATGTTAATCTGCGGCAGGGCCCTGGGCCTGGGGGGGGGGGCGTTCTCAGGCAATGACCTAATTCTGTCAACAAAATATCAAAAGACACCAGTCAAAGATACATATGAGCTCACCCCCGCACACCCACACACACACACCCAGATATAATCATGGTGGCAGCGTGAGTGTGTGGGTGGACTTACGAGGGATCCAGGAGCAACCGAACAGAACCAGTGAAAAAAAAAAACAACAGTCAGCACGGGCTAGGGGCTAAAAGGCTAGTCACCAGGCAGCACCACAGGACTCCGCTTCCCTTGGCCATTTAACACTTTCATATTTCGTAGTCCTCGTTCTCGTCGTCGTCGCCAGGTTGTTTACCGCCTCCGGGGCCCGACTTTTACTTTGCATAGCAGCTAAGTAGAGGGGGGGATCGGATCCCTGCAGAATCCGCACGTTTATACACTTTGCCAGCCTGGTGCCTCTGCCTCTGCCTCAGTCGCTGCCATATTTGTGTCTCCCCGGGTGCCCATTCCTGGGCGCCGGCTATAGGGTAAGCTGCACCCCCTTCCGCATTTTGTTTCGACTTGCAACGTGGCAAACAATTTATCAAACAAAATATGCACTTGAAATGCACGTAGCTCTCTACAGCATTCCTTGCCCCTCCTAGCCCCTTTGCCCCTTTGCAACTCGCACACTGCAGTGCATTTTTATTCAATTTTTCGGGAACCCTCCTCCCTGTTTTACCAACTCTGGAACCATCCATCCTCCCGCATATCGTGAGTTTTTCGGTGATAAAGTGCGCCACTGAAATGAATTCGTAAGTGCCAGGGGGACCGGGTACCGGGTACCGGGAACCGGAGACCTGGTTCCCATTTGGGCCAACAAATTTATGGCCAACGATTCTTCCGGCGGAGGCCTCTGGACTCTGACTGGGAACGAGCACTACACAGCTTTTAAAGTGAAAGGATCATGAGAGAGATGTGATGGGATGTTCTTCTTAACTTCAGGCTGCACCTACCTCCCTATTTGCGTTCCCTGCGAACACCCCATTCTGCATTCTATTTTTGGGGCGAGACATTTTGCTGTTTATTTTGCATATACAAGAACGTGAACTTTCAGTTTCGCTGCCAATTAAAACTTAAATTATTCTATTTTGATTTTGTCAAATGGTTCGTTGACATGCAACCCCGAGCCACGCCTACGCCGCCAGGGAGAGGAGACCTTTCATTTGTTTCATACTGCTCTCATCCAAACTGTTCCCACTACAACTGTTGCCACTGTTCCTACTTTAAATGTCCCTCCAGCTAACAGCTAACTCCAGCTCCCCCTTGAAAAATTTCTATCTTTTTTGCTGCATAAAATAAGAAGTTGAGGACTCTCCGCAATATTCTACTCGTCTACAAATAAGAGCCCGCTTTAAGCAATCCCTTAACTGTGTTCCACTTATCCCTACCCTACTTTCAGTGCTCTCCATTAATCCCAGGCCCCCGCACTTTATCGATTTTCTTTGCCCGACTAATGCAAGCCGATAAATCTGCTGAATGAGCCGATTTGTAGGTAGACAACGGTTACGTTTGTCTCCTCGCAGCTGGGACCCCTCACATACATACATAGGATAGAAGAACCTACCACTCCAATCCACTCCATTCGGCTGACAAAATGGGGCCTAATGTCCCCCTCTCCCCCCGCGCACATTCAGTCGGAACCGTAATGAACTGTTGCTATTGTTTGTTATTAGTTTTTATGGCTGTTGCTTCTGGCATTGCTGTTGCCCCAAGGTTCCACCCATCAGAAGCGCCCCTCCCAGTGGCATATTTTTCGTGGAGGCAGGGGAAATGTAATTTGTCTCCATTTTTATCATTAAAATAACAATTAAAGCTTTTGTGTGGTGCATGGTTGTGGCATGGCCCCATGTCCTGTGCTGTGAAAGTGTGCCGCATTTGCGGTCTATATATCATTATGAGTGCTGCACACACACACACACACAGCCAAACATGTGGCATGTAGTAGTTTTATTGCTTGTAAACATTCGTACTTATTGTTAGATGAAAATTACATGCCTATGGGTCCACTTTTCCGCCTACTACTACTGCGGGCATGGACTGGTGGCATGGATGAGTCAATAGTCAATCAATATTAGTTAATATGATTATGGGGGGTGGGGGGCACACTGGACACACACTATTACTAATGCTAATGAAGTTAATCAACTGCGATGACAACATTATGTGGCCTCCATTCAACTTTATGGCTCTCTAGAGATGGTTCCATTTTACACATACAACTTGCTTTAGCAGCCATTAGTTTTGCATGTTCACAATGCAAAAACATACAGATACATATGTACATGTATATGCATGTGTGTATATCTATGCAGCGATTGTATCTATCGCATCCAAAGGGGCTGGGGGATGGGTAGGTATATCAAAGATTGAGGACAGGCTTTTTACCAACATGAAAATGCTTTATGGCAATTAAAAAGGTAATACATCAAATGAAAAATGCACAATGCAACATGCATGCATGTACTACAACGCTTTTCATTTATTTTTATTGAAAAATCCCATCTAAAAAGACAGAAAAAAGAGTGAGTCATTTTTGGTACAGCAATCGATTGGACGATCAACATTAAATTGTTTGAAATGTCAATTTGCAGGTTAAAGGCAATTGGTATGGCGAATGTCAAACACCTGTACACACAATCCACTGTACCACGCTCTCTCTCTATCACTCTCTCGCTTCAATACAAACAAAACCAAAAAGAAAGAGAGTGCCGGATTTTTTTGGGGGTCAGATGACATTTAAATGACATACAAATTTGCAATCGTACAAAATATACAAAAGTATTTGTGTAATACATACGATAAGCTCCCACTCATTGATCCACTTGCAACAGTCCCCCTACTTGCCCCCTCCTTGGCAGCTCTTAACCCTTCGTGTGGGAGGTGGGGCCGCTGTCCAGCGCAATTTTGGCAAACTTTCAGCTATCCGACGCCATGTTGGAAAATATACGATTCGATTTCGATGCATAGACGATTGGACACCGTCTAAACAAATGAAACGCGTGTTCCAGTGTGTGTGTGCTGAATAAATACGAGGCACAGAGAGAGAGAGAGTGACAGAGGGACAAAGCGAGGGCAGATAGAGACTGTAGACAGACAGAAATGGAAACACAACAGACACAGCAGTACATTTGTACATATCTAAGTACATATGTTTGTACATTCTACATAAATATGTATATGTTAATTTGAATAATTTGAATAGCAATTAGAAGTACAGTCAGCGACTGATTAGACAAGCAGTGGATTAATGAAGCAGTGTCTGAAAGAAGCAGCAATCAATATATGAATAAAGCATGTCCTTACGAATTTCAATGATTTTTATTATATGTAATAATGTACTCCAAACGCCACACATAATTACCTAAAACTCAAATAAAGTTCATCGATTTATTCGGATATTCATTTCATTCCACTTTCTGTAAGCCAAACCAATTAAAATAAAGGAATATTTCTCTTTACAGATTTGCTTGAAAGACAACACCCAAAGTGCGAAGGTAAGCTTACAACATTTCTTGCTCATCTACATATGTATCTCTTATTTTTCGGGCTGTGCTCATTTGTTGGGTTTTGGTTACCATTCCGGAATTGAATTCGGATTTGATTGCAATTTGTGCAATATCAATATGCAATATGCATTGCAATAAATCACATTCAAGTCCAAGCCGCCTTTGTTCAACGATATCCCCTTTATTTTCATTCTGAATGTCTTTTTTTGAATTTGAATTTTGAATTGGAGAATGTGAACGTCTATGTGGGTGTTTGTGCTTGTGTTTGCCTGATGAGTGCTCTGCCAGGATTTGTTCTGCTTGTATTTGCAATTGATTTTAAAAATGGCAAACAAATTTAGTAAACAACAAACCAATCCAAACAGAAACCAAAAACCCAAATAAATCAAAGGATTGCCTGAATCGATTGGAAATGCAATATGCAAAGAAAATTTTATCATAAAATGTTTTTCTTGGATAAATTTATGTCTGGCAGCTGATTTTCCCCGAACAACCTTTTAGCCGAAAGGAGAGCAAAGCTCTTAAGAGGCAGAGAGGCTGCTGAGTTTCAAAATGTTTGTTAATTAGTCAACTTGATAAGGGAAAAAACAAGTGGGGGCGGACAGTGTAGAGTCTTCCCATTAGATACACTTGCGGGGGAGGGCGGGTACGGCAAAAAGTACAACTCTTTGTAATGCAAATCGTTACGCAAATGTTTCCCGAGAAAAATATGAAATGAAGTCATCCCTTCTGCAGACCTGGCCCCCGCCCTGCCACTCTGCTGTGTATCCCACACACAGAGAATGAAGAGAAAGGGGTTATGCAAAGTCAAGCAACCTGAAAAAGACACATTTGTGATGCAAATTTGACTCCTGCTCATGCCTCCTGCTCATGGCCCCCTTTTTGGATAGCTCCTCCTCCAATCTGCCTTGCCCTGGCAACGTGTAAATCAGGCTAAGTACGTGGTCTTTTGGTCTTTTACCTGCCATCGCCTGGGTGCTGCTGGTGCCACCCGAAAAAATATGCAACAATTTTTTGCCTCTGCTCCAGCGCTATGTTTGCCCAACTTTTGCCAGAGATTTCTCTATACCTTGAATGTGGATATAATGATTATATCAAGCATTTTGGAACCGAGAATGAAAAGTTAAAAGAAAATTGCCAGAGCAATGAGCGAATACAGTTTTTGTGATGAAAGCTTAACCAAAATGTCAGAACTTTTTTGTATTAATTGTATCGTTTTATCCTCTAGGTATGTATGGATCACTTTCTAGTATTTGTATAATTTTTATTCAAAGATCAATGATTTTATTAAAATAATTTTATCGATATTTTATATTTTTCAATGATTTTCTAGTATTTTATTCCAGAGAAACGAAGAACCTGCAAGGGTATCTTAAGATTCGTGGCTCAAAATATCAATTTGTTGGCAAGTTTTTTAATATAAGCTGATGTTGCAGCCATAGGGCGTGGCAACAGAGCAGGGGGCCAGGAGATGTTTGTGTGGGTGCTAGAGTGGCGCTCTCTCTCAAAGCTTGTTTACACGCGACAAACATTTGCCATGCGAATCGTTTTTCCCCTGCTATGAAATAATTGCATATGCATGACAGACCCCCCAATACCCTCCGGACCCTACGTCTCAAAGTGTGGGCGTATTCAATCGGTGGCTATATATATCTACTATATACATATGTATGTACAATGTGTGTATACGCTGATATCTATAGAGGAGTGAGAGGTTACTGGCTGTAGGCTATGGCTACTGCAAATTGCGTATACGACGTGTGTCTGCCCCACCACGTAATGACCATGCAATTCGGCCAATTGTTGTTTTAAATTAATTAATTTCGTTTTCATTAGTAACAGTAGACGCTGGAGCAGCATGGTGGTGATGGGGGCTTTTGTTTTTAATTTTATGTTTTTATTTGACATTATTTGTGGGTTATTTGGCAATTTTCCACCATCGAAAGCGATTTTCGCGCCACTAATTATTATTTAAATTTTGATATGCCACTGCCACCGGGCACCAAATGGGATTATTTAAATAAATAAATTCATGGCGTGAAAAAATAATCAAGAAGTTACTCCTCACGGCCCATAACGCACAATGCATGTAAAAGTGCAACTCGATTTCATGCCAATTATCCAGAGACCCCAGAAAAATATTCACAAAGCGAGTGAAAAGGGAGACCAAAAGCCCCCAATGAAATGCAGTAAAAATTGTAATTTTTAAATAAATATATTGGCATATGCATTTTCAATATCTTTTCCACTAGAAAATGAAAAGAATTTAGTCATTTACTGATGTTATTATTTAAATTAAAACCATTTAATTGTATTTAAGTATTTTTTGTATCTGTTTTTTGTATTATAATAAATAAAAGGATCTACCCGGAATAGAGGCCCTCTTTACTCTCGTAGAATACTTTAACTCTTCATAGAAGAAAATACACTTTCAGTTGGGTTTGGACTGTCCAAAAATACCCTTTCTGTCGTTAGGGTTTGCCCATTGAGTTTCCAGCCAATTGCAATTATTTTTTACGAGTATCTCCATCGGATCCGATCGGCTGCCGCTTGTTTATAAACCCATTTCTGTATTGTAATCCGCCGATTTGGCAGGCAGAACAGGCGACTCTCTCTCTTTCTCTCTACATGCATGCTTACCAAGCAAAATGCCATGCCCCAGACACACACACACACACCCACCCACCCGCCAGTGCAAGTGCAATGGTCCGGATCCGAGCATTACATTGTAATTACAGCCAAACGCAACTTTGTCTGTGGGCCAAAAGAGCGAAATTTATGGCGCGGGGGCTGTTGTTGCTGCTTCTGCGGCAGCGCTACCCCCTTTTTGTGGGGTGGGGGCAACAACAAAGTGAAATTTTAATGCAAACTAATGCAAAATCTTTCGATATACAGAGTAGAAGGAAACACCAACAGCAGCAGCAACAGCAGAAGCGGCGGCGGCGGCGGCGGCAGCAGCTAAAAACATAAATTGAATAGCAGAATGCAAAGCACATCCTGGATGGGCGCGGTGGAGGCAGGAGCCTCGTTCTTGGCATCGCAGCAAAAGACAAATGAGTCTGCATCAATCTTAATTAATTATTTAAACGCAACGGGCATGGAAATGGCATCGTCGTAGTCGTCGCCTGCCATTAAAGAAGCAGCAGCAGCAGCAAGAGAGATGCCAGAGAACTGCGAGAACTGGGAGCACTGGATGTGCGACCCCGCACTCTGCTGACAACTGACGTTTCCTTTTTGGTTTTGGAATTTGCCTTTTGTCTTGCGCGTAATTAAAACGAAAGCCTTTTGATATTTAAATTATTTTTCATAAATTGCATTCACAGCAGCTGCACGGGGCAGCATCAGGGGAACAACTGAAACGACAACAGCAGCAGCAGCAGCAGAAGCCAACGAGCTGTTGAAGCAAAGGCTTGAATACAGGTTGAATGTGGTATACCCTAACACATCAGAAGATTGATGGGTTGCCTCATAACAAACAGCTAATAGAATATATATTTAAACAGTTTCAAGGCAGCTCATTGTTATATCCACCATGGAAAGAACTAAAATTTCGGGATATTTATTTACAAATTATTTAAGTTATTATCAATTCTAGAGATTATAGATTCTCTTAAAAGTTTTCTGGTAGTTCCAGTATTTTTTCATCATAGTATCGATCCAGTAGTTCCAGCATTTGATCAAAATCTTCCACTAAAATGAAATTGTTCCATCATGGGTAAATTTATACTGCAAATCAACACCTATTGCCTCATAATTATTTCCCTGCCTTGAGGTTAGGGGACGCTCAGAACCCTTGCGGTACTCAGTTTCCCCGTGTACTCTACAAGGCATGCCACATGCCACTTGATGGTGCCTGCCTGCTATTGCCGCTTCCATTTAATGCAAAACCCAGAGCCGCAGCGCACTGGTATTAGGTTAATTTGCTGTGTGGCTTCGTGTTTAAATTAACTCTCGGCTGCACTCTCGAAGCAAATATCAAGTGCCGCAGGCGGGCTTACACATGAGGCAGGCGTCGCCACAGGCCGCAGCAGCAGCAGCAGCGGCAGCAGCGAAATGTCAATCAGTGCCAGTGGCAGTTCCATGCCAGACCACATACGCCCAGAGAGGAGGAAAAAATGCCATAAAAAAACAAGTCAAGAATCAAAAGCCACTTGCCACAGAGGCCCCCACTTACCCACACTCTTTGTCCACTGCCTGTCCGCATTCTCTCCTTCATTTTCCCCTCTCTCTCTCTTTTCCTTTCTCCACTCTGTCTCTCTCTTTCTCTCTCTTCTATCTCTTTTGGTTGCGCCGTCTAGTAATTATGATTAATCTCATTTAAATTAAATGCCTTAATTGTGGTGCCGCGCGTCTTGTCATTAAATGATTTTTATCATAGATACAAAATATAATTTGCTGACAGCCAAGAGGCGGCACCTGCCACTGCCACTGCTCCTTGCCACCAGTCCCTTGTCTTTTTCCCTTCTTGCTGTCTAATGGATACAGTCCCGTGTGCAACAAAAGCTTGCAATGTCTGCCACAGGGCTTGCCGCTGCTTAAGTTGTGTCTGTGGAATGACATTTATAGAGATTAAATCCTTGCTTTTAGCGTTTAATCCGTCGTTTTATCGGTGAAACGATGGGCGGCACTGCCACACCCACCCACCCACAGCACGGGTTTGTATGGTTTTTGGTTTTTCGGTCGACGCTTGGCGCTTGGCACAGTGGCTCCTGCGGTCGTGGGAGTCCTGCTGTTCCTATACTGTCGAGGGACTCCTGTCCTATTCCGTCCTGTGGACTCCCTTGTCCTGAGGAATACGGTACTCCTCTTCCATCAGTGTGTTGGTATTATTGTAAGGGATAAAGCCGCACGAAGCGAGTGCCGACACGGAATGAATCACAGATTTGAAGCGGTAATTGTCCAAAGCTGCTGCTCTAGTTGCAAGGTTGCTGCTGCAGTGCTGCAGAGGCCATTAGCAGGGTAAATATTATTTTATTCAATTAAAATGCAAACTGCCCTCTCAGTTTATCTTTTACTTTTATCTCTGCCACAGATAGGTGTGCCCAAAAAATAGGTTGTTAATAAACCCATTTTTCCCTCATTCATATGTCGGCGATTTACCTGATTTTGTTGCCCAAACGTCTGTTGCTTTACTCTTTATTTAGTGTCAATCGCTTTGTCGTTGCCAAACAGACGGTGCAAAAAATGGCCATAGATTTACTCTTTGTAGGTGGGGAAAAAATGCATATCGATTTCCCTTTTAAAGGCTTTTTTCAAGGGAACAAATTCCTGTAAAAAAGCCGTGTTGTCAATGGCATATTGATGGTTAATTACATTTTTGCAGATTTAAATAATGAATCACTCGGAAAAGTCGAACAAAAGCAAGAACCATGTGAACAAATTGATGTAACTTTTTGTGCCAGTCACTCGGAGTGCGTGGCTTATCTGCTGTAGCGAAAGTAAATCCCTCCATTTCATTGAGTATTCCAGACACCAAAAAGTTCTCTTTTCCTCACCCAGCTTACCTGCTAAACTTCTATATTTCGCTTTTAGTATGCAATGACAATCGATGACTTTATGGTACATATATTTATATTGAAAAATCAGTCTTTGTAATTTGTTTACTTCTTCGTATTATATACATAAGTAATAATAAAAACAAAAATAGTATAAATTCCAAATGATTAGTTTTTTAACAATTATTTCAGCGAATGTGCTCTATAACTTTTATATTTTCCATCATTATCCCTCCGCATCGATAGCTCAAAGAAAAGTCCCCTTGTAGCGTAACCTTGTGCCTGCCAAACAGTAGTAATATTTCCATTATGATTACACCCTACAATGCTATTGCTGCTGCTGATGTTGTTGTTGTTGCTGTTGTGTGGCAAGTGGGAGTAGCAGTGGCACTGTGGCAGTGTTGTATTGTTGGTGGTGGCGTCCAGCGATTGCGTCTAGACGCCGCCCGATTGTTGTTGATGATGATGTTGCCTAAGCGCTGGTCAAATGTGTGGGGACTTTCCTGTTGAGCAGGGCGGGAGAGGCAAAATTTATGACCCAACGCAGAGAACTGCACAATGCAACCACTTGGGTCACTGGGGGTGGGCGACCAGAGTGGATAATACTCGAATATGTTGGATATTTTTGGTCACGTTTGAATTTATTTGATTGCCGGCACTTTTAGCATTGTTGTAGCCTGACGTTTTATTTAATGCCACTGCCAGTGGCAGCAGCAGCAGCAGCAACAGCAGAGGCATGGCTGGCAAGTATAGAAGGAGAGGCAGTGGCCAGTAGCCAGTAGCCAGGGCATGGAAATTGCTCAGGAAACGAACAATTTATTTCAGTTCATTTCTTTTTGCCGCCGACGCCGTTATTTGGGGCCCTCTCTGCCCACATAGCTTTATTATATGAGTGGGTGTGCCGCCCACCACCCCTCTGTTGATGTTGTTGGTTGCCTACTCTCGATCTTTTTGGCATGTCGCAACGTGGACGTGAGGTGCCACAGCAATTGCTGTTTGTGTCTGGGTCTGGTTCTGGTTCTGGGTTTTGTTTGTCCTCACCAAAATCGTCATTTGGCGGTCGTCGTCCTCGTGCGAGTCCTCATTGGCGTCCGCGTCTGGGCGGTATAATTTGAGCGTTTGAAGAGTTGCCAAGTTATCAGCCAGACAGGGGCAGGGCAGTGGCAGTAGCAGTAGCAGCAATAGGGCTACTGTGGCACCTGGCGCGCAGGCATAACAAGCCATTTGATGTTTTCATATCGAGCCCCCAAGAAGCCTTCTGTTTTTGCCAAAACAAAATGAAGAAAAGTTCCAAACAAACGCAAAAGGAAAGTTGCCCACAAAATGAGGGAAAAGTTCAAGCTAAAAATGAAGAAAACCTCGAAGATGAAATACCCTTTTCGGCTAAACAAAATTCAGCCTCAACATGCCAAAGGGTATGCACAAATTGTTAATATTTTGCCAGTGCCGCCGCATGTGGTACGACGACTGGTAGTATCTGTGGCATGACAAAAGCATATAAATTTTTGGGGCTGTATTTGCATAAAGTATGCTGTGGGGGAGTACGGTGCCTGCGAGTGCCTGAGTGACAATGAAATTTAAATATTTATGCCATACGCTTAATATTATTAGACTACCACGCAACTTGTGCCTGCCTCTGCCTCTGCACCCCCTACCCCGTTTGGGGGCATGGAATGAAACTTATATTAAAACATATTTTCTGCAGATTTCTCCCTTTTTTTTGAGTGGTTTGAAGCATAAAATAAGCATAAAAATACCCAAAAAATTGAGTCATAATTTGTCTGGGAATTTCTGCTCGTTTTAAACAACATTTTTGGCAGCAAGAAAATGAAAGCGAAAGCACACACACAGACACACAGAGAGAGTGGCACGCAATGGGAGAAGGAGGAGTAGGTCGGTCGGACAATGTGGCACAGTGGCCACAAGAACAAACTTAAATGAATAGAAGTCAAAGAATCAAAGTAATGAATCACTCGCAGAAGACCATGCAACACACTCCACCCTCAACTGCCACTAACTACTGCTGCTGCTGCTTGCTGCTCCTTGCTGCTCTTCTCTTTCGAGTTCTGACCCCCACTTGGCCCCTTGCAAACAAATTCAACTTGAAGTGAACTCAACTTCGAGTTGACTTTTGACCGTCAAACGGCGGCGGCAGCAGCAGCAGCAGGCCGCAAGCAGCAAGCAGTGGCGGTTGCAAGCAGCGAAAACTGTGGAAAGTGTGCAAAAAGTGCATGCAAGCGAAAGTTCGAGCGTAAGACACAAAACTGACCCTCCTCACTGCTGCTCCAGTCCTACCCTACATACCCTTGTCTGATGACCCTGCCCGACCCTTTGCCATTCTGTTAGTTTAGGGAAAAGTTTTCGGAAAAGTATTTTACACCGTTCGCAGCCAGCGTTGCAGCCGAAACTGATAGTTGCCTCTTAATAAATGGCAGAAGGTTGCCACAACGAGTGGCAGCCAGATAGAAGGGAGTGGCAGATGGTTTGGGGCGTGTGTGCCACAATCGAACAAATGCAAACGAAATGGAATCTGTGCGAAATCTTCACTAGGAAGAACGAAGAATGATAAAAGGATGAAAGTAGAAGCGAGAAAGCGCAGGAGAAAGAATGGTAGATGGGGAGGCATGATGTGGCAGGAGGAGGCATGATGTGGCAGGAGGCAATACGATAGCAGGTAGAGGATGATAGTGCACCAACCAACGCTGTTCCAGGAACATGAAACTCTTTGGCAAAGTAAAGGCGGCCAATGCATGAAAGATGTTTACACTCTGATGAATGCAACAGAGCAGATGGAAGATACGATAACAGCACCCCCCTAGCAACAGATACCAGTTCGAGGCATTCGACGATGATGTTGGATGCAGGATATATTCCTTCTCTCTTTGCTCCTGGTGGCTTGGTATCAATTAATTTGTACGGCTTTTAATTGGTGCTGCAATTGCCAGACAAGGCCACAGGGCACAGGGGACAGAGGCATGGGAATATGTTTCTGGTGGCAGCATTGAAATTGGCTTTAAGGCAAAAGTGAATGCACTGCAACTGCGTGCAGCACTAGGGTCAGAGGTTACAGCAATCAGTCCATTAATTGAATAAACAAATGCATAAATAATAATCCTATGCATCCTTTTTATTGGGTTCTTTTAATGCAATTTGTTGCTGCTCCGAATAACCACACGAAAATGAACAATATTCAATTAATTTAACAAACAATTATCATCAATTTTCATTAAATTAAATAACAAAAACACACACACACACACACACACAGAAAAATAGAAACACAGACAACTACAGCAGAGAAAATTCGATAAAAAAATAGTTCCCTGAAATGCACAAAGTCATTGTTGCATTTGTCAGCTGGCGGCGCCATTTGCCATTAGTTGTTAATAAAACGATTCATTGTCGAGCGGCGAGTTTGTGGCACACCATGTTTTATTCTCAGTACTCAAGGGTGGCCAGAGGTATAGCCCTTCCTTACCTACTGCCCCACAAATCGTTAAAGTCCATAGCTACAAGAAATCCTAAGTTGCAGACTTATGAATATTTCGCTATATACGTACATACATATATGTATAAACTGATTAGAGGGTATCGTAGTGTCGCGATACGACATGTGCCGCACCCCACAAACGTTCCAATTCGGCTTATTGCTGGTTCTTCTTTCTATTGCACTCATAATTAACCGTGGAAATAAATAGCCATTAAATTGGTTTTAATAACTGCACAAAAAATGGCAAACAAAAAAACAAAAAAAAGAGGGTGAATTTTGTGCTTTCTGTGAAAAATATGCAAAGAAAAACTGCAGGAAAACTCTGGGCACAGAGGGAGAGAGAGAGCTAAGCGGTCTATTCACACTTACACGCACACACTACTACACACACAAAACACAAATGCTAGGAATCATATACACACACACACACACACTCTCCTACATAAAAATGCTTTTAAAATGTCAAAGCGCGTAAAGGAAAGCCTCAAAAAACTGAAAGAGCAAAAGAGAGAGAGACTAGCGTGCCAGAAAGAGTGGGAGAGAGAGAATGCCAGAGAGAGAGAGAGAGGTAGGGGCCAAAGGAGAGTCAAAGGATTGATGTGGCAGGCGCTTGAAATAAGCCAAAGCAGCGGGAGGTGGCTTGCCTGTGGGCGTGTGGGTTTTTTTTCCGTGGGGAGGGATCAAAGAATATACACGTAGCCCGTGCCCCTTGCTTTTCCTTTCGCATTGCGTATACTTATACGTGTGCCCCCGTGTGCCAAAGCCCCGCGCTCGCTTCAGAGCATCGCCTAATCAAAAATGCCGCTTTGCATGTGCCGCATGCCGTTTGTGGCACATACAACCGCTTTGTGCCGCCCATACAAAATTTTCTACGGGACTTTCGACAGACGAGGAGGAGTTTTTATTTGAGTTTCATTTAATGCTAAACGATTTGCAATCCAGGCAGCAGTCAGGAAGTGCCATGTGGGAGCGGAATCCTCATCAGGCCTTGAAATGAGTGCTTGGAGGTGTCTTTGGGCCAACTAGCTGGCTATTTTCCACAAACTGCAAAGGAATTGTGGTGCCTTCCGCGCTCTCTTCTGCTTTCTTGTGGTGTCCCCAAGCGAACGCAAGTGTTTAACACTTTTCGTCACAATTGTGGCAGGCTCCTCTGCCACTGACAGCCGCAGTCAAAAGGGGAAACAGAATGAAGAGCAGCAACCAGGATGCAGTATAAAGGCAGCAGCAGCCAGAAAAAAAAGAGGAGCAGCAGCAGAAAGAAGAGACACAAAGAAAATGAAATAAAATAATTCATGCCACCGCTGTGACGGCGGCCCCTTCTGAAGTTCTTACCCGTGAAAACTCTTTACAACCCCACCCCCCACCGAACCACACCCATTACCCATCATCGTCGCCGTCGTTCTCATCATCATCATCATGCCACATCGTGAATAATTTGGGTCACTTGGCGGCAGTTAGTCAGTTGCATTGTTGCTGCTACTGCCACAGCCACTCGTCCGGCTGCTGCTGTTTCTGCTGCTGCTGTGGTCGCCGTTTTTCATTGTCGGCATGCGGCAGTCGCATTTTTCAATGCCCCTTTTGCGCCTTTCGGGGGGCATCTTAAACGCCTTTAAACTGGAAAGACGACATAATTAATTAAGTAAGGCCCGCTTGACTGATGTCCTGCGATGTTACCCCTGCTGTTGCATGCCTCTTTCCTGCTGCCGCCTCCTCGGCTTTTAATGCGTGCCGCGAAAGGGCCACAAATTTAGTTTGCGGCCAGAGTTTGAGTGACCCCAAAAGCTCTATGTGTATGTGTGTGTGTGTGTGAGTGTGTGTCTGCGGCCGCTTGTGGCTCATTTGCAGTCTCTGCGGAAACGGAAATTTATGCGACTCCAGAGGCGCACCAAAAACTAGCCAGAAACCAGTGGGTTTCCAGAGAGCTCATAAACCAGCCTCAACTTTCCAGTCTATGAATATGCTGCCATCTCTCCTGCTATTCTTTTCTCTACTTCTCCCTTTCTCTCTCTCTCTCTCTCTCTCTGGCTATGTGTTTTCGCGTAATAATTTAATAAAACGCTCTCTCTAACAGCAAACGCTTGATGTAAATGTAAAAAGTTTTCAAATGTTTGGCCAGCAGCCCAGGCAACGCAACTCTCGACAGAGCGGAAGTGCCTTCCAGCAAAGCGCAGATTGTGCCACTCACCACTCTCCACTCTCCACTTTCCACTCTCCACCTTCCTCTCCTGTTCCTGCTCTAAAGAGGGGTATGTGTGTGTGTTGTTATGTGTTAATTTTTAAAAACTGCCCAAAAGCAATGCCCAGAAACATACACAAAAACAGTAGAAGGAACAACTCAAAACTCTGCAATCTGCATTTTGCATTTTGCACACTGGACTCTCGGCACTGCAGCACCGAATTTAAATACAACAGAAAAACCACCATGGCAGTGATTACTTTGGACTGCTACCAGGAAAAGCGGCAATATTCATACACTTTCGAAACGGGTATTTTCGGGCAGAAAAGGAAGACGGTTCCTTGATTGGCTTGCAACAGAGAAGGCCATAAAAAGATCTTAACAAATGAATCTTAGCAGATAGAAGCTTCAACTAAAATACTTGACTGTACAGCCCTTCCATTCTGTTGGAAGCTGAAGCCAAAGCTAATGCCAAAGATAAACCCAAAGCCGAGTAAATGATCGTTTTTAATCGAATGCACCGAATTACTCGTTCCAGCTCTCTCTCTGTTTCTCTTTCTGCACCTTGTAGGGTATCTAATGCTTTGGCTACCAACATTTTTGCTCTCTTTCCAGTCTCTACAGCTTTTTTTCTGTGGTTTCAGAGTAGCCGGCGGTCAAAGAGAAATAACTTTTCACCCAAAAACTGTTGCACTTTTAATGCGTTTCGTTTCGGCTGCTTAGATTCCATGAACTGTGCTTCCGCTCTGCGCTGCTCCATTTGTAAGGATTTTGGAGTGAGCGAAAAATCTCAGTAAATTAAAGCTCTGTAATTTTGTAGTTTGAAGCCTTCTTGAAGCCTGCTGATGTCTGCCTGATGTTTATTTATGCCAATGCATTATTCTCATTATTGGCTGTTGTTCTTCTGTTGCCGTGTTGCGTTGCGTTTCGTTTCGTTTCGTTCCGTTCTTGTGCTGTCAGCAGCAATATTCTGCCAGTTAATGTTGGATACCATCAGCCATGGAATGGAGCTGCTGCTGTCTGGTCTGGTCAATGCGATTACGCTGCTGCTGATGCTGCTGCTGCTGTTTGCATTGATTGCAGGACACAATTCGATGACAGCACAGCAACCCTTTGGCAGGCGCAGAGTCCTTCCTGCGTGTATTTATATATGCTTTTCATAATATGTGCTGACAGCTGAAAGGAGTGGCAGGGGTAGACGGGGCAAAAGGGCATTTGACATGGTCGAGTGTAAATTAATTGCATAAATTAAGTTGGAAAATTCACGTAGTAAAAAGTTCGAGTGCCCTGCCATGTACGCGTGGCGGCAGGCGGGGGGTGGGGGCGTATGCGTAATGTAATCTTCAGGTGATAATTGATTCGCGCTCTCTGCCTCCCATTCTCTCTTCATTCCCATTGTTTTACGTGTAAATGTGCAAATAATTATCTAAATAATTTAAAAGGCTTGCCGTGGGCAAAAAAAAAGGACTGTCAACAGTAGAGAAGAAGATGACGCTGTAGTTGCTGCCCCCTTCTGCCCCACATGGTGCTGTTTCACTTTTAATTTTATAGAAACAACAGCCGGACACTGCTTCTTGATTTCCTTTACGCTTGTGCAATGCTTTCTTTCCTACAACGCTTTTGCAACGATTTTTCTTCCATCCTTTACTCCCTCCCTTATCTTTCCACATCTTTTGCCACGTTTTGCCTTCCATCCTTTACGCTTTTCTTGAGCGCTTTTCTTTTACTGGAACTTGTGATCTGTGTGGAGGAGGCTGCAGAAGAGCAGAAAACTTTGACTAAGAAGTTTAAAGTGAATAGCGGCGTCTACCTTTCGCCTCAGTTTCTGTTTCTCAGCCCTTTTAATGCCTGCTTTAGGTTGTGTAAGCCAATTAGTTCTTAATTTGCAATTTGTTTTGCTGCATTCACCCACCCCAAAAGACTCCACACCCAAACCACCACACCAAAAAAAAAATGGGAAAAAAGGGGAATAAGGAAGGCCAAGAGATGGTAAAACAAAGCGGCCAAAAAGGAGTTTAAAGGCCAAAGCCAACCAGCAGATCAGCAGACGAGAGCATATTTAAAAAGTTTTTGTTTTTGCCAACTTTGGTGCCTGCTACTGGCTGATACCCTGGCAAAAGGGTATTCGGCAGTGGTATTGACATTAAAGAAAATGAAACATGCTTCGCAGTAAGTGATTTTATTTTAATATATTTTCCAATCTATAGACACTCAGTAATCGAGTGGATAGGCCCCATAACCAGTTCCAAAATGTATGAAAAAATATGTTCTACGTGTATCCTATCCCAGGGTATCATACCCTCGAGAGGAGTTTCCTGTCTTGCTTTTTTTATAATTTTTTTTTATTGTTCTGCGACTTTCTTTTTTCCCTTCGCCATTCTGGTTCCTTCCTTTTGAACGGCTTCCTTTGGGTTTTTTGTTGTTGCTTTTAATGTGAAACTTTTAACTGAATTAATTCCTTTCTACTGGAGCTGCCTCCTGCTGCTCCCCCTCCCCCCTGCTGGCGTCTATCTATGGGCTAGGAATGCGCAGCCAGGCGTTTAGTTTAATCTTTTAATTTTTTTTCCTTTATTTTTCTTCAAGTTGAAGCTACTCGATGTCGATTAAAGATGGCCATATGTTAAATTGAATTCCAGAGTTTTGCAGTGGCGTTTGTTGCACATTTACTCCCCACCCACCGCGGTGGTGGGGTGGGCAGCCCCTTTGGCCATAAATCATGCAGCGCAACATGCGGCTATAAAAAGAAGAGCTGCAAAAGCGGGAAATTAATATTTCAGCCACAGATACAGCTACAAAAGGGGCACACAGATACGGATACGGTTACGGTATATGGGATACGAAAATTCGCGTACACAAAATACCTGTCATAAAGGTAAATGTCATAAAACGATGCGTGTGCGGTAGCCCCCCGAGAAGATGGCAGATGGAATGCTGATCCTATCCTGGAGAGAGAGAGAGAGCGCGTTAGACAGGGAATCCAAGGAGTGGGTGCGTGACTGGCGTCGGCTCGTCTGTGTCCTGGCCTCCATTTCGTATCGTTTTCTTCCAAGTTTATCAGCGTCCTGGGCGGATGTCAGCGTAAGTGAAATATTTCCAAACAAATAAAATGAAATGTGCCCCAAAAACGCGCAGAAAGCAGAAGCAGCAGCAGCAGCAGCACAGCACACAAAACAATCCCAAAGTGAAATAAAGCGCACAGCGAAAAGGATAGCCAGAGAGGGATTGAGAGGTTGGGGGTACACCCAAGAAAAAGAGTGTGCACGTCAAGGGACGGGCACGGGGATGGGTGGATAAAAAAAAGAGACAGCCAGCGAAATGGTAACATGACATAAACATGACATTTGACTTTCGCTTGGAGTCCGTTCTCCACCTTTTGCTCACATATTTTCCGTGACTCTTGTCAGGCAGGGGGGGTACACCCATGTCGCACGTGACTGGCCGCGCTTAGCAGTTGAACGAAAATCATATGCACCTTTTGTTAAGAAATTATAAACCCAAACACGCAAATCAAAAATGCACGAAAAATGGAATACCTCGAAGGACTAAAAGAGAGAGAGTGAGTGAGAGTCGCTTAGCTAGTGCAATGAGGGAGCAACGTAACAGAACTTGAGTAGAAAAAAAAAATGCGATGACTGCGCATAAGAAGCAGCAAAAGATCGTTGAGAATTTTCGCTGAAGGAACTCAAAGGTTGAAATTATTTTAATTACTGCGGGACCAGTGCTCACCGAAACTTATATACAGACAAATATCAGGCTTTATGGAGCTGCGTTCCCTGTGCCGAAAAAGAGACGAAGGGAGGAGCATTCAATGCAAAATTTTTGTTCTGATCTGCTCATGCTCATCTGTTCATGCGCTTAATACAGAACAAAATCCAGCTTGATGCCCTGTGTGCCTATGTCCCGTAAAGGTATTCAATTGTCGCCCAACAATGTTTGCATTTTGTATCCCGAAAACCGAGTCCTTATTAATTTAAAAGCCTTTAGACCGACAAAAAAAAATAATGCCAGGGCCAATTTAGCAAATTGTTTTGGCATCTAAGCAAACTGTTACGACCAGAAGCCAGACATGTGGCTGGAAAATTTATGTGCTCGACAATTGTGTGCCACTGCCTGACTGCCCCTCGGGGGAAATGAAAGTAGAAAGTTTTCAATAAATGCAGCAGCAGTAGCAGGGGTAGGAGTAGCAGCAGCAGCAGCAGCCCGAAGGAAGACAAGACGAAAAGGAACAGTCACGACCAAAGACCAAAGTCAAAGCCAATCAAGAGTGAAACCCAGAACTCGAAATCAATGGCCATTCAAGTTGAATGCATTTCAACAGTTGATTCCCCCGCCCCGCCCACCAACAAACGAACTTCTTCTCGACTTTTGTGGGGCAACTGCCATAATAATTTGCCACATCATTAACATCTCTCGCCGACGATGAACAACCCCCCAGGGTGCGTCGCGGAGCGTCGTCGAGCGAGAAAGAGAGAGAGAGAGATCAAAGCGTAGTCAAAACTTAATAAACTCTGACAGGTCATTCGGCGCGGGCACAACACACAAATTAGAACGGCATTAGGGGAGCTGCTCTGCGACTAGCGACCAGCGACTAGGCGACGCGCCACTCAAGACATTACCATTTTTAATTTCCAATAAAAATTCACAAAAATCGCCGCACAAGTAGGCGATAAAAAATTAATAAAGCTGCGATTATACAGAGAACAGAGACCAGAGGACCAGAGGCCCAGAAGAGACAGCGAGACAGCCAGACAGTCACGGCTCAATGTCAGTCGACAAGGAGGCGGACGGGAACTGCTCAAGTGGTGGTGGAAGGTGGGTGGGTGGTGCCAGTAGGCCAGAGAGCTGTGAAAATAATTTGAAATTCAATTTTCGACAATGGCACACAAAGGAATCGCGCCGCATCAGCAGTAGCAGCAGCAGCAGCAGCCGCAGAAGCAAAAGCAAAAGCAGCAACAGACAGCCATGAGGCAGAGTTGGCCCAGAGGGTGGGGCGTGGGTGGGTGTGAAGATAGAGAGGGTGAATGGGGGCGGCAGTGGGTTGAATGTGGAATGGGATGCCCTAAAGGAGGGTCGGGGGGATGTATGCCACGGCTCGTTAGAAGGCAAGCGAGCGTCAGCAGGACGTTACCTGTGGCCTGATTCCCGGGTCCAGTCCAGTGGCACGGAGGAGTTCAACTACCATTCCCGCGGCTTCATTCTCGAATTCAGTCAGCGGATGCGCTTGTTGAATGTCCAACAATTGCACTGCCAACGGAGGGCAGAGCGATGCAGAGGGAGTGGCAACTGAAGAGCCGTAGCCGTAGCCGTGGCAGCCGTAACAGGGCTTGAAACTTTACGATTTTATTACTCAATAAATGCAAAAACTCACGCCACTCGTAAAGTAACAAGCAGGGGAAGTCATTGGCTGGTATTACGACTAGAATGATACCCTCTCTGATAGAGAGAGAGAGAGAGAGAGAGAGAGCGACGTGTTTGGTTTGGTGAAGTGCTGTTAAATATTCCATTACCTGCCATGCCAATATTTTGGTACTAAATAGATACATATGTATGCATGTATGTACATACGTATGTACTAAATATGCATGCATATGTGTGAGAGAACGTCGTTGCTTGGTTTTTTCTCAGCTCCCTTTTGTTATCTCTCATTTGATCTGCCTGCAAGCAGATCTCAAATGAATTCGGCATCGAAAATCTGTTCCATAAATTGTAATTATAATAAGGGTCTTCTCGTTTTTCGACCCATCCGGTCTCATATTTTGCAATAATTTAGGCTTCCGCCCCCATGAGCTGTTCTGGCTGTATGTCGTGCATGGGAATTCCGTCTTGAATTGATTTATTTACTGTATTTTATTTGTTACTTATTATGCGATCGCTTCGGGAATGATAGAGCAAACATTCTCAGAATACCCTCTCCTCTCAAGTAATTATAGGGTATACAAAATCCATGGCACTCTGCTGCACTTGCTCCCCGCTCCCACTCCTCAGCTCTTCCCTCTTGCGGCTGAAGCTGCGTTGTCTTTAAGCTCGCTATGGCTTGAATTACATTCAGTCTGCTGTGAGAGAGGGAAAGGAACAGAAAAGGAGGAGGAACTAGCAGAAGACACGGACATGGACACCCTCGACTCTTTTTCTGGGTTAATGTTGGCAGGTGGAAATATTCGAAAGCCCCAGCGGTTTGTGTACTCCGCTTCGGTTCGGTAGCGCGGGGTCATGCATAATTTAAAATTAATTTCGTTCTATGTTAAATTTTCGCAATGGTTTTAGAGGCGGCGATTTTCAAGGGGGCAGATGGCAGTGTGGCAAAAGCGAGAGAGTGGTCCCTGTGGCCTGGAATAACTGTGAAATATTATATTGGTGGCATTGTGTTTTCGCTTGCTGAATTAATAGGGCAAATTGAAATCTGGATAGCCATCAAACATTTATGGATAGCATCTCGTTTGATATTTGACCTTAACAAAGGGAGCGGCAGGGAGGAATGTCCCACCTCCTCAAAGAAGAAGGCGGAATACAAATCAAATGTCAGCCTGCCCTTTGATTAAAGCTCTCCAGATACGACGCCTCCTCTCACTCCTCTTTCTCCTCTAATAATTGTAAGAGATTGGACCCAAAGTTTTGCTCCAATTGTGCTTTTGCTCTTGGCCAAAAGCAAACTCTGGCCATTCTGGCGGCATAAATTGGGTAAATTCAAATGGCTGCTGCTGCTACTGCTGCTGTCAAGACTTTTAATTGCAACAAAATAATTATGGCGCCCTCGAGGGTAAATTGCAAATTGGAAAACGGCACAAAACTCTACACAGGGCGCCAAAAAAAAAAGAAGCGACTCTCAGACTGCACTCTCTGGAAAATGAAAAGCAAATGAAAGAAAAGACAAACAACAGTTGCATGAAACAATAGAAATGCAGCAAACAAAGGTTCAAACCCGAAAAATACCCCGCAAAAAGAGAGGCGAGAGCGTTGGTATCCTTTGTTAGCTGCTCATTGGGTTACGGGTTAAGGGTTAAGGAAACGATAGTTTTGGGATACCCTAAGCATCTTGTCGAAGTCTTTAGGGTGCCTTGGTTTATGGGCCCCCATTTGGGGGGCTAAAATAAAAAGTCCGCAGCAAACCATTTAGCAGTTTATTTGGGGGTTTCAGCCATTTACTGCGATCCCTTTGACTCCTTACTTTTCGTACTTTTTGGGCACTTTTATGACTGCAGCAAGTGTGTGCCACGAAAGTTTAAGACGTTGCCTACCCAAAAACAATGGGCGGGGAGGAGCTGGGGGCAAGTGTTTGGGTTGCGCCATCAGTGCGTGACGCATTCCGGGGGCTGCACTTGAAACTTGAGAACAGACCCCGCTGTACCGCAGTGTTCTGTATCTGGCCATGCTGCAAAGTGTTAGATAAAGTTTTTCGGGCCAGGCGCCACTTTGTTGACTTGCCAGAGACCAAACCAAACCAAACCAAACCAGACCAGAGACCCCCCCCCCACTCTGCTGGCCACACACAGAAAACAGAAAACTTATTGAAATGAAGATCGGTGCCATGGAGTTGCAGTTGTATCGTTGTGTGTTGCAACAACTGTGGCACTTGGATTTCGAGGAGTGCAAGTGCAGCATTTTGATAAAGTTTATTAAACTTTAAAGTGTCTGTAAGTAAACGAAGAAACAATGTTGAATGGGATATAAGGAGCAAGAGTGAGACAGAGGGAGAGTGTGGGAGGGGGAGAGAGCTTCTCCATAAAGACTTGAACTCAATTAGTGGGCAAGAAGTTGCCAAAGGAATGGAATAATTTACACAGAATGGAAATGAAAGTGCTTACAGGATTGGATTGGAATGCACTCCTCTACCGAGAAATATTACACAGGCAGAACCCTAAAAAAGCTAACGAAAAGGAATTTTAGTTTGCTTCAGAACTTACTGTTTATGAAATGGAAAAAAAAAACTAATATATATTCTAAGTTAAATTCAGAGAAAAGAAGCCTTTAGCGATGGAAATTTACACTTTTACCCAAGAAGATTTCTCCGAAAGACCGAACCATCCAAAGCCTGCGCCATAGATATGTAGAAGAGCTACCCCAGAGAGTTTTACGTCTTGGTTGGTGGAAAAAAGAGTGAATTTAATGGAAGTACTCCCTCCCCTCCCTTTTGCATATTTCCATAATCCGTTAAAAATGGTTTTCCCCATTAAGAAGCTGCTGTGGCGAGCAGTTTTCGCTCAATATTTTTGGTACACTTGCTTGGAAAAAAAGTACCCAAAGGTTAGCAATCCGCCGTCCTTTCCCTATCCTCCCAATATCCCCACTCGTAACAACCTCTAATGCCCCATCGATTGATCCCGTTTTTACGCAGCGCAGCAACCCCTCATATACCCCCGCACCAACTCGTATAAAAAGTAAATAAAACAACACACGACACGACAAGCGGCTCAAATTAAATAAATTACGTGATCTTATTAAAGGAGGAGGGTGAGTCCGGGGATGGTGGGTGGTGGGTGGGCGGATGGAACGAGGAACCGCTATTCAGAATAGTTCCAAAAGGGGTGGAGGAGAGCCACTCCCCCGGTTGAAGATAGCAAATAGACGCAGAGAGGGCCACACAAATGTGAGTTTATTTCCATTCGGAGTAAAACGTAACTAAGATTAACTGTTGCGCGATGGATCCACACCTGCAACACCCTGGCAGTGTTTGCCACCAGGTGGCACGTATCTGTGCTGCCTACGCCCCAAAGTGCCAGCGCCAGAGGTGCGCAAGTCAAGGGGAGGGACAAGAAGCGGAGTACACAGTGGTGCGCAGATAGAAGTGGGAGAGAGTTTAGCCCGAAGATAGAGTTGAATTTTTGGGACTGCCGGAGAAAATTAAGTGCCTTAGCCTCAGCCAAAGGGAAGTGGAACTGGAAGTTCCACAAGCAGCTGGAAAATTTATTTCAAAAAGTTAACGCAACGCGAAACCACACCCTCCTCCTACTCCTCCCCCCACGAAAAATCGTGTTGCTAAGGTCCGAGGAGCATTTGGAGCTCGGCTGTGGAGTGGAGTCCATTTGAAAGTTGCCGCCTCTCCTGTTTGCCAGACAGAGAATGAGGCAGTAGCAAGAAAGCGAAGCCTTCTGTTTCCTGTTATTTCCTGTAACCCCCCTGCCGCACTTTGGCATGGCTGGGGGGTGGGGGGTCTCTTCTCTTTCTTTGGCGCGTGGTATAAATCTTGCGCCGGTTTTATTTGGCTTAATGACCAGACGTGCACGGGGTCTCTATAATTTACCGGGGAGCACGCCAGGAGCAGGAACAGAAGGGGACAGCAGCATGTAGATGAGACAAAGTAGGCAGTATGTCTGGGTGTCTGGATGTCTGTGCCGCCCCATTTGCTTGCTACTTGTGGCAACATGTTGCGCTTTTACTGCTGGTGCTGGTGCTGTTGCTGTTGCTCCTGTTGCCGGGTAGCGGAGGGTTGGGTTGGGTCTATACTTTGTCTTACTTTGCCGCTACTTTGTTGCGGCTTTTAATAGAAAATCCTTTTTGGCCAAACACGAAGCCGAAGCTGAAGCTTTTGTTTCACCTGGAACCCCCCCACACGCCATTTCACGATTATCTCGCGCTCACTCCCACGCGGAAAAGAGCAGAAAAAAGCAGCAGGATAAAGCAGGTGAAAGTAGGGGATTTGGCATCTCTTAGAGGATTTCCATTCTCAAAGAAAATCATAAGAAATGTGCCCACCGCCCCGCAGCCTCGCACCCCGCACCCGGCAACTAAATCTCATAATTTATTTAATTGTATTTTAGTATTTGGCAATAAATTTCTATTAGTGGCAGGACACAGGACACACAGGGGTCGCTCGCTCGCTCTGGCCCGCATGTGGCAAGCCGCATAACGTCAAGCAGGAGGGGTTGCATGCAACAACAGCGAAATGAGGACACCAGGCGTAACAATATAATAAAAGGAGACGACAGACAGACAGCCCGAAGAGCCCAATAGCCATGTGTGATGGTGCGTGTGTGCCGTTTGCGAGTGCGAACAATGCCTGGCCGATGACCAAATATTGACATAAATGTCAAACTCAAATTAGAGCTCAGGGTCAAGGGTCACAACCACCACCAAACACCAGTGCCACACACCAGTCTTCTGCCACTCTCGAGGGATAGATGCAACCTTTCGGAGCGCTGCCTTTTGCGGGTTCCAATCCTAAACAAACAGTCGAACACATAACAGTAGAGACACTTTACCCATTATGCAATAAAACACAGGGAGAGAGAGGGCAAACACACAGCGAGAGAACGAGAGAGGGAGAGCAAGGGAGAGAGAGAGAGTAGATTAAGATCCTTAAACATATTGAAATTGTTTGATAAACAAATGCCAGAAGCAGACCAATACTGGGTGGCAGCATCATCGCGTATTGGATTAACCTTTAAGTACTCCCTGGGAGTGGGTGGAGTGGCCAGAAGCAGTGTGGGGTTGCCAGATAGCCAGTGGGAGGATGCCAGATCTGGCCGGATAGAGAAAAGGAGCAGCCAGGGTGAGTGGGAGGGATTACAGGAGGAGGAGTAGGAGTAGGAGATCTGGCAATCGTAAACTAGCAAAATGAGCAAATTGCACGCTAATGCAAAGCATTATAAGCCCCTCGCTCTACCCTCGCTGTCTCGAGTGGTTTGCCCGTTTGCCCATTTCCCGTTTTGGTGGTGGTTTCGCTTCTTTCGACTGCGTTATTTCACCTTTAATCCGCACTTAGACCTCACAGATATACAGATACAGATGGCAGTGGGTGAGCACACCCACAACGCCCTGCAACACACCACCGCTAAGCAGCAGCAACAGCAGCTACAGCAGCAGCTGGAAGCAAATGCATTCATTCATTATGCACAGGGCGGCGCTGCTCTGTTTTGCTTTAAGTCGATTCCGCTGCCACAGTGCCACCGATTGAGGCAGGCGAACCCTGCTCTTCTTGTTGTTGTTTTTGTTGTTGTTTATTTCATGCCATGATGCCTCTTATCCTCCATGGAGTGGAGCAATATTGATGGCTGGGCCGGAGAACAATGAGGTTGCCTTGCCACAGGAATAAGTGGCAGAGTGCGAGCGAGGGAGGGGGTAGGATATGCTTAATGGGATATGCCATATATGTATGTATGTACTCCCTGGTATATCGATATCCTAATAATGGGATTTGGCATTGGGATTGGGATTGGGGATGGGTGGACTCTGTAGAATGTTTCTCGTCATTGAAATTCTGGAAAGTCCCGGAAATCCAGATGGAATTTCGAAACGATATGAACCAGAAAAAACAGAATTCAAGTGAATATTTTATTAACAAAATGCGAGAAATTAAAGAAAATTACAGATTATTCAATAAATAATTAGACTGCAGTGGAATATCATTCTGCAACTTCCGTTTCGGCAGCCAATGCATGGAAATTCCATGAACCGCAAAGGAAACCATGTCTCCTTCACACACACACACACACACACTCCACTCACACACGGCGACAGGTTGACATTTTGACTGAGTGAACTGATTGAACGACTGAATGACTGCCTGACTGCTTCTTGTGGCTTGTGAGGCTTTCTTCCGTAGCTGCTCCTCAGTCATATTTGTGGCTGGAATATTTAGCTTGAAATAATAGCCATTGCAAATTAATTGAGTTACATTATGCATTAGTGTTTGTGTGCTCTGTTCTCTGTGCGTGTGCGTGTGCTCTCTCTCTCTCTCTCTCTGCGTGCATGTGTATGTTGACAGACATAACGCAAAACCCAAAATAGTTGTGGGGCAACAAGCTAATGACAACATTGCAACCATAAATGAAAACAACATTTTAGGCACACCCAAATATTAGATACCCTTCCAGACCCATCGAATTTTGATGCATTTTCAATGAAGCGATTAAACTTCCATCAAAATTCGATTTGATTAGAATTGATTTATACATAAGCAGGTGAAATTTGGTAGCATATAAAGATTTAAAGTATAAAGTGGAAATGTAGCTTTTAAATTAAATAATATCCGAACGACAGGTGTTCAAAGAGCCGAATCGTGCGGATATAAAAGCGATTGCATGAGAAAATTCAAATGTTTTTCTGTACTTTGTTCTGAAAATTAAAAGATATTTTTTTTCAATAATTAATTTCAATGAATTCCTATAGAACGTCCCATAGTTTGATCTTGGAAATAGCTTCAACCTTCATCAAAAATATTATCTTGCAAATTGAATAAATTTAGATACATTTTAGGTACAGAAATGCCCGTCTTTTCTTTATTTCAAGACATATTCCATGACAAAGTCAGGATATCTTTTAGCTTTAAGGATTGATTGATGGGAAGGGGATGTAGAGGGGATGTAGAGAAGCGCAGCAATGTGCATCAGTTGGTAAGTGAAACCGAAATATTTCACAGCACAGACTCCATCCATGCCGCACGCCAGAGAACTCTGCTGCTTCAATTGGAAATTACAACGACAGGCCGCAGAAGGGGCGGACATGGCACACAGATATAGCCACATCCGAGTTTGCCTGTGTGTCTGTGTGTGAGTAGCATTGTGTCCGATGTGGCAAATAATTATGGCATTAATATTCCAATGCAAATATATGCAACACATTGCTTTGTTCCGCATCCACCAGCTACCAGTTACCAGCTACCAGATACCAGATACAGATACAGGATTTTAGGAGGAGGGCAAATGGGCAGCTGCCCGTGGTCAGATGTATCTGGCAGTGTTCATTAATATAATTATAACCGCAACAGGCGTGGGGGCATGCGGCATATGCCCTCAAAAGCAAATGCAAGCCATGCCAACCAGGGAGGGGAGAGGTGAAAGGCGCTTAAGCGAGGAATGGGCTATGGGGTGGGCTAAAGGGCAGAGTGGCAAGAGTGCTTTCGGGAAGACCTTCAATTCTAAACAAATAAATTCGTTGGAGGAACTTTTATTAAATGAAAACCCTGCCATTAGCGAGGACTTTCATTTTAATCGCATCAAATCGTATAAGTATCAGCGTTGGCGTCGGCTGCATGCAACATGCCAAAGGGCTCTACCCCCTCTAATGGATCTAATACCTTGCCGACACTCCTCAAGGAGAAATACTAAGCACGGATTTTGTGTTCACTCTAATGAGCTCGAGCTCTGTCTCTGCTCTCACTCTGCGTGTGGCAGCAGTACCGGCAGCAGCAGCGGCAGGCTTAAGGGGCAGGCAACTCCATGAAAATTACTTGCTACAGCCACGCCAGCGGCAGATGCAGTTTAATTGGAATACCGAAAAATACTGAATGCAGCTGAACGCGGCAGCAAAAACAGACGAAAAGAATGGGAAGAATGCCCCAATTAGAAGCCTATTAGTGGTTAGCCGCAGAATAAACCCCATGTGCCGCGTGCCCCCCTGCCTTGTTGCTGCTGTTTTGTAATAATTGCAACACGAAATAGCGCCGGCTGCCTGCAGCCCCAAAGCGTGGCAAAGGCAACAAATTATAACAGCAACGGAATGGCTAATGAATAAATATCTGTGCAGCATACGCTGCCGCCCCCAACGGGTTCTTTGAGTTTTTTAAGCCTCTGGATAGTCCCATTCTGTGGCAGGGTATTCCCCCATTCGTTGTGCCTCTTGTTGGGCGCTAAAGATGCACTAATAAAAGGGGGCAGCGAAAAGAGCAAAACAAATGCCGAAAAGGGAATGGCATGCCATGGGTTTGTATCTGTTTAGTATCTATCTATGTGGCATGCCACTGCTGCATGATATTTTAGCATTGAGCAGCAGCTCCCCACCGCCTCCCATGGAATTGAAGCTTCTTTGTGGATGTGGCAAGTACTCGGATGCTGCTGCTGTTGCTGTTGGCTTTTGTATGCAGCGCGCATTAATGCAACGACTCTCATGTTTATTCACACACAAATTTCGCAGCGGCAGTAACCATGGCGATGGCAGATACATTTACACACACACACAGCCATCCCTCTGCCACACACTCTCGAAGCCACACAGCAAAGCGGCAGGGAGAGGCAGAGGCAGAGGCCCAGGTCCTTGCCGCTGGGTAGCACACGCTAATACAATTTAATGGTCGCATTAATTTGGCGCATCTGTTGCATTTTAAAACACGCAGCAGACACAAACACACACAGATGCGGATGCGGATGCACAGACACATAGATACAGCGACGAACCGCAGATACTTTGTTGTTGCTAGGGTTGCATTGGGAGGGGGTGGGCGGTTCTGTCTCTCTGCTGGCAACTGCAAATAAAGTTCTCTTTCAACTAAATATTAATTCTAAAACTACTTTAATGTCAGCGAAGGGGCGTGGCAGTCAGCCGGATCTCATGTCTCCCCCGCGACAACTGCTTAATTCTTAGCTGCTGCGTGGCATATGGCCATGACTGGGGCGTGGCAGCAGCAGCAGCAGCGGCAGCAGCGTCTTAATGCTTAGATTTAGTGAGAATTGACATACATTTCGCCCTTTTGGCTCCCTCTTCGCTCTCGCACTTCGCATTTCCCCCTCCTTGATTTTTGATTGTACATTTTAAATGTTGCACTGTCAGTTAGGAAATGCAATCCACGTTTTGTCCCCTCTCCACCGCCCCCGCCCGCACCCGGGTGACAGCAAGCTTTGTTATTGCCGCCAATTAGGTTGCCATTCTGTTTGTTGCCTAATGTTTGCATATTATTTCTGCCCAATTTGCATTGAATGCAATATTCGTGTCGCATGTGGCACATGTGGCACATGTCTCACTATACACACTCCCATCCACGCCGCATGCCCCCTGCCGCGCCAAAATGCTGAAAATGTTAAAAATTTAAATATTGAATGTGACGCGTTGCACAGGCCATTTGCCACCCAACCACACACCCACCCACTCTCTTTTAGCCCACTCTGACGGCTCCGATGCCCCAATGTTGCAGCAGGCGTGATGCACTAAGCGGATAAGCGCTTGTTAAATTTTTAATGCATTGCATAATTTTTAGTTCTCGTCGTGAATATATATTTTTCACACACACAAAACATTTTAATTCGAATTTTTGTGTGTGGCACACACGCGGCGTCCAATGGAATAGAATAGAAGAGTGATGCGATGCTGAGGCTGCCGCTGCTGCTGCTGCTGGCTGCATTTGAAATGAGCTGCATGTGGCATGTTGGCATGCATTTATATGTGTGTGTGTGTGTGTCGGTGTGGCACGCGGCTTAAGTCCGAAGCTTAGAACCCAGAACATAGTTCCTCTTGCCAGCATATTTATTTCCATTGTGACAATGATCCTCCTATATGCTACCGATGGGGCATGTATGGAAGGAGGTAGGCAGGCAATAAATTTATTATCTCTCTCTTGTTCAGCAATTATCACCATATAAACTGTCTCTCTTGCTCAATCACAACCTGGCATCTCCTTCTGTCTCAGGGAGCTTTAATCTGCATTCCGACTCCGACTGGGAGGCGAAAATATAGGAACTAAGAGCTGATGCCACTCTATCTCTATCTTTAATCTCTGTATTTTCTTTTTCTCTAGAAAATATCTCTCGTCTTTCTTTCCCTGTAAGTTATCTTAAGTTATATTTCTGTCCCCCTGTTTCACGTAAAAGGAGTTTGCGTGTGGCACTGGCGACTGCATACCCAAAAATGTGACCCATGAAAAGTCCTTAAGATAAACTTTTTTCAATTAATTTTTGTGTGCTGCCAACGACATTTCTTTGTGCCGTACACATACAAACGCACGCGCACACGCATATGTACATATTTATGTGGCTGCCACAACAACAGTGGCAGCAGCCAAACTCAAGAGGGAGGGGGAGAGAGAGAGATCTTTTATGTGTGTGTTTCACGTATTTTCTTTAACGGATTTCCACTTGTCTCACTCTTTGAGTAGAAAACTTGTCGTAGATCCTGCCACACGCATTGTCAAGCGCACTCACACAGCCAGACACAGACGCAGACAATGAACAGAGACAGACAGATATATAAAGATAAACATAGGGGAAGAGAGAGAGAAAGTAATATGGGGAACATGGGTGGGTGGGGGAAGGCATAGTAGCGACAGCGCGTCAAAAATGTTCCTTGAAGGCAGGGTTTTTATTTCTTTGCGTGTAAACGATCAACACTAGGGCTATCCTGTAATACATACATTTCTGATAATACTATAAATAAAAAAATGTGGATTTTCTTACCACATACCACATAAATACCCCAATCAATAGGTGTAAAAGATGCACTCAGTTTCCATACTCAGTTTACATATATGCGATATTAAAAAGAAGCATTGAAAACATTTTCAAGCAGGTGTTCAGAGTGCAAAAAAACAAGACAATATAAACAGAAAATATTGGCTAAAATAAGGATCCGATATATACGATCATTCTTCATATTTATTTATTATTTTTGAGGTTTTGTTGGATTTTCATATTTTTGGCCGAAATATACCCCTGTACTCCTCGGAGTCCTGGGTATAAAAGGAATAAGAAGGAACCGAAATATTTATTAAGAACACTTACACACATACACATACGAGCACGGTGGAGGGATATGCATTTACCATGTTAAGTAATTCCTTAAACAAGACAACAGGTCGGCCGGTTGCCCCGATTCCGGCCCTTGTCCCTATAAGACACTTCTTCTCCTTCCTCGGGCTGCGTCTGACGCTGAGTGGCAGCCAGAAACACACACAAACACAAACACACACACACACACGAACACTGCCACAAATTGAATTTAATGCTTTTCTGCTGCAAACAAATCAAGGACACAGAGGAGACAGACAGGGAGGAGAGGAGGTCGCGGCACAAATAAATACGCAAAAAAGTACATAAATTTAAATTATTTTTGTCTCTTTTTTTTGCTTTTATTTATGCTTTTCGTTTTATTATGCTGCCCCATGCCGCATGCCTGGCTCAAAGCCTTCGCTTTGTCAAGGCATTTGACTATGGCGAGACGTTTTGTGGCACACATTTGGAACACACTGTAACTGTGTCTCTCGTATCAGTATCTGCGGCAGCAGCGGGGGCATCTTCAGCTGTCTCTTGGCGAACTATGCGGACACACAGCAAACATACAACAAGCAAACACACAGATACAAAGATACAGCTACAGATACACACTCTTTTTCAGAGACAAGAGACGTCCTTGGGTCGCTGAGCGTAAGGCAACGTTAACTGGGATTTGACAGCTCGTAAATAATATTTCGCTTGTTTGTTGCCTCTGAAACGACATAAGAGAAAGAGCGAGTGAGTGAATGGGGGAGGGAGGGGGAGCAACGTCTTATACAAGGCCAAAAACGGTGAAGACAGTGGGATAAAAGCGAGAATGCGAATTGGTAGGAAGTGGATGAGAGAGTGAAAATAAAACGGAAAATGGAGACTGTTAAAGAATGATCATAGAATACTATGCTGGGCTACTACTACTGGGCAAGGGCTAGTCCGCAGAACTGCTGGGTAGCTACATAACAAGTGTCGTCTTGGCTCTTTGAACACCTGGCTTTCATATTTTTATAGGTTTTAGAAGTACCTTGGAGGTCTTTTCTGCCCTTTTTTTAATGCCTTGGCGTGTATTTGTGTATCCTTTTGACCCACTGTGCATTCGACTGGCGCCCATATGAAAAGGAGAAACGCATTTTAAGCTTTTTCTCCCGTTTTCTCCCGTTTTCTCCCGCTTTCTCCCGCTTCCTGCTGCTTTCTCCCGCTATCTCCTTATTTTGCTGCTTGTTAAACAATCATTTTACATGACAATTGTATGTGTGTATGTGCGTGGGAGTAAAGAAAGGAGAGTAGGAGCAGCAGCAAAAGTCGCTGACACTGTGGTGTAGTTGCTGTCTCCTCCAACTCCCTGACCTTACACAGATTTTCTGGCACTCTCATTATACGGATATCTCCAATGGAAAGCGACTTTCCCCTGCCACATATACACATCCTTCATCCTGTTCTGCTGTTGCTGCTGCTGCTGCTGTTTGTGCTCCCCGCTCGCAGTGCCTATTAAATTTTCATAAGGCGCTTCTCAGAGCCACTCGTACAAATGGCACTCGCTTTGGTCGCTTTTAAGCGGAAAGTGGATTAAAATTAAAGCACTGCCAAAATACATACTTCAAAGGATATTCCGGCATGGGCTGTAATTAAAGCCAGAAACGAAATGAAATGAATGCCATGAAAACTGTCCCACAATTCGATTGCCAAAAAGTGAATTAAAATCCGGAACTTGGACCCGAAGTACAGGAAGCAGTGGAAGGAGCAGAAGGCTATAGAGGGAGAGAGTGAGAGAGCTGAAGAGTGGAAAACCGCAGAGGCCAGAAGAAGCAGAAGATAGCAGTAGGAGACAGGTGGTAAGAGGTAGGAGGTGGGAGGTGGCAGGAGACAGGAGACAGAAGCCAGAAGGTAGAAGCAATTCGTGGGCACCCGCAGGACGCGCTCAACTGGAAGAAGATGATGGCGCTGACGAGAAAGAAGGATGAACCCTCCTCCCCACAACGACGACGCTGAATGGGAGATAGCGCCACGAAGGTCGCTTCAAACACACACACACATATGGAAAGGTATAGAGCTATACACATTCCGTAGTGTGTGTGTGTGTGTGTGTGGGCGTGGCCCCTGTGGCAGTACTGTGAAATTTGAAGCAGATTGTGTGTGGCGTGGCGCCTACATCGTGCAATGTAAACCAGAAAACGTAGCCGATAAAAATAATACGAGAAGGCAATTTCGATTTATTGACAGGTGCTCGACTTTATTGAAACGTTTAACGTTTGAAAAACCCCACAGACGAAAGCAAAAAGAAGGCAAGGAGCCGCAGGAAGCGAGAGGAGACTTTGAATTTGTCCCCTTGAATGTGCACATGTGTGTTTGGGTCTATGGAAAATGTGTGCAGAACGATAAAAATTATGTGAATTTCGTTTTGATTTATCGTTTGAAAATAAAGTAAATGATGGAACGAAAGAGAATGGAGGTGTGCTAAGATATCCTGTAGCTCGTTCTTCCACCATTAAATAGTGCTGTATGGCCAGGTGTTTAAGCAGCCAGACTTCCCACTTGTTTTCGATGCTTTCCGGAGATTTATGAGCTAGAAATTGCAGCCCGTATATTGGTCACAATTTAATTACAATTTCCATTGAGCGAGTGAGCAGGGTCAGATGTGGGATCTCCTTCGGCTAAGGACACGCACTATTTGGTCATGCCAATGTGCATTTAATTTTGTGCCAGGCCTCACGTACATCCATCAATGCTTTTGGGGCATTATTTAATAATGAAAATTGAATAGTCCTCTAATTCAACCTGATGACAAAGTGGACCCCAAGCAGCAGCTAGCAGCTAGCAGCCAGCAGCCAGCAGGTGCCTCACATATGCGACACGTGCCGCACGGACACACATGAGGGTGGGGTGGGTTAGGGTGGGTCGGTCACCCTCCACTCAATTGTGGTTTTCCGTTTCCGCATAATTTTTGCAGAGCGGAAGACTGCCGAGAAGAAGCCGCGTCGCTAACAAAACATTTGTTAAAACGGAAGGAAGGAAGGACAAACGACAAAACGCAGGGCACAAAGGCACACGAAGATAGAGAGAGAGAGAGAGAGCGAGCGATGAACGGTTTGTCCATACACACACACACACACACAGGTAACCTGCCACGAAGAGGCAGACAGTTACGGATACGGATACACACTCTACACTGGGCACACCTCTTAGGCTAACATAATTTGGTGGCCCGAAACTCAAATTCCAAGGCAAAGACCAGGCCAATGCGGGCACGTCCGCAGCCACCAAGTTCCACTTCATTTTCAGGAAAGACACGAGGAAGCTGGAGCAAGCAGCAGCAGACAGCAGAAGGAGAATGGCAGTCAGAGGCACGCGGCAGTTGGTGGGTGGGGAAAAAAGGTTGCATGTGATTTGTGTCAGCGGAGACGGAGGAGCAGTCTCCCTCTCAGCGCTGCTTGCGCTGCTCCCGGACTATATATTATCCCACCAGGCGACAGTTACAACAATAAAACATTTCGGATGTCGCTTGTCCTGCCGCTGATCCTTGGAGCCTGAGGTCCTGCCACAGGACGCACCTGACTGCCGACTAAAGGGCTGGCTGTAATGAACAATGCCTGGAGGCATTTTCTTGTTATTTTTTCATGGCATTATCCTTGTAGTTAATGCGGGTGGAGGGAGGTGCGGAGGCCGAGAGCACACGCACTTCCCCTTCCTGTTAAAGGCAGGACCTTTCCCCCAAAGGAACTGTGGAGCAAAGTCTCCGATAAATTCGACTCAAATAAGTAGGCTTGGTCGAATACGTTTCACTCTGAAAGGGGGAATACAATTCACATTTCAATATATTCACCCAAAACGATGTTTCACCTTTGCATCACGAATTTCTCTGTGATTTGTCGTCGTAACATTGCCATGTCGGCAACAAGACGCTACAAGGATCCCATCTATGAGATCTTTTTGGAAAAAGTGAGCGAATATCGCCAGAAGAGTCCCACAGGCAAGCCCCTCGATGCGGGTCCAGAGTTTGAGCAGGAGCTAAATGAGACCTTGGAGCGTCTGGCACTGAAATACGGTGGCGGTGAGGGCGTAGATATGTTGGAGTTTCCCAAATTCAAGGAGCCTGTGGTGACACTGGATCCTCTGTCCATTTTGGTCAAGTAAGTTCTCAAGGGTTCTTGGCCGCAAGAGGGGATGGCTTTCATGGGTATATATTCCATTAGGCCGGAAGAAAAGATAGAAAAGGATGGGGATTCAAAGAAGAAACCAAAGGATATAAAGGCCGCAGCCAAAGAGAATGACAAAAAGCAGGAAAAGAAGGCCAAAGATCAGCAGAAGACAAATGAAACAAAGGCAAAAGCAAAGGACACAAAGCCCAAAGATGACAAGAAGAAGAAGAAGTAGGGGAAAATGCTGATTTTTTAGTGTTTAATTTTTGTTTCTGTGTTTCTCATATCCAAATTTAAATTGAATCGCTCCACTGTGCCCGCTGCCGAACACACGGCAAAGATAATGCTGCACGCAATAATGTCTTTTTATCCGTCATCAGCATCCCTCATCTCTCAGCTTTCCGCTCCTTTTGGCTGGGCTTTTGGCTGGGCTTTTGGCTTCGTGGTTGACTTTCAAATATATGCATCACGCATACGCACTGTGGGGGCATGCAGCCTTGCCTTCGCCGCCTGCAGGTTGAAGGAAGCCATCCTGCCCGCGTACGGAAGTGACAATGAGAATGCATTTAAAATTCATTAATTGAACGCATTTTCCAGCCTCTCCACTTTGTCTGCAGTAATTGTAAGACGTCCTTTGGCTTTTCCTTGAATGCCACACAGAGCGAGAGAGAGAGAAAGCAGCACAGAGAGAGGCTTACTCTGCCCCAAAAAACTTTACTTCACACTGCATAAATTAATTGAGTCTTCGTCTTCAAACAACAGACTGAAAACTGCGTGGCGCGTCTGCGGCTTGGCTTTTCCCTCCTCTCAGTGCCAGTGCAAGTCTCAGGCTATGTGTCCTGTGTATGTGTATCGATCGAGTCGTCTCTGTGGTTAGCCGCACTATCAGAAACTTTTGCTTTTGGGCTCCTACTCGAGTCTAATGCATTTTTCAGCCAGGCCGGAGAGCGCTTCCGCGTGGCGCAGCTTCCTCCAGCTGCCGCCCCATCTGCAGCTCGTCTTCTAACTGATGCAATCGAATTAAAATTTATGACAAAACCATTAACAAAGTTGCCGGTTCGTTGCCATGGCCATTGGCAGCCAGTCAGGCGACCAGACCAAAGACCAGACGGAAAAGAAAACTGGAAAAGTTTTGCATGTGACCTCCATCGGAGGAGACTCCCGGAACAGTCAGTGGGCTGTAGCAGCTAAAACTTTTCAAATTAATTGATGGCTAGTTGCAGGTGAAATACAGGTTAAATACGGGATCAAATTTGTATTGGTGGGAAGCGATAGTTTTTATATATTTCTGAGACAGATTTTAGGAGAATTTTGGTAGTAAAAGTTTGGGAAATAAAATATGAGCCCCGAAACAAAACTGAAGGTTCTTCTCTGGCACTTTTTGGAAGAGTTTTGGCCGGATATCCAATTGAAAAACAAAAAGAGGGCAGAAAGATATTCTACCAAAGCAACAAAAACCTCTGTAAAAAAATAAAGAAATGAAAACATTTCGTGGCAGAACATTCATGGAAGTAGAAATAAATAATTCTAGATTCTAGATTTTTTGTAATAATAAAGAGAAAATTATTCCATTTTCTTGCAAACATTTTCACATTAATTTTCTGGATAATTCCTACAGCAGCATTTCCATAGAACTTTGGAACCATCTTGTTGTGGCAAATAAATGTTTAATGGGCTTTTGCTCGAAAGCGTCAGCGTCTCCCTGTTTTCTTCCATTTTCTCCATCGTTTCCATTCGAGTATTTGCGCATACCACAAATGTCTTTTTGGCCAAGTGGCCAAACGGCCGGACAATGGCCCCCAGGGCCTTAGACGACGACTGTCGACTGTGGACCAAAGCAAACTGCTTCTCAGACATCTTTCGCATCTTGAAGGATGGAGTGGGGGCGACTCCAAGAGTTGGCAGAGTTGGGGACAGGAGAGAAGAAGAGAGGCTTTCCTTTTGGCCTGTTCGTGGCGATAAAACGCTTCAATGTTCACTTATTGGCTGGGCGTGAGGAATTTTTATATTAATTTATGGGTCTCTGACACCGGTGGAGAGCGGAGCCCAAGAAAAAGGTGGAAGCGGGTGGGCAGCAATCGGTTGAATTTTAAATTATGAATTGAATTGGATCTGGAACTGGTGCTGGTGCTGGTACTGGGGAAAGCTGTGAAAGAGAAACCACCGAGGCAGCCAGGTTTTCGCACAGGTTTCATTCCTGGAGTATTTCCATTGAAGGCTCAGTTCAGTGCTTTTGCGGCCTGTTTCCTGCGGAAAAGTTGCTTTATTTTTCATTCAATTTCTCTGGTCTTTCTGCCGGATTCGGTTTTAATGGCTTTTTAAATGCCAACTGATAAATGGCCAGGCCAGCAGCATGACAAATGAGATTTCCGACTCGACGCTCCGTTCTGCCATAAAGTGTTCCGCTGCTGCCTGTCGGTGGATCGTATTTCCTTTTATTTTTTTTGTTATTCTTTTTTTTTAACTTTTTCCTTTTTTGCATTTTTGACGCTACGCAGCGGATTATTAACTTATATGGAAAGCAAGCATCTCTCATTAATAATTTGCTTATAAAGTAAAATGGCAAAAGGGAAAGCATACAAATACACACTCTGTCCGCTCCCTCTCTCTCTCTCTCCCGCTGCGTCAAAGATTAAACAAAAGGTCTTTTATGACAATATATTTTGTATACACGATACTCAAAGGGTACTCTGGGGTATAATTGGTTTGTGTAGATGTATGGAAGAGACAGAACGAAGCGTTTTCTACACATTATACATTGATTAAGCCATACGGCCCATATATTCTTGATTAGCAGAGCCAAGTTCTTCAGCAATTTGAATGATTTAATTAATCCCCAAAACCAGAATCACAAACAACTGTAATATCTGCTAGAGTGCCAAATCTGGATCCGACCGGATGCTTATTACAGCCAGAAAATATAAAACAAATTTCGTTTTGGCTATTTGAACACATGGCTTCAAAAAATATTCAATGCTTCTGGTGTAAATATTCAATGCTTCTGGTGTAGATTGAAAGTACATAATTACAGCGTATCTTAGAGTCGCGACCCTTGTTCACAAAACATTTCGACTGGGAATGTTACGCATACGCATAAACGTGCAAGTGTGGAGGTTCAGGCGAAATTAAATGACAACAAAAATAACAAGTTCCCAGTCATCTTTCAAGGTTTTCCACTGGGGAATAGAATGTGGTGTGTGGATGGATGGTGGCTAAGGGTCTGAGGACATACTCTCTGTTTTGGCAGGACACACAAACAGCAAGAGGGACAGAGGAACAGAAAGCAAGACTATATTTTTCGCGTAATTTCACGTATTTTGTGCAAATACACTCGAATATGCCACAACAGCAACAAAAACAACACAGACTGAGAGACACACAAACAAAAACTGTGTTATTTTTCCTTGGCAGTGTTTTATCTTCCTAAAATCGAAATCTGCTTCTCTTTTCTGTTTCTCTTGCCTGTATTTGTTCCCTGTCTCTCCCTGTATTCCCCTGCTTTCTGAGAGGAAATGTTTCCTTGCAAAAGCAAATGTTGGGGCATGGGCTGGCTTGTTCTCCTGTTTGTCAGTTTTTTTCCATAAAATTAAATTTTATTTATTCATACATTAAGAATGAATACAATATGAATACGAACGTCTGTCCGGCGATTGCCAGCTTTAAGCAGCAGACCCAAGACTCCTGCCTGCTGCCTGCCACATAAACAACGGGGAGAAATCTTTGATGGGTTAGGATGGATGTATCTTTAAGTCATATTTCGAAACACGAAATATTGCGAAATTCAGTTAATCTCCACTAATTGGCCCAAACACTCGAATCACCATTTTACTGCACAGTTTTCCTGCTTGTTTATCTGTAAACAAAATACCAGCCGTAAAAGAAAAGTGCAATATCATTTCTATTTGTTTTGGATGGGGAAAGCAAGCATCATCCTTTGGAAGAAGCATCCTTGGGAAGTGTACAAACAATGAGACAGCACTTTCAATAAATCAAGGGACGAGCAGGAGTAGGAGGAGCAGTGGATTTTGTGGGGATCTCTCTAAATGGATTAAAAAGCAATGCCGGAAACTAAATTGAATCCTAGACCAAGGGAAAAAGGTTTTCGCCTTTCGTTTGGCTCTCCTCCCCACTTAAAATTTTACTATTCATTCGATGACTTCTTTTAAAGACCATCAACAACATTGTTTCGGGTTGTGTATTTCTGTGTTGTTTTGTGGAGACTCTCTCGAATTGTTTTTAAACGATGTCAAGTCTGAAAAGTGATTTGCCATAACGTGGGGTTCTCTCGCTCTTTATAGTCGTAAAGACACGACAACAAAGCAAAGAACTGTGGCATAAATCGAGGCGCTGTTGGCTGTGGCTGGGGGGCTGGGGCTGGAGCTGCTAAACAGATTTTTATATCAGGCAAAGAAACATGAAACGGGGAATGTTCTACGCTCTGTGGAATACACAAACAATAGTGCGTAAAGATGGGCAAATTGTCTATTTAGAGCGACAAACAGAAAAAAGGGATACTACACAAGGTCAGGTCCGGTCCGCCACCAACCACCGGGCTTCTTGTTGCTCTTTTTTGCGTGTCTGCTGGGTCCGTGTCCTGCCTAGTCCTTTGTCCTCTGTTTAGTCCTGGGCTCAACGAAGCTCAACATTTTATAGACCGATAGACAGAGACTCTGGATAATTTATGCGCCATAAAAATGAAATCGAATTGCAAGCCGAGGCGAGGCGAGGCGGTGGCTCTTCTTCGAAAAGAGAGTCATCAAGGGGCAATTTATGGTCGACTCAGGAACTCTACCTTTACCTTTACCTGTATCTGTATCTGTGTCTAAACATATGTGTCAGTTAAACAAAACACTTGACGTTCATTTTATGCAAATTAAACAGCAGCCCATGGCACCCAAAAAAGTTCTGGCATAAATTTCCCTAAAATGCTGAAAAATAAATTAAATTAAATGAAGTTGAAAACTGCGACAAAGCAATGTTACCCCAACCCCCCCCTACCCAAATCCCCACCCACCATAAATTTTCCTTGTTTTAGAGGGTGTCAGAGCGCGCCGAACCGTGAACGAAAAATATTTGTTTATGGCGCAAAACGGGAGTGGAAAATTTTAACATAAAATATCTGTAGTACCAGAAATTGCAATGAAAATATTTGTGCTGCAGGGACAATTTTTGGGGTAATCAAATTAAGGTGGCAACTTTGGCTGGCAGTATGCATCTGTCAGATACTTATTAGAAAAGTTTGGCTATGTTGCAACAAAGGCTGCAGAATGGGGGTGGCGGGAAATTTGTTTTTGGGGCAACGTAAGGAAAACCCCATATTCCACGATTTTGATTGAAATTGAAACGCAGCAGAAAGAGACAGGCAGACAGAATGTGAGAGAGAGAGATAGGAAGTGCCATGGGAATATAGGAATTTAATTGAAAGATAGTTCTTCGATATGAAATTGCTAAGAAATCCTAGCACGGAGAGACGTGATCTCGTTTACCAATGCATTCTGATGCTGCTGCTGCTGATGCTTCTGCTGTCATTGTCTTCGCGGTGTCTCGCCGCAGTCGAAGGCGACAGAGGTGACGTGACTTGAACTCGAACGTGCCCCATATTAGCGGCAATGGCATTCAGTTCGGGGTGGCGGCATCCAACGTAAACATAATCATCATCATGCATGCGGCAACCTACATATACAAGGATACACACACACACACACACATTGATTCTCTAAAGCAATTCCATTGCCAATCCCATTCGTTGTCGCATGAAAAGTGGAAAATCGGGTTAACAGTGCCAAAAATGCAGACAATGGCAGAGCAGCAGCAGCAGCAGCAGCAGCAACAGCAGCAACAGCAACAGCACTGGCTGCGGTTCCCGATAAATCAGCAACAATACATTCCCTAACTTCCAACAGTTGCTTGCTCCCTTCCCGCACAACCCACTCACAATGCCATTGCCATTGCCATTTCTATGGATGGCATAGCAGCGCTCAGGTCGGATCGCAGTTTTGTTCGCGCACAAAAATAGATTTAAAATTTATAAATTATGAGCATTTGTTGCAGCAAATTGAAATGTTACGTCTGCAGCGCGCATGATGATACCTCCGCTGGATGTGGCAGGAGCTTTAAAATGCACCAAGCATTTCGCCACATAAATCTTTAATTTGTCAGGAATAAAATTCGTGTGGGAATCGTATGGCAGAAGGAACGGAAGGAGAATGCGTGTCCGCATAAATGAAATGAAGCAGTGAACAGATTAAGCAAAAGATAAGCCCATAGTCATCGGGAAGCTATGGTGCATTAATGAGCAAAGAAAGGGAAACAAACAGAGAGAGAGAGAGAGAAATGTGACAGATCTTGGGTACAGTGGTGGACAAGTCAACACACGGACTGGGCACCTATCTTTCGACTGACAGTCGGCCTACATGAGGTGGTTCGAGGAGCCCCCGTGTCTGTCCGGCATACCAGAACACTCGATTCTCTTCGGTAGATCTTCTTCTTCCATTTCTTTGGAAATCATTCGACGAATTCATTTAAAATTAAAATTTCTTTAAGCTTTAAAAACATTTTAGATTTTAAATGCATTTAGATGGAATATTTGCTAATTGAATTTGAGTTTCTGCCACTCAATTTATCTGTTATGCCATAATTATCATTCAATTAACCAAAGTCCAATAAATTTTATTCAATAGCACATACGAGGTGTATTTGAAACCATAAATATAACAAACAAACGGAAAAACACTTCATTCAAAATTCGATTTTAAGCTAATTGAGTAAATCCATGTCCAAATTAAAATTTTAGGCAAATGTTTGCCATGGTGGCGGCGCTTTTTGCATCTTAAAAAGTATTGACAATTTAATTTAGAATATAGAGAAATGTGTGTTTACTCTCTCTCTCTCTCTCTCTCTCCTTCTCTGTCTCACACTGGCTGGCAGCATAAATCATTGGCTTAGTTTATTTAAAGTTCCCAAACATCCACCCCCCCCCCCACCCCTCCTTTGGGCACCACTGAAAAATACGAAATACCGCACTTTCGGCCATTTGGGATGATTTTATGGCAACGAATGGAAACCATTTTCATATTCATGCTCGTATATCAAAAACCATTTTCAAAAAATGTCTGTGCATCGGTTGTCGGTGCTTTTGCGGTGGCCAAAAGCATAATAAAATGCAGATAACGGCAATCAAATTTACTGGGCTAACGGGATCTAGATGGAAGCCACCCCGCCCCGCCAAATGCTGCAAGCGATAGCGCCGCCTCGTTTATGAAGAGAGCAAAAAATCTAATAAAAATATTTCAATAATTTCCCATACAAACAAACGAGGCAATTAATTAAGAAAATATTTATAGCCGCACAAACATCTCGTGTATCTTGCAGTTTTTCTATATTCTTCATGTTTTTCTCATTACAGACATTCCCCTCCTGTCGACTGACCACTAAAATATTTTTGGAATGTTCGCAGAGCACCGCATTCTGCTTTGAGCATCAGATTATAAGGTTTGCTGAATTCTATTTTTTTTCTAATTAATTTTAAAGACATTTAAAGGGCAAGCAGCAGCAAATTTGCCCCGCTTTTTTTTTATTATGCGTTGTATTTATGCTAATCAAACAGAATCCTGACCTCAGGCAAGAGTACGCCTCAAAATCAGTAAAAGACAAACAAATCCAGGGACGACCGACCAACGACTTTTGGGACACTTGGCAGTGTGTACCACAGACTTGGGTTGGATTTTTTGTTGTTGCCCCCTGGTCCAGAGGCAGCCACTCACCCTGGGGGCCTTAGGCCATGTTCTCAGACGAAGGCAAGTTCGTTGTCGAACTTAACTGAACTGAACTGCTGCTGCCTTCTGCTTGTTTATAAAAATAATTAAGAAATATTTTCATGTTTTATAACTTTTCAGTGCTGCTGCGAAAAACTTTTTAAATAGACAAACTTTTGTTGCCGCCGACGCCGCCGCCGACGCCGTTGCTTGTTTACTTACTTACAAAATGTTGCTGCTCGCAAAACTCCTGTCCTGCCCGCCGCTCCCCCTATTTGCGTATCCGTATCCGTATCTGATGGATACATTTGAAAAATCTCGAAACAGCTAACAACATACTTCATTATAATATTTTCACTTTCAACTTGCGCCAGCCAAGTGTCCGCCGCCCATGCCACTCGCTCTCTCTCTCTCTCTGCTCTGGCCAACCACTTTTCGCTCCCCTGTTTCGCTCTGTTTTTCCCTGTTTCTGCTCTTGTTATTGTTCTTGGTCGTGGCTCTGGCTCTGGGCCCCTAAGGCTATGCCATTGACGTTACCATCTGGGGGGGACGAGTGGTTCCCTTGACAAAATGTCTAATTTCCGTGCAGGAAAGCAAGAAATTACTTTATGGTTTGTTAATAGCAGGCGCCATAAAGCGGTCTCTGGGCTTAAATGTTGTGACATATTTTGCTTAAGATGCTTTTCGGCCGCCGGCCAAGTAACAGAGCCCGGCAGAGCCGAGCCATTTGCCTACGAGAGGATACGAGTCCTGTTTAATGCGAATTTAAACGGTAACAATTACAGTTTGCCAGAGGGTGGGGTAGCCACCCCCACCTGTCAAGTCAATGAAACTTTCGGCCACTGCGCTATTGAAATTTTTAGCGTGCACGTTCGATATGACACCTGGTCCTGCGACAGAGAAAGAGAGAGAGAGAGAGACAGAGATGGGTGCTGTGCACTGCGGGAACAAAACTTTAGCTCAACAGGAGCAGGGCTTCTTGGATACCAATGACACCCTCAGGCATCCAAGGAATTTCATCATTTTTTTTCCCTCCCCTGTCCACAGAGTCGGCATGTTGTCGGAATGGGCGTGAATCCGTGGGTGGTCCTATTTTTATTTCTTCGTTTCTTTTTATTTGCTTTTAGTTTTGTGTATATTTATGCATGCAAAAACCAAAGATAACTTTTGGCTAGACGCAAGAATAACATTTAGGACGAGTGGCGCCCCCGCATAGGTCCCATAGGCAAGGATTATGTACAACGTTTCCCTAGAAAAGAAAGGTAACATTATATTTTGGTTTTGTTTGTTTTTTAAGGGAAAGTTCTATTTAAATAGTAAGTACTATCTGTTGTTCTTGTTGTTGTTGTTGTTTTGGGTAAAAGTGGCTTAGTTCTAGTAGCTTTGAAGGCCGCTCCAATTCCAATTATCTGTGGGTTCCCCTTCCCCCACACAACCCTCTTATGGTCAGCCTAGCCCTTTGCTGTCAGCGCCTGTCCGTATGTCTGTCTTTCTGTCTGTCTGGGCGGCCTGCAAAATATTTCCGCCCTTTTGCGACGATACAAGTTTTTGCATTGCCCACATTTTTGTACCCTTACATATGCGGGAGCAGGGTATTGCGATTCTGTTAAAATGTTTGCCACACATTAATGGTGGGAGGAGGGAAGTAAAGCAGAGAGACAAATATGCCCAATGACTGAGTAACTGCAGTACCAGCCGATCACTGTAGGCACTGCAGCTCGGTTGTTTCTTGTATTCCCTCATTCCACTCTTCAATCGATCGTCGAACAGAGAGGGAGAGAGAGTCAGAGCAAGATTTTTGCTTGTAGTCGACTAAATTGCCGAGAGCAGGTAGCCGTCAAGCAAGCACACGAAGAGATCAGCAGATAAGCCGAGGCAGCGAAGGCAGCGACCAATGTAAATAACAAAAACAATTTAGCATTGACTGCTCTCTTCGTCTCTGCTGCGCCATAGACATACCGGCTTGCAGAAAGAGATCTCTCTACTCTCTTTACCTATGTATAAAGAAAAGTAGGAACAATCGATCTTTAAGGGTATCTAAAACGTTATATAAAAATCCACACCCAAGCTAGAACTTTTTTATGTTTTTTGTGTGTTTGTTTGGGGACTGTGGAATTTTTCTGTCGTTTGTTTGTTGGTGCGGGGTGTGCGTTGTGGTGTGTGCTGTGGTGTGGCCGCCTAAGCTCCGCTTGTAGTACGAGTATTTGCCAATTTTGTGTCTGCTGGCCGCAACAGGAACACCAAAAGCAGCAGCAGCAAAATCTACAAACAAGCAGAACAGAACAGAACAGAACAGAAAACTGCAGAGGGCCTCGGGGGCAAGAGAAGAAACTAATTTCTTGCCGGGATTTGGCCTTCTTTTGTATCGTTTCTCTCTGTGTGTTTGTGCCCCGCGGCAGAGTTAAGTTTGTATCCCCCCCGCATTTATCCTTTGTTGTGGAGGGTTTTACTCCAGTTTTTCCTTGTTTGTTGCTTGTTAGCAGCCAACCAGTCGGCCATTTGCCTTGAATGCCATTTCCTGTTGCCCATTTTTTGGCATCGACTAAGGGCTGCGGACTACAACGGGACTTGGTGTGTGTGTGTGGCCGCCTCGGGGCGAAATATTTAAATTATTATTTCGTCTGCTGCCGAAGAAAAGTAAATTTGATTAGGAAAATAAATGCTGCCCTTGGGAACTCGGCAACGGTTACCTGTGCAAAGAGGAGTGGTGGAAAAATGTCAGTGGGGCGGGGGGTAGAACAAAAAGATTTCCATCTGCTGATGATGCAGTTTTCTTGTTAATTAGTTGCAGTCGGTTTTATGCTCCGCGTAATTTGTGGCATGTGTTCGAGATCCCATCAGTTGTTCGGGCTCCCCTCCATCTCCTGCTCATTCTCACTGCTCTACCGTAAAGTTCATGGAGCCATAATGGCGCAGTGTCTGGCAGGGGTCAGGGCTGGGGCTGTGGCTGTGGCTGGGGCAGTGGGGGGGAATATTCAATATAATTCACATTCAATTTCCATTTCCAATCTGCGGTGCGGGCTGCGTGGCATCGCCCGAGGGCATCATCACATGTGTTTGTGCCGCAGTCCAGATGCCATCAAATGCAGCAGGGGCATGCATCACACCACCCACACCCACACGCAGCATGAGGCATGAGGCATGAAGCATATGCCTCGTAATCAACCCCTTGTTGCTGCTGCTGCTGCTTCTTCTGGTGTTATGTTCTCTCTCTCTTTGGCTCTGCTTGTAAACAAAACATTCATCAAAATTTTATACACTCAACATGTGCCACGCCTGGCTGCATGCCCCAACCATGCCCCATGCCCAATGCCCAACCAGACACCCTCGGGGTCCTGACAATATTTGTTTGTGTTTTCGTTTGCTGTTGCTTTTGCTGCTGTTGCTGTTGCTGCTGTTGCTTCTGGCTTCGATTTTTGAATGTTCTTTGAAAAATCACAACTAATTAACTTTGCCGTTAGCTTCTACTGCTGCCACACCTTCCCCTGCTGATTCCCCTGTTCCACCTCCTGCTGCTGCTGCTGCTGCTGCTACTGCTGCTGTCCAGATGTGGAGCGTTCCGGAAAACAGTCTATAAATAGCAAGACGAGCAGCTCGGTGCTAAAGGTAGTTCTGTCGACATCCGGTCGTTTGATAAGGAATCTCTCTCCTGCTAAATGAGCCTCATCATCCCCACCCATCAGACTGAGGTGAGGCCCCCTTCTCCTACCATCAAACAGAGATGAGATTTAGTGTGGCTCCATCAGAGGTGTGTGGACTTATGGTAATTTCTACCAGAGGGGGAAACGCAATGAACTTTGGCTTCGGCTTGTAGATGAATATAATGGGGGAAATCCTTATGGATTTATGGCATCTTTGAGCAGTTCAGTTCGGTGGGAAAAAGGGGTTCCCATGATGTGTTGAAATTTTAAGGAACTGCAGATCTCATTTCCCCGTGAACTGCTCTTTGCCATTGCCTTTGCCGTGATAGAATGTGCTGTAAACTACGAAGAATGTATCAAGGGATGACTGATAAGGAACCTGCCCTAAATCTGCGCTAAATGGTCGATGATTGATAAGCAAAAACCGTGCTAAAAGCGGAATGATTAAGGGAAAACCTAATAAGAAATCTAAATGTGGGCTAATTGATTATTAAATCTCTGCTAAATGGCTGATGGCTGATGGCAAATCTTACCGAATTGGTGGATGATATGGCTGCTTAGCCTTTGGGATCTCTTATTCGCTTTCTGCATTCTTTCAACATTCGGTTTCTAAAGCCTTCCAAATATAAATTTCCAAGGCTCTCCAGAGATCTATAACATTTCTGCAATTGTTACGCCTTTCTCCTATAGAAAAACCAATTGCAGATATTTTGTTGCCCTTCAGTTCCCAAAAAATATCCTTTTTCCTTTAGTGTTGTTTTTTTTATTATCAGAAACTTTCCCTTAAATTTTGCATACTTCAGAGCTGTTCCTTTTTTCCAATCGACTTTCTGCTTATTTTATGAAGAAAATTTTTTGTTTAATTGAAACAATCGAGGGAGAGAGAAGAGGAACGGAGAGAGAGAGAGAGGGAGAGAGAAGAAAGAGAGAGAGAAGAGAAGATATAGAGGGAACAAAAGTTACAAAAAATGGGTTAATTTTGTTTTGCATTTCTGCGGCTGTGGCTGTCGACTGTCGATTGTGATGGAGGCTGCTGCCTGGCGCTGCTGATTGTTTCCCGGCGACTGGCTTTCCATTGTGTTGCAACTTCTGCAAGAACTGTCGATGAGCGGGTAAATTGTTGGCAAGTTTTTTGCACCCTGCCACCCCGCTGCAGCTCCGCGAAGCTGTCTCCGGCGGAGACAATGAAGGTATTTATTAAAACAAACTTGGGTCGACGCAGCGGCCTTGGGGGCGAAAGTTTAGCCGCAGTTTGGGGCAATTCTCTCAGAGTCAGAGTCGCAGTCGAAGTCGAAGTCTCGGTGTCTCTGTGTCTTGGTGCCAGCGGCAGGCGCATAAATGTCACTTACGCGCTTCTTGACACTGCTCCACACCCCCCCAATGCGGCAGGCAGCAGCAGCAGCAGCACCAACGCCAAAGACATTGTGAGGCATCAGCCATTGAGAGAATTGCGAAAGTGACAATTTCGACAGCCACCAGCTGGGGAGGTATCCTGGGTGTCCTGTCCCTCCTTTGGATGACGCAGAGGCGTCGTCCTCGTCGTCGTCTGGCTAAAGTGTAAGTGCAAATTCAGTTTTGGTTTAATTTCGACAGGCTGTGGTCGGTCGCCCCTCCACCGCCACTGCAGCAAGCAGCAGTCGACTGCAGGCAGCAGCAAAGTCCTTTTCCATTGACCAAAAGCTGTCAACAGAGTGCTTGCTCCAGAGTCCTGTCCCTGTCTCTGCTGCTCCTGCCCTCTCCTGCCTCCTCGTCAGCTGCGATCTTTATTAAGTTTTCGCTTACTTTTCGCCAAGTGCGCCAGAAAGTTTCTGGTCGTGTCTCTTTTTGGTTCTTTTTCGTTCTTTTTGGCTCTTTTTGCCTCACGCCTTCCAAACTGAGTTTTTTCTTGTTTTGCCACATTTCGGCTTTTGTTTTCTGGTTAAGATTGCAAATCTGTCCATTCCATAAAGTCGAACACCCCCTGGGCAACCCTCTCACCCCTTTATCCCTTGCCACTCAATAGCCATTTCCATTTGTGCGGCAACTTTCTTTCTGTCTTTCTTTCGTTTGCAAAAATTTGTTGTCTATTGCTTTTTGGTTAAAGAAGTTTTCATTGCTGGCAAATTAATATTTTCGAAAAAGTTTTTGGACTACAAATAATTTAATGCACAGCTACTGTGGGAGAGAGAGCGCAGGAGTGCAGAGCCACGGAGGAAGGGAGAGGAACAGAAGTGCACAGACACTTTGGGAGAGAGAATCTGGACTGCAGGGGAACAGTCGGGGAAAGGAACGAGGGTGCACAGGAACAGTGGGAGCTGGAGCACGATCAGACGATCCCTAATGCTCCTGAGGTCCTGAACGACTTCCCCTGCCCGCCCCCAAGAGTTATTCAATATTTTGGTATTTATCTTGTCAGAACAATAAAACAGGGCAAATATACACAGGAATGACATGTGTACGAGACATGTGGCGACGGAAGAAAGGAAGGAAGGAAGGAAGGAAGTGGCATGGAGCAGAGTCCTGTGTAATGTGGGCCACTGTGTGTGGAGAGGCCTGGACTGGAGCTGCATGCCAAAGGAATTTACATGCCCGAACATTCCCATTCGAGCATTTGTAAGCCATTGGAAAATTGACATAAGCTGCTTGTGCTCCTCCTCTCTTTTCTCTGTTCTCTGTTTGTCTCGCCTCTGGCACACTTTTCTCCTGCTTCAAATACAAGTATTTGCTCTCGCAGCAAGCGTCTCCTTATCCTCCTATCAATTCTCGAGTCGTAAATATATAAAATATATTTCGCTGCGTAAAAAAAGCGAAAATTATGCTAGAAGCAGAAACAGAGTCAGAGACAGGGACAGCGACAGAGGAGGAGCAGCTGCGGCTCAACCAGAGCATTGACCGCCATGTGCCACAATTGGTGCAACTGCTGCTGGGAATTCCCGATGAATCGACAGGCACCTCGGCCAACTACAAACAGTTTGTGGCATCGGCCAAACAGACGCTAGCGGTGGCTCATTACTTCGGTGAGCAATCGGCGGACGATGTGAAGGCAAAACTGTCGGAATTTATGCTGCATCTGCATCTCCGGGGGCATGAGAACATTGCCAAAACCATTGAAAGGCATACCAAAACGGTGCTGACACACCCATGGCTGGAGGAACACCCAGTGAAGGAATTCCAGTGTCGTCTGATCGAGTTTTACTTATCCATTAGCAACTTGAAGGCTGAGGTGTGCCCAGAGGCGGACACAAGGGCACGCGAGGATCTAGTGAACCGGTACATCGAAGCTTCAATGAATGGGGATCTAAATTTCGAAATAGATTCTGATACAGATTCGAACGTAGCGAACTCCAACCTGTGCGGAAGTCACCTGCGACAGGAGGGAGTGGAGGCGGCTGTCGTCAGTCCTCGCTGGCTGCCGCAAGTCGATCCTTGCCCGGAGGCGATGCTCCAGGAACGTATGCAGAATGTATATGAGCGGCTAGGGAGTCCTTGCAATTGCTGGGGGGAGTACCTACATCGCTCCTTTGCCACCGACTATGGGGAGTATCTCTTTGAAAATCTGCTGCTGTCTGTGGAGGAGCCCATGGACGAGAAGAGGCTGCTGCTGAGAGAGCTGCTCGTCATGTTCTTTGTGCCCCGAAATTGCACCTACTTCGTGATGATCGATGAGCGCATTCAGCTACGTATAGATGCACCACAAACCGTGCAGACGCTGTCGCTTAAGCCCATACTGGAGTCCCTGTGGCAGATGCAACAGCTGCGGCGGTTCATCGATCGCTGCCTGAACATGCAAGGTAGCTGCGATCGCTTGGAGACGTTCATTTGCTTTGCCCAAGGACTGGAGAGGCTGCTGCTGCCCGTGATGGAGTTTCTGGTGGACTACGATCGTCGCGTGCGTGAGGACACGGACGCAGCCAACGTGCAACACTTTCTGTATAGCTCCGCGTTGCCCATGGAGCGTATTCAGCTGCTGGCTGACATGCTGCCACGGGACTTAGAACTGGACACGGAACCGCCAGCCGTTTGCTGCCTGAAACTTTTGGGGCAGCTCCACGACCTCAGCTCAAAGCCGCAGACGGCGGTGGCTAACTTTCCGAGCAATCATGCCGCAATGGCTGCCACATTGTTGCTTCACTCACTGGAGGGTTATTGCCGCATTCTGGACACTTGGTGGCAGACGGGCGACTTTCGGGACCACAGCGGAGAGTTTCCCTACAGGCAGCAATACCTGGATGGCATGACGCGCTTCATGCCACACCAATTGGATCGCAAGAGTAGCTCGTGTGTGCGTTTCATCGGCCGACATGTGCGGCAGGCGGCCCCGTTTGTGGCCACCCTGTGCGACACGCAGCGCATCGCAGATTTTGTGACAACGCACAATTCTCTCTTCAAGGTGAGTCTGTATCACGAACTCGTGCGGACGTTCCTGCCCGAGCTGTGGGACTACCATGTGCGGTGTGCTCTCCAGCCGCGGCCCCACTTCGCCCCACCGTTGCTGGAGCAGCTGAAGCTCCATGATCCGGATCGTGTGCTGCGCATTGTCATTGGCTACTACAAGGACATGCAGGGCAGTCTGGATCATCCTTCGATCAATGATATACTGGAGAGTATCCTGGCCTGTGCCCCATATGTGCCACTGCCGGAGATGGTGCAGCAAACCCTGAAGCAACTGCTGCACAAGCGACTGCTGCTGGTGCGCTGCTACACGCAGCATCTGCTGCAGAAGGAGCTGCATCTGCAGGACAAGCTACAGTGCCTGGTGGGTGTATGCATGGGGGATGTGGCCAGCCATCAGCAGAAGTACGAGCGATTCTTTGAGCTCCTGGAGGATAATCAGCTCACTGAAGCATCGTGGAAGCTGAAGGATATCTTTGAGGAAATGTATTCACACTTTTCCAGCAAGATTATTGTGGACTTACCATGCTCCAACCTGGCGGAGATCTCCCTTAAAGTAACCAACGACAAGATCCTGCAGCGAGTGGTGACGCTGCCGCTAATGCAGCTCCTGAACATATCCTTTCGCCTGAACCTGCGCATGCATCAGGCCCAATGGATGCTCGCCGCGTTGCCACAGCTGCCAGCGGCAAAGGCCGAAGGAACGATTCAAGTTCTGGTGGCTGTCAGAAACATACTTGCCTTCAACCTCCAGCATCCAGGGAAGCGCGACAAGGCGCAGAAGATACACAGCAGCTATCTGAAGGCCTTACAGAAACCCTTCGCAAACCTCGAGGATCTGCGTCTGTCAAGCCACAAGTTTGCACAGCGAATATCGGAACTGCTTTCCCAATCGACCGCTGAGGGCGATCCCGAAGAGATCCTTGCCTGGGCACAGCTCCTGAAGAAGCTCTGGCTGCGTACACTGGACTTACTGGACGATAGCAATGATTTTGTGGCCTGCCCGGCGGCATCGCCATCTTTCCAATTGGACTACAAATTATTGGATGAGCGCTACTTGCAGACCATTCTGCGCCGCTGCTGTGCCATGACAATGGTGGCAATATTGCAACAAAAATAAATCCAACGTACACTTTGATTGGATACAATAAATACACGCGGAAACACGAGCAAGAAAGAAGAATGAATGCCCCAAAATGTTGCCCAAAACTTCGAATTTTAACTAAAAAATTTCACATAATTTCGGCCCTAAAGTTGAAATTATAAACACAATTTTAGATTTTTTGTTTCTATTATTTGACGCTCTTTCACTCTTGGAATCCCTCAGATACATTTTCAGTTTTGACGCTGATTTGTTGCTTAATCGTTTATTTGTTTCGCTCCCACACCAGAATACATTTTTATCAATTTCGAATCGGGAGGGACCTGGGACCACCCATGGACGACAAAAACCGCAAATTAAATCGCTTTCGGGTGCTGGCAAAATTTATTTCTAGCGCGTGGTAAAAGCCGCAATCCACACACGCACTCCGCACAACACACACAGACACACACACACACACATATGTATATGTATATGAGTGAAAAAAATGTGCAAAACATTAGAGAATGGCAAAGCCAATGCCAAATCACAGCCAAAACGCTGCAGCGCTTGCCAGCAACCGAAATTATTCTGTGGATTTTGCGGCCTCGGCGGTTGGACAAGAGAACGGGAGAGAACAGGTCCCCTGCCCACGGGATAGGCGGGGTGGGCGACAGGCGTTGCACGTTCACACTCTTGGCCATAAATTGCACCAACGCCTTGTTGGCCAATAAATACTAAAGTCTTGATATGCTGCACTCTGGCAAACATCGGTGATGTGGCGCCAAGTGCCATAAAGTTGTTGTTGTTGTTCCGGGTGCGGGCAGCGGCAGGAGCAGAAGCAGCAGCGGGGGCAGGCAGCGGCTCGGCTAATTAAAGTTTGTGCCGCATTTTCAAATTAAAAATTGGTAATTTGTGTACAGATTTTCATCAGCAGACTTGACCCAGCGACATTTGGATACCCTTTTTTTGGTTTATGTGAGATTCTTTGCACGGGAGAGTGGTAACTGATGCAGGAACTACGAGTTGCGGGCATTTCTGAAGAGCTTTTGAGACGTTTTATATTTTTCATATATTGCTGCAGAAAGTGGAGTTTGAAGAGCAAAACCCATTAAGATCAAAGCACTAGAAACTTGGAAGACGTTTTTTTTTTCAAAAGATAATTATATTACATTATATTATATTATATTATATTATATTATATTATATTATATTATATTATATTATATTATATTATATTATATTATATTATATTATATTATATTATAATGCGGATTTGCATTCCAATCGGATCATTATTACAGTCAGAAAACTTTTCCCAAGTACCTGTCGATTGGCTTGGGCTTTCGAATATTTAATGCGATTTGGGATCATAGTTTTAAGCTGCCCACAGAGATGCAGGGAACCAATTAATGGGTATCTTAGTGTCGCGTCCAGCGAGTCGCTATTCCAAACGATTCGAGTGGTTTTTGCATATATATTTTTGTGTGTTCTTTTTATTGCGTGGGTGGCGGACGATGCTTGGCCATGCTTGAGGGATCTCCTGGTTTATGCCCCTGACAGCAGACGACGACGACGTCGATGACGATGGAGCAGGAGAGAGGGGGGTCATAAAATCTGTGCCAGGGAAATGTTGGAATGGAACGGCATGGAGTATATGGCTTGGCTGATTGTGGTCTCCCATGGAACCCATCAGAGGAGACAGGTTTATGTCTCGGAACTAGACATTTTATGTGTTTTGCATTTCCCCCATTTTTTTTCCGTCATTATCAGCCGGCGAACAGGCAACAATTTTTCCACCTTAAAGCGGATTCACATTGGGAGAAAATCTGATGCTGAATGAAACATTTTGTTGTTGTTTTGGTTAGTGTGTTTTATAGTACTACATATGCACATATATCTTTTTAATTTCCTCTTCATTCATAGACGCAGCACAACAGACAGACACACATTTTGGGGGCCAAACATTTTTCATTTCGTTTGGGTCAAATATTTTCATTTACTTTGGCGGCCGCTGCCATTCAAACCGCACGCTGCAAAACCGCATTTGGAAAACATTTTAAATACCTTTTTACATTTTTATCAGAGGAAGGAGCACAGAATGGACATTTTTGTGTTTGTTTTTTGTTTGTCCAGAGATTTATTTCGTTCGAGTTTTCAATTGCCACCGAAATCTGAAATGAAAATGAAATGAAAGCCGCGTGCGTGTGATTCGAGGATTTAGGTTTTTCGCGGTACTCCTCGATATCAGATATTTTGAAATTTTGTTGCAGTTTTTGTTGTTGTCAAATAATTTTAAATTCTAATTAAATTTTTTATTATTTCCCAACAGTTTTTCCCATTCGTTTGAGGGAAATCGATTCGCTTTGGGGGTTGATTGGCTGCAAAGGGGTTTGGGCTGTGATTCTCGCTTGATTTAATGATTTTTCTCACAGTCTCGAAAGTAAATATTAAATATTTGCTTGTCGCCACCTGCGGAGCCAGCAAAGAAACGCCGGAACGTGCCACATTTCAATAAAACAATCAACTGTCAAAAACATACAAACACACAAGTGGAAGGGAGGGGCAGGAACACGGGGCAACAATCGAATCGGGGCGACGGGTGCTGCTATGTGTTCCCACTGTGATTCAAGCGGCGGCAGCGACGAGTTTTTGTCACTGGGAAACCCCGGAAAAGCCACGACGACCACCAAAGTTGATTTGCATGTCATTAACAGGGCAGGAATCCAAACAGACGAACCAAATCAAACGGAACTGCAGCTAAAAATAGGGAGAAAAACAAGGCATGAACAGGAGCAGGGGCAGGGGCAGGGGCGCTGTGTGGCATTGGTCTGTAACTGGGGTAGGGCTCTGCTGTGGAGCTGGCGCAGGGGATCCTCTGTAAACAAAGCCGCACACTAAAAATATCACATGTCAGTGAGGAGGCACAGACACTAATTAGTGCGCCGTGGCAATGAATATTGTATATCCATCCATCCCATAATGATGTCTGATCTGAAGATATCGTATCCCTATCTATGTATCTGAATCTGTGTATTTGTTTGTGTGGGAAATGCATCCAACCCCAATAAATATTGTTGCCAGAGCACACAAGAAATATGAGGCATATCCAAGGAATTACATGAATTTCCCAGGGCTTTTCCCATGGATTCCCCCATACATATTTTCATATTTGTGTATCTGCATCTGTGTATCTGTATCTGCAACTGTATATGTGCTAGGCATTTATCGTACAAAATCAATCAAATATAAAACGAAATTAATTTCCCCTTTCCATACATTTCTAGCTGTAAAAATCGTTCACTTTGTGTTTCTCTGCGTTAATCCATTTCATTGGGCATATATTTTGGCCGCAAGCCTCTCCTGGAAAATCCCATAGATGGAAATCCTCTCTCGCTCTCTCCCTCTAAACATTTTGCAGATTGGCACACAAAAACTTGTACAATTTGCAAGAGGCAGCCAAAAACAAGACCAGCTCGAGAGTGGCAATCTATCTGAGAAATAGAAATCACAGGCACCCCAAACCAACAGGTGCCACAGCACGGACAGGTGTGCTTTTCTGTGTTTCCTCCCAGAATTTCCTTCCATGTGCATTTTGCTGTCATTTTTTTTTTTCATTCGTTTTCGTTTGCATGGGAAATGTGCAAACAAAACTGTGAATAACCAAAATGTGTGGGGGGGGAGTATGTGGGGGGTTGCAAGTGTAACTAAGCTTTAATGGGGAGTCCTGGCAACACAGCCTCACTCCGATTCGATTGCAATCCTGCCACCAGCTGCAGCCTAGACAAGTTGTTGCGGTATCCAGCAGCAGCAGCATCAGAAGGGTGGGGGCATGGTGCATGCAATGGAGTTGCTGCACCAGCAGCAGCAGTAGAAAGGGGAGTAGCAAGGGCGGCAGCATGGGGCAGGGTCTTAAAGCGACAGCATGGGGCATGGCTCGAATGGAAGCAGGAGTTGGCGTAGGCATTGGGCTGAAGTTCAAATCCCAGCCAAATTATTAATATGACTTTAGAACCCAAAGCGGCAGCCGGCCTCCTGCGGTTGCCAAGACACCCGACAGATGTATCTGCTGGATGCATTTCCAATCAGCAGCAGCAGCAGCTCCCAACAGTCTTCGTGTGTCTTTGTCAGTCTTTTAGGGGTACAAATTATGCTTAAGCTCTGCTGCACTCTGCTGCTGCTTTGCCTCTCTAAAAATTATCTTTTGAAACCCGTGTGTGTGTATCTTTCAGATACAGACACAAAATTTACAGGCACATTATTTAGTTGTTTGAGTCGGGCACAGGCACAGTGCGGCGCAGTCCGGCGGTTAGGTCTTCTGTTATCTGTTTGTGGTTAAGGGATTATATACACAGATATATATATGTATACATATAAGATCTTGGGACCTCTGCCACACACCCACAACAGTGCAAACGAAACCGCCTAAGCCTCAGACACTGCATCAGACTGTGCCCCTGCCTCAGACTCTGACTCTGCCCCTGCCTCAGACCCCGTTGTGTGTGAACTTTGTGTTTGCTTCTGCCTTTCAGCTGCTCCTGCTGCTGCAGCTGGACTTTATTCTGCTGCTGCTGCTGCTGCCAGGAGAGAGAGAGGTTAAAGAGATGCGAGGTCGTTTCCAGAACACTATCCACACCTTGTTTACGCATTTGTGCTGCGATTTTTTTTCTTCTTTCACTCTGGTTCTCAGCCTCAACAAGTTTATCGCTGCTGCAACTCTCGCTGGCTCTCGCTCCTGTTCCTGCCGCCCGTCTCTAATTTACATAACCACGCAAATTAGTTTTGCGTCTGCTGCAGTTTTTATCTGCTGCACAACTTTGTCACGACTGCAGGCCTCCTGCAGACTGTGGGTCCTGCCCCTGGTACTCCCAGTAGTCGTATCCGCTTCTCGTATAACGCCGCGCAGTCCTCGCTCTCCTCGTTTCACTCTAAATTTAGTTGCCAAAGTTATTTAAACTTTTTATACCCTAGCAATGGGGGTATTACAATTATGGACAGCACTTTGGCAGTGCAGAAACTACCGACAGGTGTACGTAGGTATTTGCAAGGCTTAGAATGGGAAAGTTATGGAATTCTTACACTGAACACTCAAGTCTCACAAACATCAACGAAATACAGTTGGCGCTTTCAGTCTCTCTTGGCCAGATCTCGTTCCCTTCCCACTTGTTCCACTTCTTCCAACCAACAGCTTACGCTCCGTTCTCCTCTCGACGCGATGTTAGCGGCCCACCTTTTCTGCTTTAAATAATGAAATAAGTAGACCCAATGGAGAGTGCCCTTGTATTGCCTTTGAAGCCATATAGGCGTATTATGGGTATTCCGTCGTTAGATCACACCTTCTTGTGTAATATCATAAGGGTATTCCCCCAATCGACTTTGTCTTTTAATATTTTTTTTTTGTTAAAACAAATTTCCTTCCTTTTTAACCATTTTTATTCAACTATTTCTCTACATTATTTTTGCAATTTTCGTAAAAATGAATTTTGTGAAACTTTTTTTTTGGCCACAGTTTTTATAGAGGCACAGGCTCCACCTGTGTGTTAGAGAAAGTTGAAAGGGGGCAGGGCGGGGGTCCTGTCTCGTAGTTAAGACAACAATTCAGTTAACATTGTGGGAGGGGGAAGTTGCCTCTTCTCTCTCTCTACTCTGTCGCTTTCTCTACTTTCTCTAGCTCGCTTTTTTCGGGCGAAAGTTTTTCCCCGCACAGTGGTCAAAAATGCTTAAAACTGATCAATAACGCTCAGCTAAAAAGTGTTTAAAGTGCCATAAGAGTACAAATATTTAGGCGAAAAAGTGCAGCTAACAGTTTCCCCGACGTTTAACAAGGAGAACGAGGGTGCCACAGTTTCACTGCACCTCGAAGCCTTTTTTTGTTTGGTTCCACTGTACTTCTGGCTGGTGTCCTGTTGCGGGCATTGTAGTTCCATTGTTTCTGCAAGTTTCTGTGGCTTTATTAAAGGCTTCGCTTCGTGTTCGCTATCCTTTTGGAGCCCTTGTCTGCGATTCAGCAGCCGCACAACAACTGATTGGCAGCCGCAGTCGAAAAGAAAGTTTATATTATTAATGTGAAAGTGGGTGGTGGTTGGTGGGTGGTGGGTGGTGGGTGGCCCGCCCAATATTCTGTGGGGCTTCGACTGTTTTCGACAGCCTGCTAATTGAATTTTTCCTTAAATTATAAACAAATAGATACAACAACTGAGATATCCTTGTGACTGCTGGCTGCTGGGCTGCTGTGAGGGATACGGCCAGGGACATTTAATTTCTGGTCCCCATTTGCGGTCAGGTGAGCGATCCCCAATGCTGGCGGGGGAGAGGAGTGGGGTCGGCCTTTAAACTGAAATGTTTCCTGCAATTTTCGTCGTCGCCAGGAACCCCAGGAAATCAGGCTATGGAGGAAGTTCTATTTTTTATTATTTTTGTGGAACGTGCAACAGAAAATTTTGCAAATTGAAAGAAGAGTCAGACACACCCACGCTGCCCACTCCGCCTTCTGCCCTCCTTTCGATGGGTGTCCCACAACTTTCTCCATATGCTTTTCTGTGTGTTTGCTTTTTTTTCTCTATTTTTTGGCGGGGGCCTCTGCATTCTAAGCGATATTCTGCGATTTCTTTTAGCAAGTTTTTGCCTCGTTTTCTCCGAGGCGAGTGGGTGTGAGTGTGTGTGTGCGGGTTGCCGTGTACTTAAAGTTGTCTATTTGCTGGTTTTCCTCCAAGGCTCCATGCCTCCATGGCTCCACTCTGCTGCTGCTGCTGCTGCTTCTGTTGCTGCTTCTGTAGCTGCTTCTGCTGCTGCTGATGTTGTTGTTGCTGTTGCTGTTGTTAATGTTGTCTGTCTGTTTTGTTTGTTTGGTTTTGTGTGTCGCCCAAGAGCGTTGAGCGCTGCATTGTGAATGAAAATGTTCGCACAGTTTTCCGCACAGTTGCATTTTCACTATGCTTGCCGCTTGGCGCGGCTCAGTTACTTGATACAGTTTTTGTGGCCCCGCACCCCGTCCCGCCAACCTTTTTCAGAACTTCTCTCTAACCCTTGAGCGCTTGCTTTTTGCTTCTTCTTGTGTATGCCCTTTCAGCGGGTATTATGATTTGGCTTAGAGCTTCGGCTTCATCTTTGGCTTCGACTTGCCACAGAATTATCATATCTCTGCCCTGCTGTTGTCATTGATGCTGTTCATCAGAAAAGCAGGCCCAGCCCTGTCTGTTTTCCGCTTTACTCACATTTTCTGCATTCCTGCGGCAGTAACTCTATGAGTTAGAACCCGCAACGAACGAACTCTCAAAGCAAACTACCTTCACAATATCCTTTGAGTACATCCTTTTGTCAGCCAAACGATCTCTTAGAGTATCTCAAAGTAAGGCTTACTATATATTTTCCTGTCTGGTTGGTTGCGGCCCTTCATTTTTTTGCTGGCTGCAGTTTTCTTTTGATTTTTCTCGATTTTGCAGGATTTTTTGTTGTATTTCCTTTTTTTGTGTGTGAATGTGTGTCGCTTTTTGCTCTATTTTCGCTGGGAGTTTTACTTATTTTCCATGTTTCCACTCATGCCTGCCCACCCTCTTCTGTCCGGCGTCCCTGGTGCTCATCCTTTTCTTCTCTGTCTCTTTGCTGCTCCTCCTCGTCTGCTTTTCTGCTGTTCTGCTCATCAACTCAGTCGTGCGCTTTGTGCTCCCTGCTTTCTCCTCTACTTTCTTCTATTTTAAATGCGATATCTGATTTTGTTGCTGTTGCACTCTGACTCTCATATGCAACATTCAGAGGCAGCTTGCGAGAAGAGTTAAAAGTCGAGATTTTGAGATTTCTTTGGGGGACGAGGGCCCCTGTCCCCAGTGTGCCCGTTGTGCCCATACGTGACACAGGTTGTTCGAGGGGAGTTGGGGCCAAAGGACATCAATTTTCAATGGGCAGCTAAACAGAGGAAAGGGCCACAGCAGAGGGTGGTGAGTCTGTGGGAGGGGAAGGGGGAGAGACAGACACATTTGGTAAATGAATCCCTTGGATTGCTGGATAATTATGACAAATAACCTAAGTAAACGGCATAAGTAAGTAATGCGATAAGAATTTTCTGATAAGCTCCTTGACTCTGCTCCATTCGTGCCACTGCCACTGCCACTAGCACTGGCACTCCTCTGCCCCCAACCACAGCACTCTGGCAATTAGTACACAAACATGGAGCAGCATCTACCGCTGGCTCTTGGGCTCCATGAATCACATAAAAGCATCCTTGGAGTTAGAGATGCCCCCTCCCCACCATGCGCCCCATTCCCACAGCTGCAGACAAATACCAACAAACAAAAAAAGAAAGGGAACTGCCATTGAAGCTGTGCTTACGGTTCTTCCTATATAGTAGCTATGCCACGCCCCCATAATCCGCAGCCAGAGCGCATTTGCGAGCGCCATTCATGCAACTAATTTGATTTTTTCCCAAGCAAGTCTTCAACTGGTCCAAGGGGGCCCAGGAGTGGCGGGGAGTTGCGGGGTTGGATTTGAAAAAAAAATATTTTCATTAGACATTTTGTAAATATGAGCAGCTTACTCTGGGGATTTTCAACTTAAAGGCAATGAGAAATCATTCCAAATAGAGAGGAAGGCAAAGGACTCGCCTTGCTTCAAATGGTTGCGTGATACAAAAGAGGCAGAGGCAGAGGTGGCGGTGGAGGAGGGACTAGCTGCAGCTGCTTTCAACGACAACTAGAATGATTCGACGCTTTTCCATGCTGCATGCTGCAAGCTGCAGCTGCAATAATATCATTCAATTATAAAAGAAATATAGAAGAAGTCTGTATGCTCTCCGGATTTTTCAATCTGGCAAATAAAGTAGGTTTTGCAGTGGAGGAGGAAAGTTTGCGCTGCGGATTGAGTTTTGTGGATTAGGAGAACGGGAAAAGATTGAGAAATATTAAGAAATACGATCACAGTTTAATTTGTGGAAATTTAACCACAAGCGATTGAAATCTGACCGCAAAATAATCAGTTAATAACCAATTAATAACTATAAATAATATTATAATGGAATTAAGAGCTCAAATACAATTTTTTTAATTTAAAATTTAAAATTTCATTCCCGTCAACTTGCGCTCCATAGCCAATAAACAAACACCACTTTTTCGAGTAATACCCTAACTTAATGCTCACCCTTCACCACTCACACTGTGCACCTCCTGCCCTAACTATGATACAGAAATCTAATTTAAGTAAATGCTTTTGCACACATTTTCATTGCAGTGCTCGTTGCGCCAGCTCTAACGACTCCCGGGCGGCATTGTCTGCCGGTTCTGTTCCACAAAAAAGGTCCTGTGTGTGGACTTTCAGGGTAAGTCTCTTTCTCGACTCTCTGCTCTGTTCGCAAGTGAAGATACATTTTTGATTAGCCCACCCCAGCTGCAATTGTTCCACCCAAGCCACCCATTCATGCAGCACACCTTTCACTTTTAATTATCCAAAAGGGGAGTGGAACAACCCAGCCCACCCTCCACCCACTGCCAACGTTTTTCCTAGGCCGTTAACAGCTCATAATTAAATGGGAGTTTTCCTTCGGTAATATTTCGAGCGTAAATTTTCGAAAATTCGAAAGGCAATTTCTTGCCGCTTTCTTTTGCCGCTTCGTGTGTGTGGGAAATTTTCACAGATTTTGCACGTGCTACAGCCACAGCCACAGCCACAGCACTTGCAACTGCCCCATGGAGTCCTCGACTCGACTCTGACTCGGCTCAGACTCGTAAATATTCATTACATTGCCCTGCCGTATGTTCTGCGACTTGCCACTGGAAATATTTGCATAAAGTTGCCGAAAGTGAAATTTGTTTTCTTTTTTTTGCTTTTTCTCTGGTGGATGGGGTGTGGCCGGGTGTGCTGCATCTGTAATTAGGCCTCGAGCTGACCTTGGGGGTTGGGCTCTACGCTGGGAATGTGGCAGCTGTTTCGGCTTGCAACTATCTGTCTGACTGGCAGGATGGTGGGTGGGCGTGGCTGCTGGGTTTGGCAGGAGGAATCCTTCAGCTCTTTAGCTCTTCAGCTGCTTTGCGGAAAATCTCATAAAAATGACAGCATTATGTGGACATGGACCTCTCATCAATGGATATTAAGCGTACATAATCCTTTTACATGCCTCGTTCCACATGCCTCATTCTGTGCCCTGCCCCTCTCCCTGTCACTGTCCCCGTCCCGCTCTTTGCCTCACTTCATTTGCCATGGCGACACGATGGAGTGCTTCTTGCTCTGCCTGCACTTGTTGGAGCGCGCTTGTTGTCGCTCTTTGTGGCGCCTCCAACTGGAGGCCGGATCAGCTGCACACACACACAGAGAAAGAGTGAGGGAGAGGGCACTCCTGTGTGTGCCTTTGTGTGGCAGAGGGAGGGGGGAGGGGGAGGGACCACTCATAACTTTGGCGCCGCCTTTGGTGACGCGAATGCGTTTAGAAAAACTTTCTACAACTTTAAGCCGCTTAGCAGCTTTGCAATCTCTCTCCCTCTCTCTTTCTCTTTGCCTCAGCAGCAACACAGTCAGTGCCTCAAAGGACCCTGCGACCCCTACCTCTGCGCCTGCCCCTGCCCATGCCCAAGCCACACTGTGTGCGCCAAGGCGCTAACTGAGTTGGTCAAACACTACGCTCGTGTAAATTTCTGACACTTTTGCACCCAAGAAGAGGCCTGGAACACTCTGCCATTCATTTGATTGAATTGTGTGGCAGGTCTGAGATGATGTTGCACGGACCCAGGGGGAGCAGGAAAAGTGTGTGAAGATTCTGTAAAATGATGTGAGGGCGTTCCCCATCTCCCCAACTCTGCAACTATAATGTGTATGCCGCTTTAGAGGCTGCCAGGCAAAGGCAATTAATATGCGAATAATCGGATACATGTAAACACAGGCACTGCCGAAAGTTTGCTGCCCCAAACAGGCAGCACAAAAGGCTTTAATAATCCATTGATCTGCACATATATATTTACGGAAAGTTGAGAACTCAATTGCCACCAGCAAAAAAGTTGTGCAAGGAAGTCGCAAACAACCAAGCAACACCCAGCCGCCCCACACCCATATCCCTGCTGCCACCGCACTGTGTGCCACAAGTGTGTGCCTAACCACACACACACACACAAAAACATTGGATGCGTATCTCGTTCTCCAAACAGGAGAGACAGAAATCTACAGATGCCGCCGCCACGCATTGTGTGCGGCGGGACGGGGCAACCTTTTTCCTGGGCAGCATTTGATTTATTGGCATCCCCCACCAAACGACTCAAATATTTCTTGGGCGTGTGCAGTGGGTAGGTTGTTGCCTTTGACCAGTCAGGATTCGATTTAGGATTGAATTCAGGCAGCCACGATTCTGTACGGTTCGCTTGGCTATCCAAATCACGCTTATTGAATTTCCTTTCTTTGCTGTTTGCCCCTTTAATGGTCCTGAAACACACACAGACACACACAGATACAAACCATTTATAGGTGGAAGGGGAATGTTTTTTGTGAGCTGTCAAAAGAATGATTTTAAATCATTTTCGGGCCCTCACTCCACCCCGAGATATGCCCAGCCGTGGTGGGTCATATATAATAATTTTGGTGCTGTCTTTAGGCCTACCCCTGCCACCCGCTTGTGGACCAAAGGGCGGACGCTGCCTTCCCCCTCTAAGGCTAAGGGTGGCCTCTCTCTCTCTGTCTCTCTCTCTATTTCTCTCTGATGTCCTGCTTGTTCAGGCAGATGTGTTTTATTAAGCATTTGCCGATAAGCAAGCTCCCAGTGCATAGGCAGCGATTTGTATTATATTTTAAACCCTGCAAACAGAAATTTCCCTCTTAGGCTTTTCCTTTTCTTTGATGTGTGTTTTTTTCTTGCCCTGCTTACCCCCTGCCAGGGGAAAATGGTTTCCATTTGGCTTAAGCCTAAGACATTCCTCTCCTTGGGCAGATTTGGGTCATCTTTCTGTTGTTTGCTGATGGAATGTCCTGCTCGTGCCACCTGTGGGAGGTGCTTGTTTTGCAATTAAACCTGCTCTCAAAACGTAGCTGCAACAGGTGCAGCATGGCACGCATCACATAGGCTGCGTGCGTGTTTTATTTATGGCTCACCTTCCGGTCGCCCCTGCCCACCCATTAAAGCTATAGGCAAATGAGCGAACAGCGAACAGCCAACGAACCCGCCCGACCAGGGAGAGAGAGGGGCAACTGACGCCCCCAAAAAAGCCTCAAGAAAACTGATGTTGCACGCACACGACGTTGAAAAGTCATTAAGTACAAATGACGTTGCTGCAAAAAGCCAGGAGAGCTGCAGTAGGGCGCGGGCGTATGACAGGCGGGCGTGTACTGTGGAAGAGGGGGCTGGTGCCACGAGGCTCAGGTTGGCAGTGGCTTCAGCTTGGAGCGGAGCGGAGCTTCGTAATTGCTGCACGTTTGAGCGCATCAGCAGCTAACTGCATATTGAGTAATGCCCGCGAGCAAGCGACGCGCAGGACGAACAGGACGAGCAGGAGCAGAAGGAGCCAGGAGCCAGGAGCCAGACGAGCAGCGGAGGTTTACCCATGGAATGGGGCAATGTCTGCTCCAATGGGCTGAAGATGGGGCTCAGATTCGCAGAGGGGCCGGGACGGGCCGGGCCGGCGGGATGCTGTTCAGTTTGCATTATTTATGACAAAGTTGGCTCCAAATTAAGCCATGGAGAACAGGCAGTGGAGAACAGTGCCAATGGTGGTGGAGCGGTGGTAAGCTGCGCCAAAGGGATGGAGCAGCTGTTGCATTGGAACTAGTTCCAGCGTGGTTCCAAGTGGAACCAATTAGCGGAGATTTTTTCCTTGTTTGTGAGCTTAAATCTGGATGATAGTCAGGAATTGAAGCTCTTGCATGTTGATCAGGATTGCATCTATTTAATAAGAGCTTCCCCATAAATATTCGCAAAGACTTTCCCTGATAATTCCATGCCTCAAGCGTGAAATGCGCAGCCCTGGTCTCTGGTCCCTGGAAATTGTAGTCCTGCGCCTATGGGGGTGGCATGCAACTGCCAGTAATGGAAGGGTTGGGGGGGATTGTGGAGGAGTTGTAGGGATTTTAGGGGTGAGATATATCCATATGCCACACACACTGAGTAAGGCACAGTCTCAGTGACTCTGAGGCTGCTCTTGCTCGCTGTGTGTACTCGCATTTTGCTTTTATTTACTTCGAATGTAATTTAATATTATACTATGGCAACGTGCCACACATCAACGCAAGCGGCGCGTCGTCGAAACGATGATGGGGCAACGATGACGACGACGATGTCGTTGCGTGCCTCCTGCCCCTGCTCCACCCCCACCCCCGCCGCTGCACATAAATAATCTGTTGCATGTTGCATGTGTGCAATGTGTAATGCCTGCATGAGTGGCTGTTGCCTCCATTTGCTTTTTGATAAGCCGCCGCTTAATTAATTTTAAATTTGTGCCAGCAACAAGAGTGACGAATGGAAACTCTCGGATGGAATTTCCATGCATTTTCCGCCATTGGTTTTCTCGCCGGAGAGCTAAGTACTTTACTCCCGAAATCAATTTAGGTCCTGCATATATCAGGCTCTCTCTCTGTCTCTTTCTCGCCCGCTTGCTGTGCTCCCATCTGTCCTTTGGCTAAGAATGACGCCCCAGCGATAGACAGATCATTGGACAAGGGTTTCCCACCCCCAACCCCTTCAAAAAGGTCGATGACAGCTAGCCGAAACGGACGCAAAAAGGACAAATCAGCACGCGACATTTTTCGCGCCTTTTAATGGGTGGAAGGAGCAGGGGAGTGGGCGGCGTAGCCGGAGGGCTAATGAAGGACCCCAAATGAGAGAACAAAAGGCACGAAAGTCAACGAAACTGTAGCCAAAGTGTTAAAGTACGATAAAAAGATTAAATAGCACAAACAAACAAACAAACCAACAGAAAGCGTGAGAGAGGGAGGGAGAGACAGCGACAGACAGACAGCCCAAGGCAAATTGAGATAAAACACACACACAGAGAGACAAAGAGCGGCAGACACACATATGGAGAAAGGGGAGAGGGACTGAGTGTAAGGCTCAGAGAGAGAGAGAGAGTGAGTGAGAGAGCAAATCGCATCCTCACAGCAGGAGTTGTGGCAATTGGTAATAGAAAATCGGATCAGATTAGATTTAATGCCGCGCGCGCGGCAATGGCTAATTTTTGGGTGATTTCTCATAGGAAAAACGACTCATAGGCTGCTGCAGCCCCTTTGAATCCTGGCGCCATGTAGCCAGAAAGAGAAAGGACGGGGAAAGAGGGAGAGGCAGAGGCAGAGCTGTCAGCGGCAATACGCCGGCAATGACAGCTAAACAAATGACACAAAATGCGGTGGAGATGTCAGAGAGAAAGAGCAAGACGGAAGGAGGATGAGGAAAAAGTACGGATGAGTAGCCAGATATGGGTGGGATACACCCACACACAAACACAATCATGAGATATATCTGAGAGAAGTAGCAGCAGCAGCAGCAGCAAACAGCAGAAGGGGCGAAACGCCGAGCGAGCGTCATCAACATTTCCGCTTCCGGCTGTTTATGCTAAAAGTATGGCGACGACAACGGCAACTGCTGCGATGGATGGGCCAAATAACCAGCCCCCGAGCCCCCTCCAACCCACCACTTAGGACACCCAAACGGAACGGAATGGGCTGGGGGGCGCAGTGGGGTGTATAGCTGGGTAGGAGGCTCAGCTACCCGCTGAGCTGTCAGACGCCTTGGCTGCCGCCGCTTTTTTTTCTCTTTCCCTTTCTGATGAGGAGGCATCTATCATGTCGCCGCCACTTTGTAGGAGGGCCCCACAGAATTTTTGGGCATTTTCTAACTATGGGAAAACTATCGATTAGGGGAGCCCAGCAGGCCATTGATGGAAGGAAGGATAACTGTGATTTAAGCAGCAAAACGGAACGCAAAATGAAGGGAAACTATGTTGCAGAGGGAAGTTTCATGGAAAGTGCCTAAGGAACAGGGCAAAGCAGTGCTAATGGAGTCGCTGCAAGCAGTGCTGGCTGGATTATGAAAGATATGACCAAAAATCCTACAATCTTCCTGCTTCAGTCTACAAGCAACAGTCTTCAGCGATTTTCAAGTATCTGCTGAAGGATCTGCCACAATCGAAAGCCTCAGACCCATTATCGGGCATTAAGTATTTAAAGTTCGTTGATTGAAACAAATCAACGCCTGAGTCCGGATGCACATGCTCGTAAATCAAGGAGCTACTTCAAAGATACAAATGTATCTTTTGTTAACCTCAGTGTTGAGAACCTTTGCTCCTGTTGAGGGACAGCTTCCTAAACAGCAAAGGACATGCCCAGCAGTCGCTCTCCCAGCTATCAATCACACTTGAATGTACATCGAGAGTGAAAGAAAGAAAGACAGATAAATATATAGTAGAGAGAGAGAGATGTAAGACTGAGATTTAGTTATAATTATGCGAAGCATGTGCCATGTTCTAGTCCCCGTTGTTGCCATGGAAGGTAGGAGAGAGCTTCTGGGGGGCACTTGGGGCTGCCTTCTTTTTGGTTTCATTTACATGATGATGACATCGCAGTCATCGTATAAATAATTACACACACGCACCGCCGGTATGCCTGATTTTGTTAGTTAATTTTTCTGTTTTTTGTTTTTGCTTCTGGCAAATGCCGGAAAAAAAATGGTGAATTGGCGGCTGCCTTTTGAGAGCTCTCAGTTTGCTTTTGATTATTTACATATTTATGAGCCATGAGCACCGGCCAAAATTCAGTGGAAACGAAACGAAGCGACAGGCTTCCCTCCCAGGGGGCATCATTTCTCTACAGAGAAGATGTTGAAGTTGAGCCTCGGGGAACTAATTGAAAACTAAAACGTCAATGGCAATCTCGTCATTCAGCCAGCCAGCAACCATTCTATTCGACCAGACATGCCACTCACATGTCACGAGGCTTATGAAATCTCCGCTATAAATATGCACTGGCAGTGGCAGTGGCAGGGAAAGGGACAAGGCACAGGGCAGGCGGCAGTCGGCAGGACACACACAGAGAACTTGCAAGTTGCCATAAAACGGCTTTTCATTTGTGGAGGGTATTGCCTCGGGCTTTGGCTTTTTCGTTGCTTCATGCCACATCCGCGTTTGATCCTAATGTGCTGCTGTCAGTGCCTGTCGACGTCAGACTCTGGCGGCGGCGGACTCTAGCCGGCTATTTCGGGGATTAATGTCGAATGTGAAAGGATTTTTGTGCCATGCATTCAACGAGCCCTTAGCCCTCTCCCTTTGCCCATGCCCCTTTGCCCAGTAGCCTGTGCTGAAAACGTTAACCAAATCCCTACAGTAAGCAGCTCCCAAAACGGAGAACATTTCACACTTGAGATCGAAAAAAGAGAGGGTACAGCAGCAGCAGACAGCGATATGGCGAAGAAGGAGGAGCCGATCATGGATGGGCCCAAGCGGATGCAGAAGGAGCTCAAACTCATGATCGAGGATACGCAGCTGCTGCAGTTCCGCTGCTTGGAGGTCGAACCGGACAACATCTTCAAGTGGTACGGCCTGCTGATGCCCGTCAGTCCGCCCTACGACAAGGGGGCCTACAAGCTGGAGATTGACTTCCCGCAGCAGTATCCCTTTAAGCCGCCCCGGCTCCACATCAACACAAAGATCTACCATCCGAATGTGAATGAGCGCGGACAGGTGTGTCTGCCCATACTCGAGATCGAGCACTGGCTGCCCACCTCCCGCATCGAGTCGGTGCTAAACTGCCTCCTGGCCACCATCAACGATCCCCAGCCGGACAATGCCTGGAGCGTGGACATGGCCAACGAGTATCGCAACGATCCGAAGAAATATTACAAGATCGCCGATGCCTGGGTGGACAGATACAGCGAGCATCGCCCCACCGATGCCGAGCTCGTGGCATTTGCCCGCAAACGGAAGAAAGCAATGCAGAAAGGTTAGCTGGTGAAGGTAGTTGGGGAAAATAGTTACAAATTCATGTGGGTCTATTGTAGTTGGTCGAAATAATATAAAGGACACTTTTAAGCACCAAATTTAGAGTTTATAGCTATCGATAATATAATCGATATATCGTTATTATGCATGTCAATTATGCATGAGTAACAGTAAGTTTTTGTGTGATCTGCGATCTGTTCCCAGTGGCAGCCTGCTCTCCAGCACTTATCGATCAACCAACAATCGATGACGTGCTATCGGCCTAAAGCAAAATTGATCAATTCATGGCAATCGCTTGGACAGATTACTGAAACTGCTTGCTGAAGCAGAAGCAGTATTCTCGTTCCTTCAAAGGCCCCATTCGCAGCAAAGTCCACCATCTAATTGGAATTCCCGCCTGTACAGTAAGCCCCCAAGCAGGAGGAGTAGTTCTGTTGCAGCCCGCTGTGAGATAAATCATTTGGCTACGAAAAGCAGGACTGCCACTGCCCCACTGAGTAGCAGCTGCCCCACGCGGTGATTGTGTGGCGGCACAGCGAGCGGGCGACACTAGAGATGGAGACGGGCAGCCGTCATTGTCAGTGGCATATCATCATCATTCGCCTCATCATACGCATCCGCATTCGCATTCGCAATTCGTATTTGGGCGCTACGCATCCAGCATCCAGCATCATCCCACATCATAGTTTTCTAGCAGTGTGCGAGGGGGTGGCGGTGGGGGGCATCGCGCGATGAAAATCTCTGCTGCTGGTCCCGGGGTCATATAAATTTCGCCAATGAATGAATCAACTTTACGAACATCGAGAGAGAGAGGACACATGTGTGACTGCTTTACGGTCCTGTCCCCTGGTTTGGCCCCATCCTCCTTGGCCTTTCCCCCTCTTCGTTTCTTGAGTGTTTCTCCTGCTCTGTATGTGTGTGTGAGTGTGTATCTGTGTGCATTTTATGTGCTCATGTGTGTGTTTTGGGCAGTTCACTTGATATGCTCACTGCCCTGCCTGTGCCCCCCTCAGTGTCCCTCTGCTGTTTGGAGCAACTTGGACTTGTCATTGGCAGGAGACGGAAATGGGAAAATGGGGAGTGGGGAGAATGGCAGTGTGGGATGCTGGGACTATAAGCTGCCACTATAATTACAGCAGAGGCCAAAGGCACGGAGATACTCGTATCAAAGCCAGGGCTAAAGATATTTGTATCTAGTTTCTTTACTGCTGGATTTAGTGCCCAGAGAGAGTGAGAGCAGGCAGCAGGAAGGAGCAGGGTGGAGCAGGGAGGAGCAGGGACTGTGGATGGATAGATAACTGGTGTCCAAGAGCAACCATTGTGAAGATGGATTACCATGGAGGCGGCGTCGACAGTTTTTTTTTCTTTTTGGTTTCCATGTGTATTTGGGATGGATGGTGTGTGTGGCATGTGGCGTGTGGCTGCTGGTGTGGGGGTGTGCGTGGGGCGTGCGTGTGTCTTGTTAAAACTGCCAACTGATTATTATCACCTTCCGAGAGGACTGAGTGCCAGACCAGACCCAGTCATTGACACCCATTGCGGCGGGGTGGCGGCTGGGCTCTACTTTCTGTGCTGCTCCTCTGCTGGCTGCCTGAATCTGTGCTCTTCACTCGCCTGCTCCCGGTCCTGCTCCCGTGCTGGTTCTCGGCTCAGTCACGCCCAGCGCCCTCTAGTGGCTGTCAGTGGCAGAAGTCGTTTGCTCTTTGCTTTGCTTTCTTTCTTTCACTTTTGCTTCCTCTGCTTCTGATTCTGATTCTACTTTAACGCACTTCATCTTCTGGTTCCTCTTGTTTCTGTTTCTGTTGCTTCTTCTGCTTCTTGTACTGCGGCAATGAATCGCAGTTTTTGATTAGCTACAGCCACAGTCCTGACAGCCGAGTGAGGTGGGGTGGCAGCCCTGGCAACCTTCTCTTTGCTTTTCATTCCATTTCTATTTTCTTATTCTTTTTTGGCATATTTCACTCGCGCTTAATTTCAGTTGTATTTTGTGTTTGCGTTTGCCTGTTGGAAATTAGTTTTTCACATTTTCCCAGATTAGATATTTGCTGACATTTGTGGGAACATTTTTAGCAGAATTTAAAACTTAAGGTTTAAGTTTATGTAGATTGAAAATAATAATAGGGCTATCTAGGAAAATATAACCAATTTTAAAAAATGTTTGCATCTGATGAAAAATCTTTTGGGTAACAATTTTTAAAAATTTTTGGAGATAATATTATTAAAATTTATAAACGTTTTACTGGAGGAATTTTCAGGAATTTAAATTATTTTATAGCGAGAATTTTCTCTGAACTTTAACGACATTCCTCAGAGGAAATCACACCGAAATTAAGACAAATCATTCAGTGGGAAATTGCACCAAAACTAATACTTTAAATTGTTTAAACTTTGTATAATTTCAATAAAATAATTCAAAAAGTAATCCCATCAAAACAAGTTCACGAAAATTCGCTTAATTTTTGATTAAAATTAAATTAAATCGAAAATTTGATTTCCATACCAAAATGTATGCAATAATGCAGTAAAAATTGTCGATCGATTTTTGCAATCATTACGAGGGTACGTGGCGGGGTAGGGGGCTGCTCGAACAATTTACGACCTACGACCCATAAAATATGCAGCTTATAAATTGCATAATTTATACACGCATACAGTCACACACACACACAGATATACAGATGGACAAACAAAGTCAGATTGAGATACGAGGCATTGTTAATTCTGGGTTTTTGGGGATCGTTTGTGTCGGGGCGGGGGCGGTGTCTGTATGCCAGAAGTGGCTTACAGTACAAGTAAATAAATTGTGCCACAGGCGGCTCCACAGATGCAGATGCCAGATACAAGATACAAGCAGGCGGAAAGAGAGAGAGTGCTTAAGAGAGAGACAGGGAGAGAGAGAGAGAGAATGTTGTTGCTGTTTCTGTTTTATTCAGTTTTCTGCCGTGTGCAGTGCTTGTAAAACCAATAAAATCAATTAAAAGGCACTCAACATGCAAACAATTATATGCAAATTTATTTATACACGAATACACGAACACATTTTCCGGTGGGTGTGTGTACACTGTACACCCAAGCTAGAGACACACACAGAGCAGAGGAAAACCAGAGAAAATCATAGAAAACCAGGCAAAATAGGAAAGAAGTTCTCACTCTTTGGCCGCATTGGTCGAAGCGTTGGATACCCTTGTAGGTCAGTTGTTTCTATGGTAGCTATGGAGTAAAGACAACCGATAGCATGCATGGATTGAGTATCTTTACAAAATAAAAATGTTTTCATACAAAGTTGGGATCTGATTACAGCTACATATTACATCACGGCAGGTGACCTTCAACCAGATGGGTTGTAATTTGAGGGACTATTTCTCATAGAAGTATGTAGATAAAAAGACACACTTATAGGATTAAAAGTACCTCAGTTCTTCGTTTGTATCAAACTCTAATAAAACCCATAGAGCTCCCTTTGCAAAGGGTATCAAAGCAGAGCAGAGTCAAAGCAGAATCAAAGTCAGCGTCAGAGCTGTGTGCCGAAGTCAAAGTCAAAGCTAGCATAAAACGGTTTTTGTATTTGCATATGCAAGAAACAAACAAGCAAAAAAAAGAAACAAGAAAAAACAACAACCAGCGACAAGAAAAATCCTGCAAATAAACAACAAACGAGCCGGGGAAAAGGCGCAACAAAAAGGGAAATAAAAATAGGAAAAATGGCTGGGACAGGGAGAGTACTAGCGGCAGAGGCAGCAACAGCAGCAGCAGCAGCAGCGAAGTGAACCTGTTGCGCATACCACAACAAAATCGCATGAAATAAACAGCAACAATCAGAGAACAGAAGAAAAGAGAAGAGATTGGTGCGAAGAGAAGAGAACGGGACGGGATAGAAACAGGTCTGAACAGGATAGGACATGCACAATTTAAGCCCAAAAGCAGAGCAGGAAACGCTTTAAAAGCAACGGTAAGTGGTAAATGGAACAACAGGCAGGGAAACAAGCTGAAATGAAACGTGTACCATGGACCTGGGACACGGAGAGCAGAGCAGGTATCCAGACCAACAAGTAAAACCGAAGAGAGCAGCTAGCTAAATTGAAAGCAAAGTTGAAAGCAAGAGTAGGGACCAACAAGTGCAGTAAAGAGAGCGGATTGAAACCAAAATGAAAGAGAGGCAGTTGGCAGCAGGTTGAACGGTTGAAAGTAAATGGAACCATAAATTGGAACATTCATTTCATTTAAGAGAGAGCAATTGAAATCAAAGTTGAAACAAAAATCCAAATGAAGAGCATCCAAAGAGAGAGTCGCCACACAGCTGCGCCTGCTCCGAGCGAAACTAGACCAAGCGTCAGCCGGAAACTGAAAGCGAAACGAGCCGAGCACACAAGCACACAAACACCCCGATTGATAGACGAAGAGAGCGAGTGTGCTAAGAGAGCCGAACGAGCAGAACGAATGGGTAATGAAACAGTTGATAGCTCAATTGTCTGTGATGGTTGGGTGGGTGGGCTGCGGGACTTCGCCTCGTTAGCAGAGAGGAGCGCCTTGCCTTTCGTTGGAGTTTCGTTTTCCATTCGTTTCTCGACGCTGCCACCCGCTACTGCACGGCCCCTGCTGGTGCTGGTGTTCGTGCTCTGCGTCCTCTGCCGCTGCCGCTCTGCCAGTGCCGTGCCACAGTTATCAGTCGTCGCGTGTGCGTGGCCATCATTAGTCTTCATTCTACTTTCGACGGTCTTTGTGTCAACAACGTGTTGCACGCTCTGCCACGCTCCCGCATTACCGCTATACGTTCAATCGCGCGTCGCCTCCCAAAAGGTGGGTCGTTTATCAAAGGACACCAAGCAGTGCTACGTGTCGCGTGTGTGTCTGTGTGTCGTGCAACAAGTCGCAACTTTAAATTAAATTGCAACAATTTATATCAAACAAATATCACAAAAGTGTGCTACAGTGTGTGTGCGGTGTGGTGTGTGTCACAGTGAAAGAGTGCCACATTTTGAGCCAAGCAGCCAGCCAGCCCCCAAGTAAGTTTCGTGCAAAACTCAAACAGAAATGAAAGCTTTAGATGCGAGTATTTTTCTGTGCAGCATACTTTCTGCGGCACTTCCTTCTTCCCATGTTTTTTTGTGGGTCAATGAATGCTCAAACACTGGGAAAATGCTCAAAGAACTCAAAGAAAACTCCTGGGAATAAATGTAGGAAAATTTACGGGGAATAAGAAATGAAAGAAAACTAAAAAGAAGTGTATGTGTATATAAAAATGTATATTTTTATATCATTTGGAACTAAATGCAATGAAAGCCAAAAGCGTGATGCTTCCACATTCAAAGTTCTACGAAACAGAAAGCAGAAACCAAAAAATTTGTAGAAATTGAATTTTATTTCATGTTCAAGTTCTCTGAGAGATATATTAAAATGTTTTTCGGTGTTTCGTTAACTTCAAAGAAATGGGCATCTCTTGTTAGCAGCTCTTTCCCTTCTTAAGGATCTTATGTTAGATACAAAAACAGAAGTAAAACAGAATTAATAAAACTGGTGCTATATATTGGCCTAAATCTCCTTATTTATGCGTTCTTAAACTTCAGGAAAGCTTACAAATCTCTCGGATCATTTTCCTTTTGTAAATTTAATGTTTTGAAATCTGTTCGGTTGTAGATTTGTATTCATACATCGCCCTCCTGCTGCTAAGTGGCACAGAAAAAACTTCTACGACAAACAAACAAATAAAATGCCAGCAAACAAAGGCAAAAATCTCTGCGACACAATTTTTTCCTGGAATTTCAATTCAATAGAATGCTCCAGTTCTGAATACTTCTTTTCCTGCTGCTGCTGGGGTGTCCTTTTCCACTTTTGCTTTCTCCAAAGTTGTTTGGTTCTCTAAACTGTCTGCACAAATTAACTTTGGGGGCCAAAAGGCGAAAGGAAATCCTGCAGCAAAAAAGCAAAAAGGAAAACATAAAAGGAAAAGCGGGAACATTTGACAAATCACAAACGTAAATAGATCCTCCTGCAACAAAAACAAAAAAGTAGGAGAATTTTTAAATGTAATTTAAGTTTGTGGAACTCTTTTCGGGGTGTCGTGTCTCTCTCCGTCTCTCCCTCTATGGCCCCGGCTTTTCCCTTTCCTCCACTGACAAATGGCATGAGCTAAAAGTTGGGAAATTTAAGCATTAACCTTGGTCTGGAGCGAGAGCTTCTCTCTCTCGCTCTAGTTCCACTCTGCCCCTCTTTTGGCCACAGCATAGACCATGTAATAGACTCGGAGCCAAAAACTAAATCACTGTCATTGCGGTTTTGGAGATCCACAAACCCACAAACGACATAGACACACACTCACACACGCGCGTATGGATAAGGGAATGGAGATGCAGATACACAAATGCAGATACAAATACAGTTGTAGAGTGGTTTAGAGGGGTCGAGAGAGGGAACAATTGCTAGGCAATGATTTGCAATTTGTTTGAAAAATCCAACCCCCAGCCACAGAAGACAAACAATCGCAGGAGATGCAGAAAAATGTGGGAAAGAGCAGGAGAGAGAGGGCGAAAGAGGGGGAGTATCTTGCACAAATAAAAACCATACAAAAATGCACTTAGGCAAAGGTACACACACACACTCATACAACGAGAATTTGCAGATGCAGATACAAAAACAAACTCAAAGCTACAGCTATGGCTAGATCTACTTTCAGACACAGATATGGATACAATTAGAACTACTGAAAGTTACAGCAGCCAACAATTGCATCTGCGGCTACAGCTTTGTGGATTGTTGGATTTGCTCTCCTCTAGAAATGCAGCTCTCGAAGAAATCTAGGGAGAAAGCCAGGGAAACGCCAGAGGAAAACCTTAGAAAGCGAAAGGAACAAGGGAAATGCAGGAGGGAAATGTTGATAGAAAATTGCATGGCAGTCAATGTGCAACATCGTCAATTGCCGGGCAACCAAATGTACATCCCTCCATACCCGATTGCCACTCTGCCCCCATTCGGCATTTGCATTTGCATCTGCATTTCCATTCCATTCCACCCCTCCCAGTTCTCAATCCTTCTCTCTCCATAAGAAGCGAAGAGTCCCCAGTGCCTCCTGCCTCATCAGCAATCCGCGACAATTCTTGGCAAACTATTTTTAGTGGCGCTCCACTTTCTTCCCACTCGAGAGGAGAGTGGAGAGTGGAGTAGGGATACTCCATCAACTGCTTAGAAGATGGAAAAATGGCAACAGAGAGAGAGCGGGTTTGGGGTTGGGGTTGGGGGTGGGGTACCAATTTCATATGCGGAATAGCTGCTGCTGCTGCTGCTGCAGCGGGAACTGCATACAATTACAAGCAAAAGATGCAAAATGTGCACCAAAGTATCTGACAGATACTTAATAGCTGTAGCTACAGGAAAAGCAGTGAAAAGCTGGAAGAGGGGGAGGGGAAATTGGAACAGGAATGGGCGAAAGTGTAGGAAATGGTTTGGAATGCCAAAAACGAATTCATATTTGATGTATGCGCTGATGTTCGGATGTTCGCAAATGAGATGTTGCAAACACTTTTCCCTACTCAGTGGATGTGTGTAACACAAAATTTGAAGTTAAATTCTCAAATGAGATGTTTCATGTCAAATTTTGTGCTTGGAAAGCGTTTTTTTTTTTTTTACTGCCTGAGTACAGTGGGAATTGACTAAAAGCAACGGAGATGAATGAATGAAGCAGTGAATGTTGTGTGAATAATTTACAAGTGAATGAATGATGCGACGTCGTGTATAATGAATATGTGCTTAAAATGAAGAAGACGAAGAAGAGAGAGCGTTTGAAAGCAAAAAAGGCTAAGTAGAAAAATTCCAAATACAGGAGGAGAAAAAGGGGTTTAAAGTGGGTTTTACATATGCACATATGGGAACAAAGCTTGAGGGTAGATTCTAGTAAGTTCAAAGTCCCAAAACCCGGAGAAGGGAACTATTAGCCATATTCAACAAGAAAGTGTTCAGGAAACAGACTTAAAAGTTGGAAAAATAAGTGTTCCCAAGCAGAGAATACTCGTAAAAAAGCTCCTTAATAGAAAAATAAACTGAAGCATATAAACGTAACTTCAAGGCAAGGCCAAACGATGGCTAGAGAAAAACTCATGATTAATTGAAATCCTGAAACGTAAAATCAAGAAAAAGCACAGATGTTGACGAAGAAAATATAGAATACGAATCATAAGGAATACTCTCCCTTCCTCTCTCTCTCTCTCTCTCGCTCTTTCACTCAATCTCACAAACTCTGTTTTATCGCCTGACTGCCAATTAACATGTCAAGAGTCGTCGCTGGGTGGTGGTGTCGGAAATTGTTGGTTTCTGGCCAGCGAAAGGCTTTTCCTTTTCGAAAGGAGCAGGAAAAGGCACAAGTTTTGCCGCCTCAAGGCGCCGCCACGCGATGGCTCCCACGAAAGGACATGTGTTCTTCTGACAAACTTGGCTTTAAATCAATTAAATAAGTGTGCGGGGTGGGGTGTGGTGGGGGAAGAAAACGGGTGAAAACAAAGTTAGGAATTGACCAAACGACGCCCGCACTTCCCCATTCCCCACGATTTCTGTAGTGGATGGGGAATTTGTGTATCTGGGAATCTCAGTTAGGGATACGAATCCGAGGACTCCTGCAAATGAAATGTCACGCAAGCAAATTAAATGTGAGATAAGATGAAGAGAAAGGTGCAGCGAGCAGAACATAGCAGAGGGTAGGGGAAAGGAGCAGCGAACAGGAGGAGCCTCAGGAAGCTATTAAATCTACATAAAATTGTAGAAATGTGTGGCATGTTGAGCAATTACAACTCGAATGTTGGTCGGCAGCGGCAGTGGAGGTGCATGTGGCATGTGGGGTGTTGGGTCGAAAAGGGACGCACCTTTTCAGCTGCTGCTGCTGTTGCTGCTGCTGCTCATCTGAATGCAAAGCCAGTGCTCCATGTTTCTCGTGGTTTCTGCTGCACCTTCTCCTGCCTCCACTGCCACAGCTTAAGAGCCGTTAGGAAATTGCACTTGCCATGCCCCATGCTCCGTACCACACCCCCCTGTACGTCCTTATAGCACCGCTTTGTGGGCGTGTGAAAAAAGAATTAAAGTCAAGTGAGCGCACTGAGACTGAATACATAAAAACGAGGCACCAACAGCAGCAGAAGACCATGGAAAACGAGGGGAAAATGGAGTAGGAGATGGTCCGACGGCGGGCAGCCGTGAAAAGGCATTCCAGCCAGTGGTGGGGCGTGGCTGTATGCAGCAACAAGAATCAGGCAAAGAAGGAGGCAACAACCGCCGAAACAACGAAACAACGAAACAAACATCAACGTCAACGGCAAAGAAAAGCCGGAAAAATGCCCAAGCTGTTTGCCTGTCCACACAATGAATGAGGGGTACTAGGGGCGAGGGGATCAGGGTGCAGGGAGTAGAGTTTTCCGCCAAGAGAAAGACCTGTATTTTGGATATTTTTCCGAGCGACAGAAGGTATAATTTTCGGCGCGACATTTGACGCGCGCGCGACCTAAGGCCGAATACCCCCCCAAGTGTCGCCGTGGTTGCCTCTAAAAAATCCAAATGCACAGGACTCGGGGTTTTGCCTGCTCTCTTGATGGCAAAGCGGTCCTTAAGATCCTTATCCTGAAGGGAAGCCTGAACGGGCAATTATTTGGGCATTTATCAGAGATTTTCACTTGCGGATGAGGATGAAGAACGAGAACTAAAACGAGGACAGGGAGTTCAAGGATGAGCAGGATGAGGGAGACAGCCAAAAGGTGAAATTGGATGACAGATTGAATGATTGCAGGGAGTCGTATTGCAATTTGCAGGCAAATCTCTGATTTAACCCCTTTATGGCCTTTATGCTCACTTCTCTTCTGCCTCTTTAAAGTATCTGAAAGATACAAAACTCTAGACCTACTATTTAGATATTTTTAGAATACTCCCAGACGAATTCTTCTGTTTTTCTCGTTTTTTTTCTGTATAAAAAATTAATTAACAAAAAAGACACAGAAAAGTCAGGGAGAAGGGAGAAGTATAGGGAAGGCCGAAAACAAGAAGGAACAATGTTTAAAAATAGCCAAAAAATTATGGAAAATGGAAATAGAAAAATAAATCTGTTATCCTATCTATAACTAAATGACAGAATTTATTCTATAAAAGAAGAAAATCTCTCCGCTCGACATGTCTTCTTAGAGATACTCCTCCTGCCAGGCAGAAGGGTATAAACAGCTCTATCGGAATGAAAGGGCAGTTGTTTTATAGCCTCCCCACATATTTCATCCCGACTATAGAATGCCAATAAGGAACATCTTCCATCTTTTGGTTGCCTTAACATTTCGCCCAAAATAGTCTCCTACAAACCACACGGAGAGCAGCCTCCTTTAAATAATTTCAAGAAATACTAGCCATAAATTGTTTAATCAATCCCAAAGCAAATACTGGAACACCCCGAATACCCCGCATACCCAGTCCCACTACCAATCTCATTCCATCCGCTGTCTGTCTGTCTGCCTGTCTGCTGCTTCTGTATCTGTCTATACACAGATCAGGATGATTAAAATTTCAATTGGCAGTGTCAGGACAACGCATCTGTGAGCCCCTGCCCCTGGCACACCGCAACCAAAGCCCACGCCTCCTACTCCTACTCCTACGTGGTAGTAACGTAGCCCAAAGGGTCCCGAAAAATCCTTTCAATTTCCGCAGCTCAGAGAAGAACCCACAGAAATGCGAAACGGTTGGGAGAGCGGAAAACCATTCAATAGAGAAGCAAGAGAGTGAGAGAGAATGAGACAGAGACGGACAGAGAAGGGATAGCTAACCGTTAGTTTAATTTGTTAGATTAGTAAACAAATGAAAATTAATTGAAGCAAACGAAAAACTTGGCCCCAGGCATTCCGAGGGCCGAGTGCGATAGAGCGAGTCGTGGAAAGTGGGAAATCAGGCAGGGAAAACTTTTTCCTCGTAGATAAAACAAGGACCAATCCCCTGCCTCCCCACTGTGTGTGCGTGTGTATGTGTGTAAGGGGTGGGGGAGAGGGTTCCCCAACAAAGGTAACAGCAAATTGTTTTCTGCTCTTTAAGGACTTCAAAAGGGGTCCGTCCGTCTTTTCTGATGGTGGTCCGTTGGCGTGGGCAGTGGGGGGATTGGGGCGGGAAAGTTCTGCTTGTGGCATGTGCAATGTCTTGATTTTCGGTGGGGAAAATGGATTTGTATTTGATTAAGTTAATTGTTGTTGTTCGCCAGTGGGGGCGGGAGGAAGCCCCGTAATCTTCGATTTGCGGGTCGGTAAATGATGATTAACGCTTGTCGCTGAACGCGATGGAGGAAAGCGGATGCCTGGAGCCCTCAAGGAACTTCTAAGCTGATTTTAATGGCACACATAAAAAAACAAAGGCCACGCATGTCCCTGCTGCTGTTGCTGCTCCTGCTGCTGCTACAGGTACTGTTTTGAGCTCCTAGTTCCTGTCATTCGCTTCAAATGCGGGCTCAGCAGACAGTCCGGGAAGAAACAAAAGCGTCAAGTCAGCGAAAAAACATAAAATCATAGGGCTGTGTGTAATGGTACGACTAGGGGATACTCTGTAATTGGATTTGATGATGTTATATTCAGAGGTATTTCAGGAGTATTTCAACGATATATGGATGCTGTATCTTTTGTGGTTTACGAGATTCATGCAATCCTTACACTACAGGGTATCCCAGAAAAAAAGAATATTGTGTGTACAAAAGAGAAAGGGATACCAGGAGGAGTGGTGAGAGGGAGAATGAGAGTGGGAGAGGGAGAGGGATAGATAAAGATGGAAAGTGTACTGTGAAAGCAAAAGGCAACAAAACAAAACAATCGAAAATTATAAAATAACAAAAGCGAAAGCGAGGAGCGAAATCGATTGGAGGAAATCTTTTTATGCCACTGAAAGGATCTTTCTACCCTACCCAACCCTCCCCCTCACCTTCACCCATGAACCCCTTTCGTACCCTCGAACGATTGTCCTTTTTTTCGCATTGTTTCTCTTACGTTGCTGTTGTTGTTTTTGGTGTACGCGTCACGTATTGTCAATAAAAAAATAATAATAAGATACAATAAATTTGTACCTTTAACGAGTGCTCCGTGTGGAAGAGGGATGGGTGGTGTGAAGAGAGAGGGTTAGAGCGGGACATATGCGTGTGTCCGTGTCAGTGTCCCTGTCCCTGTTCCTGTCCCCCCACTTCTGTGCGTAACTGTAACGCGAATGCCACGCACAAAATATAAAAAGAAAATAAACACGAAGAGAGTGTAAGGGAGAGAACAAGGCCTGAGCAAGCAGTAACTGGAGGAGGGAGTGCAAGCAGTTAAAAGCAGGCAGTGGAGAGAGTGGGAGTCACTGAACGGTCGAGAGAGGAGGTACAGCGGCAGCGGCTGGGAACGGGCGACGGAGCTGCAAAAGCAAACAAAGGCAATGACACGAAACGATGACGACGGTCCTAACAACAACAATAACAACAAGAGCAGAAACAACAAGAACAATAAGCAACAAACAAACAGAAAGAGCAGAGCAGGAGCGTACACAAGCAGGAGGGAGACAGGAGCAGCGGCAGCAGCAGCAGCGCAGGAACAACAGAAGCAGAAAGCAAACAAATAAAAGGCGCAACAATTGCAAAAGGATGAGGGAATGTGGAACAAGCGGGAGAGCGGCGGCTTTTCCATATGTCCCATAAGCTTTGTGCGTGTGTCTTCAGCTTTTCCCACTCTCCCATCTCTCTGCCATCTCTCCTCCTTTGACATTTGCCAAGTGCGTGTGTAATTGAAACTCGGCGCCCCTCGCTACTCCTCACCACTCCTTTGCTTTTGTCGATTCTGCTGGGATATGCGTATGCTTATTTGCTCACACGCTGATAGCCTTTCCCTGGGAGGGGGGTCACTGAACTAAAGGTGGGGGAGCATTAGTTGTTAACAGCCGTACATTCAAGGGAGAATGGGTAGAGCGGAGACTAATAGAGAAATGATCGGTAAGAGCAGGTCACTCCATGTTCTAACGGCAATAAGATATTGCGCTCTTCGTGACGTTCGAATCCAACTGTCGCTCTCTTCCTGTTTGACTCAAGCTGCTCGCTGAACATGCACTTCTGTTGTCTTTATTCCACGCATTCCGATCAAGAGAGCAAGGTCTAGGATCTAAGATTACGCTTTTGCTCTCATCGCTTGATGATTGAATGATATGAAATGGTAATCTCTTGCATTCCGTTGACCCCCACTGTGCATGCACTGCTTAGTTTATGTCTCTTGTAGTGCAATAAAAAAGCACAAATGCCGATTGTAGCACAGGTCACTGCACCTGGGGTTCAAAATGATTATTTAACCTGAGGGGCACTCACAGTGCCCCTCCCCCTAGCTCATCACAGCCCCATTAGTCCACCCACAGCAACTGCGAGCCACCCACCACTCGACCTCGAGAGCTTAAGCATTTTTAGACGGCTATTTGACTGTTGTTGTGTTTGCATTACCCAATTCCGCGACGATGTCTAGACGCGCGCGGGGCAGGGCTACAACTTTTCATCCAGTTTGTCTTTTCGCTGCAGAGGATTTCCCTCCCTTCAAGAGGGTTCAAGAAGGATGAAGGATGTAGCGCGGGGGGCTTTCCCGGAGAGAGGATCAGTAGTCAGCAGTCCGAAACAACTTTCGGACGGCTGCAGCGGAAAGCAGCGGAAAAATATGCAAAGGAATGATAAAGAGAGACGCAAGACACTGGAAAGAAGAGTGGCGGAGTGAAAAGGGAAAAGGGAAAGGGGAGCCAGCGAGAGCGGAAAAAAGTATTCGCAATATTTGTAAAAAGGACTACAGACAATTTGCCTTTAAATAGAGCGTGGCACTTCAAACAAGTGAAGGGGCCCCAGCCTCTGCTTCTGCCCTTGGAGTAGCAAACAAAACATGAAAAAATACACGGGCTAAAAAATGAAAGAAAAACATGAAGAGTGAGAGAGCGTGTGGTAGGTAGGACTGGTAGAGTGGTAGAGTTGGTTGGGTGGGGGGGTGTAGCAAGTAACACGACGGAGATTCTGCAGAGAGAAAATGAAAATCAAGAAAATGAAAAGAAAATAATATAACGAGCGCATATTAAAGTGGGTTTATTTATTTTGCCCTCGACGACAACGACGACGCTGTTGCCACTTTTGCCAAAGGTACAGTACAGTATAGGACAGGATACACGGCGACGACGACGACGACGCATGCCACGCAATGCGGGTGAGAGTGTCTGCGATGAGCGGTGGGTTGCGTTCCCCTTTTTTGTGTGTCGTGTCCCTTTTCGTGTGTTGTTGTCGTGTTTATTAAAAAATAATTTCGCTGACTCTCCGCCTAAGCCGACAAACAAGCCCTGTCGCAGCCACCTCCGGCTCCTTCTCCGCCTTCACGATGAGGGTGCTATCAACAGTTTGCATTCTCAAGTGTCCCCAAGCAAACATTTGAAACAATAAGCTGTGCGCTCCCCTCTCGTGCTCTTCCTCTCTCCATTCCGATTCAATAATGCGACGACATCGGCAATAACAGCAAGAACAACAACACTAAATTATTCACGAAGTGGAGTTTAGGAATGCGTAGGCAGATCGCTAGACATTGGGGAATAGGCGGAATGGAAAGGGATTGATATGGATCAAGTGAAACAGGACCAGAGAGCTAGCTCTGCTTCGATAGAACAGCGAAAGCTGCAGGGGGAAAGGTAGAAAGCATCGGCTATGGGCCAGACACAGAGGGTGGCAGAACGAACTTCTTGAGAGCTGCGCTTAGAGAGGGTGACAACAGGCTGGACAAACTTGGGAAAGGGCAAAGAGACGGTGGAGTGGGAGAGAGGGAGAATGAAAAAATGTAAATCTGTGATTTTAATGCGTTTGCCAACTGTAAACATAAACCGAAAATATTACAAAACTTGTGCAAACAGGAGAAAAGCAATAAAAAATAAAAAAAACAGGGCAGAACAGAAAAGAACAGAACAGGAAGGAGAAACGCGTGAAAAGCGTGGGAGAGCTTTCGAGTGGAAGAACGTTGCCAAAGAGTGGATGGAAAGGGAAAGGGAGAGGGAGAGCGCCAAAAGGGAAATGAATACGAATACGAATGCGCGTATGTCAATTTAATGGGCGGAAACTGTTTTTGCGAGTAGGGGCCGCGGTGTGTGTATGGTGGGGGAGGCGTGGCACATGCTGAAGTGGCGGCAGCCAGAAATATGAAATATTTATATGAACATTTTCATTTATTGAGCGTAACAAATGTGCACAAAACAAAGAGCGAGACGGAGAGAACCAGGGCGGAGAACGAGTAGCCTGAATCACAGGCAAAGGTGAAGGACATACAGCGGGAGGGGGAAGGTAGGGTAGGGAGGGATGGCGAATGGCAGCTCCACCTGTTCGGCGTTTTGTGTGCGTGCAGGATTGCCATCATCATAATCATTGGCAGCAGAGGCAGAGGCAGCAGAAGCAGCAGCAGCAGCAGATGGCACTCCTCCTCCTCCTGCTCCGCGACTCACTCACGGGTCCTCCAACCAGAGAGACAATCTCACGGGCAAGGGAGAGAGGGGTGCCGGTGGCACACCACTCGAAACTTTCGTCATAAATACAGCGTATTCTGTTATGATACCCTGTACGGGGAGAGGTCATGGGGATTCCCCATTGGGGAATATAAATATATAACCCCGATCTACTCTGGGCAAATGCTTCGATATGAATCGGTATGAAAGAGAGAATATCCTTTTGGATATTGTGGATCTTTTGGCTGGATTTTTTTTAAATTTTATTTATAAATATTCTGAGTAGACGATATCCATTGGTCGGAATATCCACTGTAACACTACATTTTGTGGGTGTATTTTAATGCTCTGGTTTCTTTTGATTTCGCTTTCGCTGCTCCACCTTCCACCTTCCGCCTCTTACTTCTTCTTTTGCCTTTGCTCCTGTTTTCTGTTCTGCTGCTGCCTTCGTTCTTTGTTGGTTTATTTGCTTGTTGCGGTATTCGGGGAAATTATTATTATATTTTAATTACACATGCGTTTCCATGATGCCGCTACTGCTGCCGCCACTTGGGGCAAGGCATGGCAGAGCAAATAAACAGATGTGGCGGCACACAAGCGGGACAGAGACAGCGTCACACAGACATAGAAAGTGCAAAAGAGAGGCAAGTTCCCCCAAAAAAATAAACAAAACAAAACAAAAAACAACCGCAAAAATGTAAATGAAAATGGCGTGAAAAATCAGTTTCATGGTTTTTATATCCCTGTTTATTTGTTGTAAATGAGAGCAGAGTGTGCTAAAGGGGGTAGTGGTGAGGGGTAGTGGGTGGTAGTAGGTGGTAGGGGGGCGTGGCAATGGGTGCGGTGGAATAACGGAAGTTGATTATGCCCATTTAGCATGGCCATACGCTTCGAAACGTGTGTTTGCTCTGCTGTTCCGCTGTTCTGCTGCTGTTTTTGGCCTAATTAATTTTTGTCACTAATGTTTTTACAGTCGGTTAAATGGGAGCGAGAGAAAAAGAAAGAGAGAGAGGTGGGATAGTGGCTACAGCAGGTGCCAAGCAGCTTTATTACCTAATTACATTAGCAGCAGCACCGGGCGCAGCAGGACATGTGGTTGGCAGAACGGGAAGGGGGATATAGGAAAGACAGGAACTTCCGGTCAGATTGTCTGCGTGGAATTTTTGAATTGTTTACTCCTAATTCCCGCCTCGATCTTCTGCTGTTTTGTCGGCTTCTTTCTTCATGATGTTTGCCCACTTATTTCTGCTGCTTTCCCCTATAAAGTACCGTCCCCCCTATATCATTCACAGGCACTCAATATGAAGAAATAAGAACTTGCCACACCGACAAATGAGAACAGACTGAATGGGAAGCAGTATAAGTCCATGGAGAGGACTTTCAGAAGGGGAATACTAGGTAGAGGGGGTGCTGTGGCAGGGGGGTGGTAGTGACTGGCTAGAGGTTAAGGGGCAAGGCTATCAGGAGGGTATCAGGTAGGATCTGTGTGGCACAACTTTGCTTTTGGGGTCTTCAATGGTAAACAAGCGAAACAAATATTTAACCACCGGGCGCACGTCCCACCTCCTCTATTCCGTGTGGCATGTAAAGGGAGTGTGTTTGTGTGTGTGTGTGGAGGCTGCCACAACACACTTGGCAACCCTGGCTGCTTGTAAACTTTTCTCGGAGGAGAGTGGGGAAGGCAGCTTCAGGGGTTCTGCCTGTCGCTTATTTGTCGCAGCAGCAGCAGCAGCAAAGCTTTGCTGCCTCCCGAACGCACAAGTGTTTATGTTTGTCTTGTCTAAAGGGGAACGGTGGCAGAGGCGGCGACGGCGGCGCCTCATAAAGTCCCTAGAAAGCGACAGAGAACACAGGGATCCAAAGGATCCAAAAGGCGCTGTCAAAAGTCACGTCGAGGTCCTGCCATACATGTGATGTTGCTGATGCCCCACCCCACACTGCACTACCCCTCTCTCTACCGCTCTCGCTCACCCTCCCTCTCTGTTAACGTGTTTGTGCATGTCTCCGTCATAAACTTCAACTGGAAATTGTGCGTAATTATATTAAATTTTTATTGCCTCACACATGAAATGGAGAAACGTTGCAGCAATTTCCAGAAAGAGTCTTCCCAAGGATTATCCACATGCAAATTGTTGAGAGATGAGATGGAGTGGAGAGGAGAACGGAATGTGGCAGAAGGAGAGTGGGGGAGAGTGTAACAACGTTTAAGTAAATTGATTTTAAACAATTTCAAAAACGAGTCTTGTTCTACGAGAAATTTTTGAGTAACGGAAAACTTTTTACAGGGGAAATGCAAATTAAAAGAAAAATGTAGCAAAAAATGTTTTATACTTTACATGCAATGGAACCTACAATATGTCTGCAGATATATATACTTTTAAATTACGAAAAGGCTATAGACACTTTTGTTTTCATGAAGATATTAAAATGTATCAAATTCTGCTGAGGATCATCATCTGAAACTTATAGATATACATATATCCTTAAGTCTGTTATGTGATCAATTCTGTACCTTAACTTTTAGATTTAGATACAGATACAAATCCAAGCCAAACGCATGAAGATCCTATCAATGTGGTTCTGAATTACTTTGCCAACCTTTCGGCCCAACCATCAATACCATTTAAGTCAATTTTTCACATGTTTTACATGTATGGAAATGTTATTTGTATTTTTTTTGATTATCTATTTTTGTGCATTTTTTTTGTTTGGCTTTTTGGCTTTTGGTTGAATTGCTTTCCTGAGGTTTCCCCTTTTGGGGTTTTCGGTCGACGGTCGACGGTTGCCAGTGGCAGCCGCCGTTTGAACTTTGTTTGACATTCCACCGACAATCAAATTTCAGATTCCAATGATACAGGGAACACACCCACCCCATCCCATCTCTCTCTACCGCTCCCCCACATCAATACCCAGACAATGGCATTTTCTTGTCCGAGTCAGCAATTATTTAATGCTTAATCAGCAGAAAGGCATCGACAGACGCTGAGTAGTGGGAGGAATGAATGGCATAAATCTTATTAAATATTCAAATAACATAACAAAAAATGTAACCCTCACACCCACACATGAAGCTAAAGAGGAGAGAGAGACAGAGAGAGTGAGAGATAAGGGACTAGCTGCAGAATATAATGCGGGCATAATTACCGTCAATTGAGAGGTGGAAAGAAACGAACGTCCACTACGCAAGTAGACACTAAGGCAAGCGGGGAATGCGGGGAATGACCAGAGAAATGGTCAACGAATGTTCGGAAACGATTATAATTGCAGTAAACAGCCACTGCCCCCGCATCCAGCAGCTCCCCACCTCCATACACACCCCGCCCGACCAGTCACTCTTCTAATCCACTAAAAAGCAGGGGCAAAAAATATATGGAGAATGTGGAAGGGAAATGTCCACTTGCTCGGTGGCCTTTTTTTATGGTTCTCCTCTGTTTAGGCATAGCTAATGCAATTATTTCATGCCACACACACACGCACACAAACACTCACACACACTCACACACTAGGCTTCCCCACATGAGTGCGGCCTGAGTGCGGGCGGGGGAGTGGGGCGTGGCACCAAAGGGGAATTGCTGCCATCAGAGAGTGGGCAGCGCTGTCGTCATTGTCGTCATCATCGCAGTCCCTGACGATACAGAAACTATTTGAATAACGCGCCAGCCCACATGCCTACCCTACTGGCTGGACGCCCCACCCAAGTCATCATCTGACCCACGCATTCCACACACACACACACCCACACACATACATACATATGTGGCATGTGGCACCAAGCAGCAGTGTCCCTTTCTACCTTCTTCGTGTTAATAGTTTTTCCTTTTATTTCATGCTATTTTTTCTGCCTTTTTTTCTGTTTCTGTTATCGCATGTCCTGTGCCGCCAACAATGGGAAACCCTAGGGCCCTGGCCAGGAGGCGCAATTACTAGAAAATTAACGAAATTACAGGGGGGGAGCAGGGTTTTTGGATTAGGTCTGGTATTGAAAAGGAATGAACCTTCCGCCCAACTAAGTAAATACACATATATCTAATATCTATACATAAATCTAATAGATATTTCAACATCTAATTTCCATTAACAATTAAAAAGTGAAAAGAAAGACGGGAGTGCCATAAATAAAATATATAGAAAAAATGCTCCTCCTTCTTACACAAATATTTTCTGGATTGCGTCTCTAACTTGAACCAAAACATGACAGCCAGACATGGCCCAGGCCAGTAGCCACAATTACTAAAACAATTAACGCAATTACAGGGGAGGGAGGAGCCGTGCTTTGGGATTAGGTCTGGTATTGAAATGGAACGAATGTTCCGCCCATGTATGTATCTACATATATCTAATGAATATTTCAACATATAATTTCCATTAACATTTAAAGAAGAGTGAAAATTCAGAAGGAGGTTCCATAATAAATAATATATGGAACAAATGTTCCTCCTTCTTATACGAATATTATATGCATTGCGTCTGTGACTTGAACCAAAACATGACATTAAAATAATTGTAGTCATAGTATTTCTAGTAATTCGTTTTTCCACCTTCTTTTGCAGAGAGACCCACAGAGACATTGCATTAGTCAGCAAATAGATTGACGACGCGGTCTGCCCCTGAACGTGACGAAGCCTTTTCCGCCAGCACTCAATCGAAAGGAAAGGTAAGCAAATGCTTCAGCACAGAAGAGGAACCAGGAGAATCATGTGTGTGGCTACATGAGTAGCAGTCCTGGCAGTATTACCCCCCAGGAATTTCAACTAATTAAGTCTGTCTGTCTGTCTGAGAGAAAATCTTTGCTCATCTGAAAGCAGTGCCCAAAATGTGACATACGGCACACAGGTGCAGTAGAGAGAGGGAGGTAGAGAGAGCTAATAGGATATAGAAAACGGATAGAAGCAGAGGCTAACATCCCCCCACTCCCCACTGTCAAACGGCATCTTGGCAATGTTTTATTCAAAAATTTGCTAAAATATTTTGGCAAGTGAGTTAAAAGTTGTGTCACAGACACAAACTCTCACACTCCTTTACGCCCCGTCTCCACTGCTCCCCCCACTCCTACTCCTGCTCCTTCGCCAGGACCTCTTCTATGGGTAACTGTCTGTATTTATGTTTGCTCGATGTTTGTGTTTGTTTTTTTCTCTGTTTGTGTGTTTGTGTTTGTTTGTTTGTCTTCGTGAAGCATTTTTGCCTAAACTGAAAGAATTTATTATATCCAGACAGCAGACGGAAGAGAGTTTGAGCAGAGCAGGAGCAGAGGTTTTCCCGCAAGTCCGAGAGAGTCCTGGAGCAAGCAGCGCTGCCTGACAAATTTTCACTTTGCAAAGTTGTTGCAACACACAAACTTGCAACAGCGAAAATAATTCCTCTTCTACTTCGCTGGAAAGTCAAAGCAGAATAAGAAGAACGCGCGAGGACTCTTCTACTTATCCGCCAGGACATACGACAGTCAGAAGGGGGGGCCAGGTGCTGCCAATTTGGGCATTAAGCAGTTGCCAAGAGAGAGAGAGAGAGAGAGCTGTGGCAGGAAGAGGCCAACAAATTGTGGCAGCAAAAAGTTAAATCCAAAAAATCGCGGAAAAAAAATGCATAAGAAAGCAAGAGACAGGGCTGGCAGGCGAAACAGCCAAAGTAATGCTGCAGCAGCTAGATCAAGTGCAGTGGGGCGTTGTCTGTCTAGAGGGGGGCGTGGCAGGCATATGAAGGCAGCAGCAGAAATATGTGTCAACTTTAGGGTCGCAGCAGGCAGCAGGAGACGCCCAGAGATACTCAGTGGAAGAGAGTGACGGGGGGATAAAGAGGGAAAGTTTACGTTTTCTGGCAACTAGTTTTTCATTTTATTTTCCGAGGCGATGACAGGTATGCTAAAAGCTAAAAAACGAGCAGGGAAACACAAAGTAAAAGTATTCGAAAGTGCGACGAGAGTGGGAGAATCTGAATAATATTTTCCATGTGGAGTGCAGGCAGAGTGGTGTGGTAGGTACCCTCCTTAAGGACAATATGTGTCAGCTGGCAATGACTGCCAATACCCAAAAGCCAACCCCCTACCTAGCATGATAACAGTAATAACAATAAGCAAAAGCAAAAGAAAGGCGCCAAAAAAGGCAGCAAGCGGAGCCAGCAAAAAGGGTTAACAAATGGCAGTAGGAAACAGTCGAAGAAAACTTTCGTTGTACGAAATGTGAATCAATTTATGAAATATTTATGAAGTGTGACATGTGCCTGACAATAAATATATATTATTAAAGGGAGGGAGGTTCGTAGGGAGGGATGCCACTGCCGGACAGACTCCTTCTGTTGCTGACAGCAATTGTGTGACGCAAAAGACAAATCCCTGAAATACAAATAAAACGTGTGCGGAAGTCGTCATAACTTGGCCAACAGAGAAAACTGATTGATGGCTGTGTTTTGTATGCCATTTTGGCTTTAGCTTTGCGTCATTTGTCAGCAGACTAAGGGGTACCTTCAGGGGTAGGGGTGGGGGCACCGAGAGCCACCCACAGACAGCAACTGCAGTTTGACTGCTGGTCAGAGAGGAGTTTTTATGGGACAGAAGGCTGCCCTTCCCGTTTACCACCTCTCACGCAGCAGTCGCCGGCCAAGTCCGTCAGTCAAAGTCAGGCACGTCTCTGAAGCTGCGTTCATGTCAGAGCTTAAAGTTATATTCACATGATAGTTAGGGGGATAAACCTGCAGATGTATACAGATATATACAGCCATATATGTATGTATGTATGTGTATGTTTGTGAGGCATGTTGATGATGATGATGATGGTTTACTGCCATAAACAACTATGGAGTCTCTTCCGGCATAAAAACTTATTGTTGACACAACCTCATGGCACACAGACGGACAGAAAGACAGGCAGAGACACTCCTGCCAGAGAGAGAGAGAGAGAGAGAGTGAGAGAGAGAGTGAGAGACACACTAGAGACTGCCAACGAGGAAGAGTGTGAGACTCGCTAGAGACTTCGCAGAGGAAGAGTGAGACATGAAGACATGTGGCAGACATATTGTTAAAGTCTCCTCCTAAAGTCGCTCTCGTGCAACTCTGTTCTATGCTCTGCTCTGCTGGCATGTTGGCTGCTGACTGCTGCTGCTGCCACACAGCGGAAGTGTCACCATTTGTCAAATAATGAAAATTGAAAACAATTTCCACGCGAAGGCAGGCAACTGTAGCAGCAGCAAACGAGAGCAGATTTTCACTGGGTTTCTGCCTCATTGTCTTGATCGGGGACACTGTCCCTGCCCTTCTCCTGATGTGGCACCGCTCCGCCGCACTCCTGAGTGTTGCTCTCCTCTTGCTGCTGCTTGCATAGACAGCGGGAAGCGCCGATAAGCCAAAGTTTCTTCATCCTCACGGCAGTTGGCAGTCGGGCATGCCAAGGCACGCCCCAAACGAGGCGCAGTCTCCTGTAGCGTCTTTTTAAAGTTAAGAAATTTCCATTACAACAAATATTATCTATCTATCTGACTGTGTGTGTGTCTGCATCTGCAACTGTGCGTGTGTGTGTGTGTGTGTGTGTGTCAGTGTCTGTGGATATATCCCTGGAAAATTGCTTGCGTGGCCTGGCCTGGCCGCCATTGGGAGTCGCCGTTGGCGTCGTAGTGGGCCTGTCAGCCGTCGACTGGCTGCGGCTTTGCTCCAATTTCCTACTGGGTCGTCCTACTCCCCGCTCCCCGCTTCACGCTCACTCTCTGCCTTTCCCCTTTGTCCCTTGTCGACAGTTTCTGTCACACTTTCACACGCTTCCCTTTTGGGGGCCTCTCCCCCAAACGCCCCTCTAGCTGGCCCCATTGTTTGCACGCACACACACAGACACACTTAAAGATACTCAAACACACAGATACACACTTGAAACATATGCGACGCTCCACAGGACCTGCCCCGAGTCCTGTTTGAGTCCTGTGTGTGCGTTTCTCGCTTCGAAAGTTTAATCGAAATTATAAACAACAAGACAAATTGCTTCTTGTTGCAATTTTCCTTCAGAATTACGGTCGGTAGTGTGGTGTGTGGGGAGGGGTGGAAAAGCAGGCCGACGCCCCCCCACTGCAGGACCTACCACACACGGTTGTTGTAGCTCCTACTGCTCCTTGTTGTTGGTGTTGTTTAATGATGTTGCCGGTTATGTACTTGGTGTAGTCCTTGAAGGTGGTGGGCAGGGCGGAAGGTACAATTACTTTAATCGGATGGTTAAATTCTAAGAAATTAAATGGATGTCTGACCCCTGAAACGTATGCATTGATATTGTTCATTTAATCAGCAGCCGATCAGCAGAAGAGAGAACAAGTCAGAGAACTCCCGTTGGGAACATTCTTACTTTGCTTTGGCTAGCAATTAATTAATTAATTAACTAATTAACTGCGACCTGCTTGACTTCTTTTTCGCGGGAGCAACAACAACGATCGATTCCAGGGTAACCATAGCTTCGGGGTTTCTTTCCTTCTATTCCTCTGGCTTTTGTTGCTTCTCTTCCTGTGCTGCTGCTCCTTCCTTTCTGTTAATTTGTTCTGCCTCCAAAGTTGGTGTGCCCAGTTTTTGTTTGCGCCCTGAAACGGCTCTTAAGCTGCAGCAAGATCAATTCTCAGCACTTTATTCCTTCCGGCAAGCAAGACTCTTTCTGTATTCTGCAGAATGGAAGAACAGACTCCAGTCTAGACATCCTGGCAATCTCTTAGTTACGATTTGGTGTTTTATATAGTAGAAGTTCATCAGGAGATGGATGTCCCTGTCGGCTCCTTCTGGCTGAGTGCAGGGGGTGGCAGGGAAGGCATAGAAGATTGTATGTCTTTCTCGATTGCTGTTCCGCATCGTCGCTTTCTGTTTTTGTGATTTTGTGACATGAGTGAAAAGGAAAGAAGCAGCAGGAGCAGCAAAGTTGTGTCTGTAGCTTGATAAATGAGTTATGAGAAGAGAGGCTGAAAGGCACAGATAGAGAGAGAGAGAGAGGGGGATACATAGAGGAGAGATATATAGAGCGCGTTGGAATCGCATAAATCTTATGATTTATGCATAATCAACAAATTGATTTTTCATTTGCTTGTAGAAGACACACACACACACACACTCACTCTCTCTGCCTCTTTCTATGGCTCCTTTCCCACTCGTTCCCTCTCTCTCTCTCTCTGTCTATTGCTGGCTTTCATTCCATGGTCTCTTTTTGAGTAATTGGCTGTCAGCGAGGACGCGTTTGCCGCCTGCATCATATGTGTGCCAATGAATAAAGATGTAAATCCTCCGCCCTAGCTCCCTCTCACCCTCTCACCCACTCTCTCTCTCTTGTATTTTGAGTGCGTTGAGAATCTAATTACACATACGCACACACACACATTCAGTGGGGGCGGAGTTTTTTTTTTTTTTGATTTGCTGCTTGACGACACACTCAAAAATTCCAAGAATATTTCAAATATCTCTCAAGAGCTATATGGCTCTCAGTGCCTTTAGTGTTGCCGCATATCCTGTGGCTCCTGTGGTCCTATGTGAGTGTGCGTGTGGGTGTGTGTATCCGTGTGCGTGCGTCAGGACATTTTAGTTTTGACTTTCGCTTTGATATTTAAATTGGAGTCATCAAGGAGTCATCTTCAGATGCTGCTGCTGCTGCTTCATGCTCGCTGCTGCTGTCTGCCCCAAAAAGTTTTCATGTATATTTTGAGTACTTAATCCTGCGGTGTGATGCCACTTCTAATGCTGCTTGAGCCCCATGAACTTTGCCCTCGGCCCCTATGGACCCAAGAGATCATTGGGAAAGAGAAGAACAAGTGCCAGCGGTGGGAGGGAGCGCAGCCAGGATGACAGATAATCCTGAATAAGCATCCGCAAAAGCACTTATCATCGTTTTATTTAAAATTTATAATCGAAATCAATGTAATGAAGCATGGAGCAAGGCAAGGCACGGCACGGCAAAGGCAACGGCAACGAGAGTCAATAACTCAAATGACTTTCGGCTTCTCCTCTCGGCATCCTCAACTAATCCTCAACAGAAGCAGGAAGTTGCCCTGCCTCCTTGGCACACTTTTTGCCTCTCTCCCTCTCTGCCCCATTCCCTGCCTTTGCTACTGCCTCGTTTTCTGGATATTGCGACAATATTTTATGCAAATCACTGGCTCTCTTCACTGACTGCCGATAACGAGGATAACTCACTTGACATCCGACAATAACTTATTTACACTTCATTATGCCATGAAGAAGGAGGAGCAGGAACAGAAGGAGAAGGAGGTGGAGCAGCAGGAGCAGCCAAAGTAGACACTAAAAATATGCCCAATGACACAATGTGACTTATTAATTTATTAAAAAATACGAGCATAATTAGAGAGCACTTTGCCCAATGACACTTGAAATGCAAAAAGAAGGCAAGGGTCCCAGACAGGGATTCCCCCATTCGAAATGAAGCCGTTTGCCATTGAGCGAACAATCAGCGACAGTGTTGCAGTTATTTATGAGCTCGATAAATTTGTTTATGGGGGTAAAATGGGGAACAGCAGCATGGACAGCAGAGCAGCCGAATCTGTGGCAGGCAGGGGTTGAAAGCGGCGGCAGCAGCAGCAGCAGTCGAGCGGCAAATGAACCCAGCAGGAGGCAGCAGAAAGAGGCCAATTTTCATTTACGGGGGAAAAGTGTGAGAAAAGAGAAAACGACGGGGAAGAGAGGAAGACAGGCAGGCGTAAAGAATGAGACATTCACCGCGAAATTCCCAACTGAAATATGAGGCAAAAAGTGAAAAAGTTAACAACATTAATTAGCATTTTTATGGGCAACGAAAGACAGCAGCAGCAGCAGCATCAGCAGCACTTGAACACTTTTCGAGCGACAATGAGAGGCAACTTCTGTGATTGCCATTTAAATGTGCCACAAGAAAGGTTAAGAAAGGCGCAGCAAGGGGAAGTTGGGGAGCCAGCAGATGGCTTTCAGTCTCCTGCCTTTGGGGTATCATAAAATCAAAACCATTTCCGCGCAAGACCATGAAAATCGAATTCCCTTTTTTTTTTTTTTTTTTTAGTAATTTCCACCTTCTGCCTGTCCTGACAGGCGCCCCCCGTTTTATGACAGCAGCCCCCAAAACGACAGATAAACAAATTTTATTGACCAAGTCATTCCGTATTGTTTGTACCATTCCAGAAGCGCCACCCCACCCATTGAAGCCCGCAACGAAATGTTGCCGCATCATCAGCGCCATAAAATGGCGGCCTCAGCGGCTTCAGTGCTGCTGCTGCTGTTGCTGTGCTGTTGCCTGATGGCGCCGCCAACCGAGGCGCGTTCCAGTGACAAGGAGGGACGCCGCAATCGCAGTCGTCAGCAGGGAGGTAGCAGCAGCAGCAGCGGCTCCGTGGCTGCCTCAACCAGCACTAATGGCGCCTACTATGGCGGCTCATCCGCAGTAGGTGCCTCCTCCTCCTCTTTGACAGCCGCAAGCTCCGGTTCTGGCTATGTCTTCACCAGCAGCTCCTCACTGCCGGGCGGCAGCACTGGCTACACTGGACCCATGGACTCCACCGGCTTCTGCACGCGCAGGCGGGACATGAAGCTGATGTGCTACTGCACGCCCGACGAGAACCATGTGCCCGTGCAGAAGGCCGAGTGTTGGGTGTTCTCCGAGGGACTGCATCAGAACGACACCACATGGACGCGCTTCTACCAGCAGAAGCGGCTGCGGGAACTGAAGTTTGTGATTCAGAACAACGCGCGACTCGACTACATACCCACGATGATCATTGAGCCGCTGAAGAACCTGAGCAGCATCGTCATTGAGTACTCCCAAGTGGAGATCGTGAAGAGCTATGCCTTTGCCAATCTGCCCTTCCTCGAGAGAATTATCCTGAACAACAATCACATTATGGCCCTCGATCAGGACGCCTTTGCCAATCACATCCGCCTGCGGGAACTCAATCTGGAGCACAATCAGATCTTCGAGATGGATCGCTACGCCTTCCGCAATCTGCCGCTCTGCGAGCGTCTCTTCCTCAACAACAACAACATTAGCACCCTCCACGAGGGTCTCTTTGCGGACATGGCTCGCCTCACTTACCTGAATTTGGCCCACAATCAAATCAATGTGCTCACGAGCGAAATCTTTCGCGGCTTGGGCAACCTCAATGTCCTGAAGCTGACGCGTAATAATCTGAACTTTATTGGCGACACGGTCTTTGCAGAGCTGTGGAGTTTGAGTGAACTGGAACTGGATGATAATCGCATAGAGGTGAGTGCTTTTTTTGGTCAAGAGATGAAGAAAGAAACCAAGAAATGGTAGCCCCAAATATAAGTATAAAGTGCACACTTTTAAGGACTACGCTTGAGAAAGAACAAAGAAAAAAGCCGTAGAGATTACCGATATTGGGGATGTATGGAGTTAAGGAACGATTCTTCTACTCAGAAGTCTATCTGAAGGCCACTTTGGCTTAAAGTGTGTTAGAAATTGCGCTGGAAGATGTTCGTTTTAGGACTCAATTGGAGAATAACTATGTTTGAGCTGTACATTAGGTATTTTCCTATAGGTATAGATAACTTTTACAGTCGCTTTTAAGCACCTACAGGGACTCGAACAAATTTCGCTTAGATTGAGATTTTAGTAGAGTTTTATTTATAGGCACAGCCAGAGCACGAAACAAATGCAATCTAGCATGGCTAAGGAGACTTCTCAATCAAGTCTAATGCAAGTGGATTAAAGAGATTTGTCTGGTGCCGACATCCCCGCTGCCAGCTGCCAGCCAGCACCCCCACTATTCGGTCAGCATTTCGACCAGCAGCTGACTTAAGAGGTCATAAATTGTCGAGTGGCCATAAGAAACAGAGAGAGACAGAGAAAGGGGCAGTGGGTGTGGGATAGAGGGTCTGGAGCTATAAATGGCATATCCTTGGGGCACACACACACAGACACACAGGCACACAAACACACAAACACTCAGACACTCAGAAGAGAACAACTTTATGCTGGTGTCATAAATTCAATTCGAATGTCTATTCTTGTGGTGATTTAAGTGGTCACTCAGCCATTGGTTGACCCCGTCCAAGGCGAAAATATGATAAATAGATTGGTAAATTATGTTTTCGTCCCTTCTTTTTCGGGGGGAGGAATGGTCTGCTGTTGGATCCTTTGCTTAATTCGCACATTTCCCTTTGGGGCAGACCACACGCTGACAATCGCCTTTCGACGACAACGACGACGCTGCTGCTGCTCCTGCTGCTGCTCCTGCTGCTGTGTGGCAAACAAATGTGGCAGTGCCGCAAGTTAATCTACTTACAAAATATTGAATAACAAATCATGGGAATAATGGATTTATGGGGCACTCTTCCACTCCTTTCGTTGCCATCTGATATGCGCAAGGCAACGAAGGATGGGGGACAGGGACCCTTTTGCTGGCCAACGCAGGAGCCAAGCGGAGCTATAAAAATGGCCACCATTCGGTGTATGGCTGTGTGCGCGTGTGCATGTGTCTGGTAAATAGAAAAATGTCGCTTAACACTCGAAGCGAAAGGACATGAAGCATACAAAGTTATGTAAGATGAGTGGCAAAAGGCATCCCTCTCTCTGTATGAGCGTAAATCCTGAATATCCATATCCATATCCTGGGCCAACATTGTTAGACACTCGCTAGAGCCGTTCGTCCTGCTGCTCCAGCTGCTCCAGCTGCTGCTCCTTCAGCTCCTCCTTTCGTGCTTCGTGCCTCGTGCTTCATTTTTCCCATTTTACAAAGTGCTCGCATATCATGTCACACTCAGGCAACTCACATATGTGTCACAGGACCCACACACTTACACACACACAGGACACACAGGACTCTGAGGCCAGTAGGTTACAGGACCCTCAAGTGCGACGCCAGCAGCGGCTGCTCGCTCAAGTGGCTTTCGCTTTGGTTCGCTCTGCTTCGGACTGGATCCATCTTCGTTGCCGCATTGTCATAGCCATAATGATTGGGCTTGTTATCGCCTACGTTGAGCATTGTTTCCCCCGGATTTGCTTACTCTCGGGCCAGAGCCAGCCCAAAAAAAAAGTCTCTCCCGTGTCCCCCGTGTCCTTTGTGTGCGTGTGTTTGTTGGTGTGGTGTGGTGTGTGGCATTGTTGCCTTCAATAAAAGCAAATTGTGTTGCATGTTTTGCTTGGGTGGCCGTTCGCTCGCTCGTTCGTTGGCCTCGTAGCAGAAGCTGCTTTCGTTTTTTTTTGCTCACTTCATAAATCATTTGCCGTTAAAAGGTTTAGGCACTGACACCACATAAAAACAGATCCTGTCCTGTGTGTGTGTGCGTGTGTGAGTGTAAAACAGGCATAGCGCAGAGATAAGTAGATAATCAGGATTAAGGGGATAAGTGAAAGTTCTGAAAACTAGGCACAAAAGTTGAAGAGCAATTAAGAGCTTAAAGAAAAGCTTTATGAAAATGAATGAAAAGTTTCAAGAAACTCTGGACAAATCAATTTCAGGAGAGAGAGTTTTCAAGGAATTTCCCGGGGCAATTATTCATGAAAGTGTTCAATCAATCCTTAAACCCGCTCCCCCCTTCCACAGCATGTTTTTGTTCTGGCACAATCCACACATAAATCGCTCGTAAATTATATGTTTTCGTTTTGGCAGGCTAATAAATGGGATCCGCTCATCAAACTAACAAAATAACGCCATGAAATATATATATATTTTATATGTCAATCATCTCAACAAACAAACAGAAGAAAAACATCGTGAACGGGTGGGTGGGGGCGCGGTATGCTACAGGGCAGTAGGATTTGTTGGCGCTCTTACATGTTTTTCGGTTATTTTTCACATGTTTTCCTCCTTGGACGCGTCATATAATATGCATAATTTTTCCATTTCCCCAACTCTCACCCAGACGACAAAGCATATTGAATATTAAATAATGTGGGAACATGCTGAAAGGGAGGGGGGCTGTGTAGGGGGTTTCACTTTCATTCGTTCAGAAATACCAAACAAAATAATATAACAGAAAAAACACAAACACTTTTTTCCGTATAATAAAATCCAAGACAAACGAATTTGGGGCACAATTTCACAAACAAAAACCAGTCAGGGAATGTTTGGAGTAGAGGGCACTCGTGGATCGACATTCAGATACCCATTAAAAGTATGAACTGAAGAGCGGATTGCTCTGGCATTGAATAGTGCTCGATAGCCACTTGTTTTCCGTTTATTCTGGCTAGAATAATATCCGATTGAAAGCAGATGCGGCTGCTAAGTGTTGATGAATATTATGAATGATTCGGGCTTTAGGTATCTTGAAAATGAATAATTTTATATACCCCTGTGTACCCTTTGAGTAACCAGGAGAAGAGAAATCACATGTGTACGTACGTGGGCATACATTTATGTGTGTGACTGTATGTGTACACATAAATAAATACGCAAACAAAAACAATGGAAGACAATGAAAAGCGAAAATACTCTTTCTCTCTCTCTCTATCTCTCTGTGTGAAAATAATATGCAAAAGTGCGGAAAAATGTTAGTCAAAAATATAAATATATTTTTACTCTTTCTTATTTGCTCCACCCCACCACCACACACACACACATCAAAGGCACAAATATAACTGCCAGTTAAAATTTAACACAAAAAACGAAACTTAACATGCTATTTTCGTGTTTGTTCACTTTCAGAGAATCTCCGAGCGTGCTTTGGATGGCTTGAATACCTTGAAAACTTTGAATTTGAGAAATAATTTACTCAAGAAAATCGACAATGGGCTTCTGCGTGGCACCCCAGCGCTGCTGTCCATCAATGTGCAGGCGAACAAATTGGAAACGCTGACATTCTACACGTTCCAGCCAATTATGGACAATTTGGTTAACAGCACCAGTGAGCTGTTGGTGTCAGGTAAGGACGTGTCTCCCATCTATTTCTATCTATGCTGCATACTCCATCCGGCAGCTTGTATATATCCAAACTTTTGACAGCTCATCGGGGCTCAGATGGCGTGAGATGGGACCAGGGGGAGGGGGGTGGGTTGTAGACATGACAAAAAGCTGACAAATGCACAAATAGGAGGACAACGGACAGAGGGACAGAGCACTGGACATGAGGAGTACCCACCACCCAATGTAATGTCAAAAAAGTTCTCTAGTCGTTATAATTACACATACGCCATGTTGGCCTGGCCTGGATTGTCCCCCCATCCACTCCGTTTAGAGTTTATATGAAATGGGAGAGAGCCACACAGTCATAAAGTTTTATGCCACTTGTGTGGGGCATAAGGTGCACAAGGGTCACAAGGGGCATGCGGGGCAGCCACTTTGTATGTCTGTGTGGGCTTCATTAAGGAAATGTCGTATTCGCCCATTGCTCAAGTGTTCGCTTCCGCTGACACTTATGGCCATTGTCATTGCCAGTGCCAGTGCCAGTGCCAGTGCCAGTGCCAGAGGTACCACTGTCCCATGTGCTGTGCCCGTGTGTTGTTGTCCTTTCCTGCCTCATACACACGCAGACAAAATGAAACCTAAATTAGTCATTAAAGTGCAATTTTGAAGCACAGAGCCAGAGCCAGAGCCGAGCCGCACAGAGCCGAAGCCTCATAACAATAAAATATGTGGCGGTGGCGGCCATGGCCTGTCTGGCGGCTAATAGCAGTCAGTGGTGGCTATTAGCGTGCTGATTAGCATCAATTAAATGTGAAATGAAAATGAAATATCAAGTGCACGAATGGAAAACACTCTCTGGCATACCCACTCCATAAATGGCAGTTCATTTGCTGGCAAAAGAACTTCATTTGGATAAGTTTGTTGAGGCAAGAGTGCCGCAAATGAAACTCAATTCTAATAATTCTAATTTCGAACAAGTTTCGAGGCCTTGAAAGAGCTGCGGTATGAGCTGGGGAAGCGTAAGGGTAGGGGAATGGGGGGATGTGCAATTAGACTTTTGGCGCAGCAGCAGAGAAGCAGAGAAGCAAAGCAGCAAAGGCAGAAGGCAATCAACAGAACTGCCACCGCATCGACAAAGGGCATGGAATACATTTAAATATTTAACAACAGCCTTCAAAAAATCACACACACACACACTTATTTCTCTTTCATTTCTCGCTGTAAAATGCACACACACACAGACAACTTAATTATCACTAACACACACATGCATCCATATGCCACACACAGTGGCATTTTGGCTAATGGTTTGCCATTAGCATGACTCATTTGCAAGCCAAAAAAAGAAAAAGAGAAAAAAATCAGAGAGAAAAAGTGGAGGCGAAAGTCGGAATGGCTGAAGCGCAAACACTTGCATTTGCCTGTGTGTGTTGTGTGTGTGTGTGTGTGTGTGTGTGAGCTAACTGTAATTGCATTTGCAGAAACTCACTCACACAAACAGCAGGCAGGCAGACACATTCCGTAAATTGGCTACAAAATGACTTCAAAATTGCTTTAAACTACAACAACGAAAATACATATATTCCAGCCCAGAAAGGGAAAAGAGAAAACTTTTTAATTCATATATGCAGTGATTATAGCCAGAAAACCCATTCACACAGACACAGCCAGACACACAGACACTCATTCGTACTCATCACACGAGTGTAAGCATTCACTCTCCGCTGAATGGTTCATTAGAGCTCCAAAGTTGGTGCAGCTCCAAACATTTACATATCATACGAGCAGGATTCCCCCAGTGATTCCCTGATTAAATTCTGATCAACTTTCTGCCACTTTTTAGCTGTTAGATAAAAAACGTCCTGATGAGGCAAATACTCTGGTAATTGCCCCACCAATACTTCAAACTGAATCTCCTTCTCTGCGGGCAAATTCCCATAAAAATGTTGCTCAATTTAGCGAGTGACAGCATTTGGCATTGCCTCTTCCAAGTGTTGATGCGTGGCAGGGAGTGGGATCTGTGGCAGCCACTCAAGTGCATAAAAGCACATATAAAAATTGCAACAAAATGTCGTGGGACATGTGAGAAATGTTCTGCGATGGCTCGAAACAGACGTTTTGAGGCTGTCTGTCGTCTAAAGATAAAGTTGAAAGTGGCAGAGTGGTAGAGTGGTAGACATAAAACGTGCCACATCATAGGGGGGAGTCGCAGCTGCAGCACCGAGTGACAGCAGCATTCCCTGGGTGGAGAGTATTTGCTTCTTCAACTAATCGATCAGTCGAAGGAACGCAGGACTCCTCTGCTGCGCGAGAGAGAAAGGTGTGCCTGCCACACGATGGACACCAGACAGGACACGAACGAAGCTGCGGAGACTGCCAAAATGTTTGTAAAGCAAAAGCTGGAGCTGAAGCTGAAGCTGTAGCTGGCATGAGCTCTGGGATTTGTTTTGGGGGACAAATTAACAGCAGAGCAGAGCAGAGCATGAACTCGAAACGAAATTCCAGCACATGCATCACAGGGAGTTGCATCAGTTGCACGTTGCACAATCTGAGGTCGAGATAGTTGACTCCTCATTTCGCGCCGTGATTTGTGAGTGCCATTCGAGCCCTCGAATCCTCGGACGTAATTGCCATTGACAGGTGGCAGGACGGTAGGAAAATCCTCTCTAACATTTCAGGAAATCGAAGGAAAGACAGTGGGACAGGCGATGCCGGCCTGCCACCTGCTTTGCATTCAAATGTTGTGTGTCCTGTTGTGGCCGGTGGAGCCACTTGCCCCTAAACAATGCCCCAGTTGGTCGTTTCATGACCCTTTTGTGTCACGACCACACCCACATTGACCAGTCGAAGGCCCAGTCCCAGTTGCCAGTTGCCAGTTCCCAGTTACCATTTTCCCATACCCAAATACCATTTCCCATTTCCCTTAACCATTCCCTTGCTGCAAGTTGCAGTTGCAGTTGCAGGCTGCACCTTTTGCCCATGTATTTTGTGGAAAAATTTATAGGCATGCCCCGGTGCTGTGGCATTTGTTTCAATTCCAAAAGCCACCATCCCCCTAAAAAGGGATGGGGACTGGGGTCATGTGTGTGGGCTTTTGCGCCTTCTTTATCCTTGTTTATTTGTATGCGAATCACGTTTTGTTTGTGTCGTCGCGCCTGCGGTGTCCTGTCCAGTCTCCAATGCAATGGTCAGTGCCCCCCACCCACACACAGACACGCACACACAGACATTTCAAATGTTTTCGCTTTAAAGGGCAAATAGAGGAGTATTTTTCTCATACGCCTCCACCATAGCAGCAATTGGTAATAAATGCTACTCCCTACCGCTCCCACCCTGCTTGCTCCCCGACTCTAAGGGCCGTGTCCCCGTATCCGCTTGTCCGTGGCTCTCAATTGGTTCGTTATGTGCCCGCCGTAGCTGCAGCCGTTGGCGTAGCCGTGGCCCCAGTCGTTAGATGGAATTGAATGGTTATTGTTTCGAAATATAAATAGGATTTCTAACAGATTTTTGTTGCTCCTATTTTTTGTTTTTTATTTTTTATTTTGCTCCAATACACGAGAACATCGGCATGGGGGCTGCTGCTGCAGAAGGACACTGCCACTGACAGCTGGCAACTGCAATTTGATTATTGGAGGGCTTCTACCACATTCCCTCTGTGCTGCTGTTTCTGTTTCGGTTAGCGATACTTAATAGAGAACAGGGACATGGTCAAGGGTTCATAAATATCCATAGAGACAGAGAAACAGAGAGACATTGAGCGAGGAGTGTATGCAGTACTCTTTGGTGTGTTCTGGCTATTAGGATTTCTGCCACTGCCAGGTACAGCTGCCATTTTGGTTTAAAGAAATTTCAGTGTATTTTAGGTATTTTAGAAGGATACTACTCCTCCAGTAATTTTGGATATATAAATGCATTCAATTGTAAACACTTCACCACACAAATTCATCATCTAAATCAAAGTGTTCCCTTAAAATTACCCTAAAGATAATGTCCACTTGAAGAGTGGACATTTATGTGCGTGTGTATGTATAATAGGATATGCAGGAAATGCAACAATGACCCCTGGCCACATTAATTGCCCATCAAGGCGGCAAATTAAACTTTAAACTTTGAAAGCAGAGCCCGACAAACTCATTTGTAATGCAATGTCAGCAGCCTTGTAAACACTGCAACAATAAACAGGTATTAGGACGCTGGGGAGGAGGCGGAAAGGTGACGGAGGAGGGGAAAGGAGGCGAATGTGGAGGGTAGGCCGGAAGGCCAGAATTTATTGAAACGCATAAAAGGCGTTTGCGCCTCATTGGCAGAAAATGGCCCAAAAAACAAATGATGTTCGGCCATAAACTGGACAAATGAGCGTGTGGCACGCACCCGAAATTGACTTTCAATAGTCGAATGTCAGCAGGACAGCAGGCAGGCAGCTAACAGTTGTTCCATGTCCTGGCTCCACATGTCCGCCGCAGCCACACTTCCTCTTGCCAGGAGAGCAGCAGGCCAGCAGGCCAGCAGGCGGCAAATCCTGATGATTGTTTGTAATAAATCTATGGCTCAAACAGTGTGTAACATGTGTCCAAGCAGAGTAATAAGTGTGGGGAAGGGTGGGGATGCTTCCCCCGCGATTTGATTGGCAGTCTCTCCCCTGCTCTCTCTCTCTCACACTCTCTCACACGAGTGGCTGTGGATCTAGGGATCTATTCGTAGTCATGCTCCTGCTTATTGCGTGTGGTGTGGTGGGGGTGTATATTCACGCATAAGTACGAGTTGTAATTCATTCCATTTCGATTCGTTTCATTGCGTTTCATTTGCAATTTGCTGCGGCTGCTGCTGCTGCTTCTGCTGCTAGGAGGCCACTGCATAAATCACTCAATTTTCCTGCTGCCCTGCCCGCCCCGAAAAGTATGCTAAGCTGTGGCCGTTGCTGTTGCGCAGTGGATGAGGGGAGACTAATAAATATTTTAGAATTCAATTTCCGTTTTTGCAAATGTCAACCACCGCGTTTCCTTGGCTGCCGTCACTGGCCCTGGACTCTGTCTCTGTCCTTGGCTAAGACTCTGTTGCTGCCTCAGTTGCTGCTTCAGTTCATGCCTCATACTCTGGGACATACTCATTCAGTCTGGGACATCACTCTTTGGAACATTATTCTCTGTGACATTTTCTTAGGAAAGCATTTATTTGTGTATTTTATCTAGTTGATATATTTGAATTTATTTACTTAAATCTTATAATAAAACATTAATATTTGTATTACATTTTTTTTAATATAACATTATTATACCCGTACTCAAAAAAGAGTTAAGGGGTATATTAGATTTGTGGTAAAAGTGGATGTGTGTAACGCAGAGAAGGAAAATTTTCCGACCCCATAAAGTATATATATTCTTGATCAGCATCAATAGCCGAGTCGATATAGCCATGTCCGTCTGTCCGTCCGTCTGTCCGTCCGTCCGTCTTGTTGAGCGCCTGGATCTCAGAGACTATAAGAGTTAGGGTAACCAAATTTGGTTTCAAGACTCATGTGATATCACACTGCTACAAGTGTATTTCAAAATTTCGCCCCGCCCCCTTCCGCCCCCACAAAGAAAGAAAATCTGTGGCAGGCACAATTTTAAAGATACCATAAAACTAAAAACGCAGTATCGTAGAGAATTCCCATATCTATCAGATTGCCCTAATCAGAGGATCATAATTATAGCCAGAATGACGAAATTAATTTTCAGTTGCTTCCCCCGCCCGCTCCGGAAAGTAAAAGGCTACCCTATCTCTTTCTCGCTCGCACACTCTACCGCATTCAGTGCGCGAGCAACCCCTACCGGAGGAGATGTAGAATCTAAATGGAACATGTACAATCTATATGTTAGATGTATAATCTACATTGTACATGTAGATGTAGATAACAGATGTAGCAAAAAATGTAAAATGTAATATTTTTTTTTAATTCTAAAATTCTAAAAAATCATGCTCCAAAATGTAAATACTGACTGAGTACTGGTATAAGTAGAGTCGCGTCCCCAGAAGCGACTCACACGTTCCTTCTCGTTTGGACACTCTTTGAGGCATTATTTAGGATATTATTTCTTAATAAACAATTATTGGTTTCGTTAGTTTAATTTAATTTAATTTTTTTGTATATTTTATATATTGATTTGTTTATATTTATTATTATTATATTTTTTTATATGAATTTACATATTTAAAATTATAATTATTTTTCCTGTGTTCTTCAGATTTATTGTTTTGTATTATAAAATTGAGTGCCCAGTTCTCAGTCTCCGGGAAATTTTTCTCTGAGATTTTGTGAAAAGTTCCAAGGAAAATTGCTTGGGGCACTCTCTGGGAATCTTTTCATCTTGCTCTCAACTCACATCCCATCTCAAATTTTGAATCCAGCATTTTGCTTTCGCTTTTGCTGCACTTAAATTCACGGATCATAAATTAAAATCATCTTCCATCGCCTGTCCACGTAATTAAACGCAAACTCATCGCTCATTTTTGGCTCCATTCATTGTTCGGTCAGGGTGTGTGTGTCTCTTCCTCTACCTGTCTCTTTCCCTCTCTCTCTCCCTTCCCTTCTGTGTGTGGCATGCATTTAATTGTCTGTGTGCCTGGGCATCGTTTTAATTACGCACCTTTTTCTATACGAGAGAACAGAGCGAACACGACTGAACAGAACAGCAGCCGCAGGAAACAATTCAATTGAATGAAAACTGAAACTATGCGATGGTACGAGGGGGATGGCATGAGGATGGGAGTATGTCGGTATGTGGGATGAGAATGGGGAATACTTTTAAAACAAACAATGGAGGGGAAAAGCAATGGCAGGAGGATGGCAAGCGATGGCAGCGACAATCCAGGAAGCGGGAGAACCGTAGCGAGCACCGGTACTGCTGTTAATGGACATCATATTCATACAAATTTCGAACCATTCTTTCCAATATAGGAACCCATAACAGCGGCAGCAACGATTCACCCATCCACCCCACATCAACGGAGTGCGGATGGGGTGGGGGGTGTCTTGCCATCGGCCTTCATTAAGTAGTTCAATTATAACTTAAATGCATATTATTAATGAGTTTTTATTGTTTAATGTGCAAAAACTTTTTTGCCTTCCCGAATCCCAGCCCACCCCCGCCACGTCCTGTGACCACTCACACATGTGGTTTTGCTGGTTGTGTGTGAGGATGGGAGACCAATTGTTGGCATATATTTTAAAATGATTTTCCGCCACTCAAACACTTTGGGAAATCGTTTCCAAAGTTTAAGCCCAATTTAGGGGAAAAGTACTCCAAATTGAATCGAGTGGAAAAGTCTTTGGGTTTTAGTTTTGGAAACCTATCATTGGGTGGGGGTTGGGTTTCCTTTTGGCTTTCGAAACTTAATCTAAATGCGGCTTACAACTGGCAACAGAAAGGCAATTAAAGGCTTTGCATGTGCCCCAAAGTACAGATACACTGACAGGGGGGCAGAGCTTAAGAGATGCGAAGCAGTCGCCTCTCGAATGACTGCTGCCTCCCCCCCCAACTGTTGGCTGAAGCTGATGGCTGATCATTAGCGCGTTTTATTAGCTGAATTTATTATAATTGTCAGGAGTAGGCGAAGGCAACAGCAGCAGTAGCAGCGGCGGGATAGTTTCTGTATCTCAAAGTTTGATGACAACATTTCGGCGGTTGGATAATGAAGCTTGTCTATAATTTATGCGCACTTCAAGGTGCGGTAAGCGTACGCGTATGTGTGGCAGTATTAGGCGTGTTAATTTTCCCCCCATACAAACCTCCGCCACACCGAAAGGATTCACGTGGAGAGTGGTGGTGGCAAAATTTGAAGAGGCTTTGCTTTTAATACAAATTCATGGGGCTGTCATTGGAGGAGCAGCACTTAGCCCACCATCTTTGTGGATGTGTGTGGATGTGTGGCGTGTAATCTATCTTAATATATGCACAGGTATGCCATCAGACATCAGTTTAGCCTCTCGGGGGGGATGTTTAACCCTGTGGTTTTTCCGGCATTGGATTCTCGATTGTAACGGCATTCTCCTCTATGAGTGGAAGTTTGTCTAGGAGTACATATCGGCAGTGGGGGAGTGAGGAAGTGGGAGTGGGATCTACGAGTAGGAGGCATCCGATCCGGGTAACCGTAACCATACTTTGGTGTGTCATCAATCCTGCTTTGGCTTTCGACAGTAAACACGCAAACAACAACCTAATAAGCCCGATAGAATCATTAAAAATCTCTGCTGCAAAGCAAAGCCACAGTGTGAGAGAATATCCAGCAGAACTACCGACTGCAGAGTGGTTTATTTATTTGCATTTGCATGGCTTTCCATATTGGTAATAGGCTTAGAACGCCCCCGCCCAGTCCCACTTAGAGCAAGGCCAGAACTCATTAGGCCCTGTCCCCAGTCCCCAGTGCTGCTCGGCAAACATAAATTGTGGCCATGGGACTGTGTGGCATTTAATTGAATATTTTGGGGATAGTCCGTTCGAGAACTTATTGCCGCAGTCAATATGGAGAAATATATGGAGTGTCGCATAACTCTGCAGTTCCAGCAGTTGGACCATAAATAAACAGAGTACAAGGGGGAAGCAGGCAGCAGGCAGCAGGGAGCAGGGAGCAGGGAGCAGGAGAGAGCTCTCCCACGTTTACAATATGTTATAATTTCAATTTACAATTTATATAAACTCGGACGTTGTTGGGGTTTCGTATCCACAGGACAGCTGTGTGGGGCGGATACGATGCCGTTGAAACGATATCTGAAATGACAGACGAGTAGCCGCAGCAGCAGCAGTCGATGGCCACGGACAGTGGCAGAAAGTGTTGGCATTGATGGATGGCACATCCCACACCTACACGTTGCACAGTACCCCTACTCCTCCTTGGAGAGAGCTCCATGCAGCGATCAAGCGGACATTTGAGTTTGCAATTTATGTCAGTTTGATGCTTGATATATGGCCTGTACGTATGCCGCCTGCCCTTTCACTCGCTCTCTCTCCCTCCCTCTATAGAATATCGACTATATTCCAATCCAGATGATAATAGACTCGGTCGGGTATTGTACGTATGCGAGTAGTGGTTTTCCCCTGCTGGACTTTCTTTCGCCCCCCGGGCCCGGGGGAGATGAGCATCCACTTGACTTGGCAAATCACAGAGCAACAATAACAATGCTTTCATTACTTATTTATTTGCGATTTGTATGGGCAGACAAGAACCCCCTTTTGGCGTATATTTTATTAAATACAATTCAATTCGTAGCACAAATCGAATGGGTGAGAGAGGGAGAGACCCCACTGGGATTCTGTTCTGCGATGATGCGTTGGCTATTTTGGCAGACATTAGGCCTGGCAATTGCTAAAGGGATGTGGGGAGTTGCGGTAGCGGGGGGTGGTTCAATCTATGGGGTGGCTTTGGCATAGGGGTAACAAGTTGTTATTGTTACGGGCATATATCAATACCCTCTACCCGCTACCCTCTATTTATCTCTCTGTCTGTCAGGCTTGTATTTTTTATGCGATTTACCATATAACAAACACATTAGTTGCATAGACAACGTTTCCCCCCGATGCTTTGCCACCCCCCTCTTCAGCTGTGCAAATATTTTTTTTTTTTTTTTTTTTTTTTTTTTTTGGCCAAGATGCTTGAGGGCTAATGCCTAACGCGCATTCGTTTTCCTCTCTGTGGCGCGGTTGAGTGGTCATATTTGATCGCCGCCCCTTGATTTTTGTTGATTTCGCCCAACCCCTAGCCCTACCCCTCCCTCTCACACTACCACTACCCTGATGAAAAAGTGATTTTCCTTTTACTCGTTTTTTGCTCTGCCGTCTGTGATTCTCGTCTTTGATTTGTTTATGCGATTTCATAAAATATTTATCCCCGGGCGTAGTTGTTAAATCGCCTGCAATGGGCTTTTTCCCTTTTGACAGTCCCTGCTCTGAGCAGGGGGTGGGTGTGGGTTGTTTGATCTTCCGTACTAGGTCTGTGTGTGTGTGTGTGTGTGTATTTATTTGACTTTACGCTCGATTGACGAAAATAATTTGATATGAAAGAAATGAAAGTGTAATTTTTGCGCTGTTTTGGCTGTTTGCTGATTGAAAATCTCTCAACAGAAAAAAATAATAATAATAAATAAACGCATTTGCCAAAGCGGAAGACGAAGAAAAAACATCGAAACACGGAAATCATTTGAAAATATTATTAAAATTATAAAACTACAAATACAAAAATTCAATCTCTCTCTCCCTCGCTTAGAGTTTTTACTTTTTTTATGGACTTTTCAAGCAGTAAAAGAGCAAAAAAAAGAAAAGAAGAGAAAACTTGTGGAAAATCCAGGGTCCACTGGCAGTCGCAGGACAAGTCCCGTGTCCCTTTTCCTCGGTCGGTTGGTATTCATTTTGGCTTAATAAAAAACATTCAATGAGGCAAGCTTTCCATTTGGCCAAATAAAGAAAATTGGGCGAGAAAAGCGACGGCCATTCAAATGGCTCTCAATGGCCAGCCACTCCCCAACGCTGACTCCTTCCCTCTCGCACCCCTACATCTATCCCCCCGCAGTAACAGGAAGTGGAACCCCCATTTGATTTTGAATGAACTTAGTGAAAATTGCAGGGACCTGGCACTGGCACTGCCACTGGCAACAGCAGAAGGGCCCGAAAGAGGAACCAGAACCAAATTAAATACACGCAATGCGAATGAGCCAAAAAAGCCAGCCAAATCACACACACAAACACACACTCAAACACACACACACACACACACACAGCAATAACAAGCCAGGAAAACAAGCCAACAAGCGGGAAAGAGGGCCCAAAAAAAGGACGTGGAAAAACACTCTGAAATTGAAGCTCATTAAAAAAGAAGGGAGACGAACCCCAGAAAAGATTGCTGGAAGAAGGTTCCACAATTGGAAGACAGCTTCCCCTTGACCAGAAAAATAAAATAACTTTTGCTGTAGTGATGAGAAGGCGAAGAGGAGGAAAGGCATGATCCTATAGACAGAAAGCAGAGAGATTGAACACTCTGCAACGGGAGAAAGATTCCGTCATCTAATGGGAATATTCCCTGAACTAAAGAATTGTATTGCATTGTATTTTAATGCCTGACCAAATACTTTTTTAGTACGAGAAGTCTTTCAAATTATCCTGCAAATTCTATAATTATTCAATCTTGTCAGAAATAATTCTCAGAAATGTTTGTTTAAACAAAAACAACCAAGAAAATTAGCCAGAAAATGTATTAAATTCTCAGCTGCATTTCTTAGCTTACTTCGATGTTCCCCTGATTCTTCCTTCAGCAACATTAAGCTCGCTTCAACTTGTTCGAAAATATGTCTGCTTCATTCAATTTTCTTGAAATATATTCAGACTTGAAAGTTAACCATTTCCTGACCCGAACGAAAGAGTATCCAAAGCCAATGGACTTGAAACCCCTCCAACCCAGCCAATTCACGCCTCTCAACCGGACGGATGCCTCAACCTTCATCATCACTCTCTCACTCACTCACTCTGCCTCTCTCTGGGGCAGCAGCAACAGCAACTAGCTGTGCCACTACCATGGAGCAAGTATATACAAAGCGAAACTTTCGACTTCATTTGCATACATAGCGCTCTCGAGAAATGTAATAAAAAATGATAAAATTCTCTAGAGAACACCCACCCACCCACACATAGGGGGCGGCGGCAAAAGGGACTCCCCTCCACTCCACTCTCGACTATCGAGTCTCCTCTTGAAACTTGCTAACTGTGCGTGCTGTCCCCTGATGCCTCTGAGGGCGCCGTTGGTGGGTCACACATAGACCAGCCGAAGGCAGAGCAGGGAAGAGCAGGCCACAAACGAACCCTGTTCCCAGTTGGCCAGTAGCCACCGTGTTGGCCAGTTGGCTCCTGCTGCTGCTCCTCCCGGCTCCTACTCCCAGTCCTGGCCACCAAAAATGAGCTGATTTCAAACAAAGCTGCCGCTCGCGTTGCGCTGGGCTGCGGTGCGGCATTCATTGTGACCCCGAACCCCGAACGCAACCCCTTTCCACTGCTGCAGGAGCGAGGGGGCGCGCTGTGGTTCTATGGAATTGAAGTCCGGAGTGAAACAAAAGCCAGGAACTAGGCCAGCAGCTGTGGGGGCCTGCTGCCTGATTTCGGGGGCGTTTGTGTTGATATTTGAGGAAAAACCTCATGGATGGTAGCTGCGATTTCTTTGCGCTTTTCAATATACGAAAAAGGGAGACCAACAAAAAAAGACAGCAGTGCCCAGCATGGGTTAATGTGGCAGGGGGGCGGGGTCAGCGGCACGGACAGCGGCAGCACCTAAAACCAACCAATTAAAGCGTATTTTTACTCTGTTCTGCCGCCCTCTCTCCTTTGTATCTTATGGGCGTGCAAGTGTATGCGTGTGCGTATCTGTGTGTGTGTGGGTTTAGTGTATTAAATTTAAAATAAATGTTTTGCTTTTACCACTGAAGGGAGGCTGCCACTGGACTGCCACGGCACTGCTGGCGGATGGCTAATGAAATGCCATTTAGGAGGTCGAAAGAGGCGGCTGGAAACTTGATGTATGACAACCCGATTGTCCAGGGGCTCAATATGAGCGGGAGGGGAGCAGCAGCAAGAAACTTGGGAGTAAATTCTCCACCCTAAAAGAATGACCGAGAAAACCCTCAAGCAATCAGGCTCCCTTTAAAGTATCTCCGAGTATGCTAAGCTACTCTGTAAAAGAAAGGAAACGAAAATAAACATTCTAAGAGGGTGACTGGGGGAGGGACTAATTATGAATATGTTTCAACACATGAAAATGCCTCACAGACGATGACGACGCCGACGACGACACATTGGCATTAAAACTGGCCAAACAAAGTTCCAGTTCTGGGTCTAATTTGGGGCTGCCAGCACACTCACACACACACACATACGTATGCACTTATGCAAATATTGCTGACCAAAAAGTTATGAGGGGAAAAGGAAGGAAGCAGGGAATGGGGTATGGAGAGAGAGAGAGAGAGAGACAGAGAGAGCAGAGGTCCGTTGCGTTCATGGAAAATGACAATAATAAAATTTAATGTACACACAGAGACGCAAATGCATATGTGCGGGGGAGGAGGGTTGCTCTATTAGAGAGGAGGGGCAGTTGGAGAGAGTCTCTCCCTCCCTCTCACTCTCTCTCTCCCTCTCACTCTATGTATGTAAATGTCCTTTGCAAACCGTAAAAACGTTTCCGGCAGTTCCTGCTACGAGTATAACCCAAAAAAGGCGAAGGAAAGCTACAACCTCATGCTGCAGGAGGCAGGAGCCAGGAGCCAGGAGGCAGGAGGCAGTGGCAGAGTTGAAAGTCATCTAGTTGACTAACAGCCGCATTTCTACATACAGATGCATGTGTGTGTGTGTGTGTGTGTGTGTACATAAGTGGGCGTGGCAGGGGTGGGGGCTTCTCTGGTAAGTTCATTGCATGCCAGAGTGATGGTGGGGGGGTAGTGCTGTGGAGCAGTGTGTGCAGCAGACCAAAACACTTCCTACCGCTTTTGGCCCAAGTATCATTAAAAATATAAAAGTATTTTATGGCACACAGATACACAGACAGTGTAACAGATACACACACACACACACAGATGGATAGTAGAAGGATTGTGTGTCGTCCTACTACTTTTTGTCCTTTATTTTCTCTGTGTAATTTCTATTTTTTAAGCATTTTTTTTTTTTTTTTTTTTTTTTTTGCTGTTTTGTCTGTGCAGAGAGGGCAACGTCATTGTCATTTGGTCAGCTGCATGCAAACAGCTGCCAGTTTTCAGCTCTCTTAACCTCTTACACTCCTTTGCCACCCCCCTCGCTGCAACCGTCTCAACCTCGCCTGCCCATCCCCTTTCTGTCGCACAGTGTGCCACTTCATTATCATGTTAATTTTGTTGTAATGTGCCTGCTAAATGTTGCCAAGTCGTTGGCCATTTTAGCCCACCCAACATTTTTCCGGACTTTGCTTCCAAGAGTCTCCGGCAGTGTCTCTGTCTCGCACTCTCTTACTCTCTCCCTCTCCGTCCCTCTGTCTGTCTCTGTCTGTATGCATATTTAACTTTATTTATGGTTTTTGCATGCTTTCATATGGAAAATTAGAATTTTTGACTTTGTCTTGCCATTTCCTTGGTCCCTCATCCTCGTCCTCGTTGTCGTTGTCATTGTCTGGGTTTCAGCCCCTGCACTAATTTGCCAACTATTTTTGTGGGTTGAGCGGGGGGGCGTAGGGAAAAGAAAAGTTTTCCTTTTGTCATTTTTGGACGGCAACTTTTTGGCTTTGCTACAAAAATATGCCACGGATTATTATTGTCATTGTACCCAAAGGAGAAACGGGAGTAAGGGGAACTGGCTCATATGCCAACTCAATTGGCTGACTGAATGTGAAGTAGCTTCACTCTTTTATGTGTCTCCGTCTCCTCTTGCCTGTGTGTGCATTGATAATGATGTTGCAAGAACCCAAGTCCCGTCCCGTCACGTTCCATACATGCTAACCATATGCTAACCCTGTGTTAGTCAATATTTTTCGTAACGTTTATGCTAATTATGCGACATGCTGACATGGTAAACTGTGTCACACACATAGTTCGAGTGTGTTTCGGGGCCTAATTATACCCCAGAGACAGAGACAGAGAGAGACAGATAGAGAGAGATGGATAAGCGGCAGAGAAGGTCAGTAAACCCTCCGACTGGGTTGGGTTGGCTGGCAGCTCATTATCAACCACTCCTCCCTTAAATGGGGCAAAATGGTAAAACGAGGAAGAAGTTTTGCTTGGGAAAACTCATTGAATCGTAATTTGATTTATTCATTAGAGCATTGTCGGTGATTATTTGCGATCCTACTACCCGGCACTTCGGGCACTCCGGGCACTCCGGGAACTCTGGCACTTGTTTATCCGCTCGATTTGAGGGGCAAACTCCGCCACTAAACCAAACAGCAAATTGAAAGGGAACGCATGGCCGGCCAGACGACTGCAAAATAATTGACAACAGAGGTTGAGGGCAGCGAGGCAGAAGGCAGTAGCCAGGAGTCCTGAATGACAAACGCAGGCCAATAGACGGGACAAGAGTCGTATCTGGGTTTGGGTTGGGATTCTGTCTAAATTGGAAATGTCATTGAGGCGTTTAACGTGGAGCAGCAGCAGCAGCCGCAGCACTGGTCCCAATGACATCTCCAACTCCAAAACTGCAGCTTCGATTGTCGATTGGCAGGGGAAAAATCATTTAAAACGACTGGCAGGCAGGCAGTCAGGCAGGCAGGGCTCATCGAAGCTGAAGATGGAGAACGGAGTTAGAGCTGGGGAAAATCGCCCATCAAATGACAGCCAATTGTTGCAGTCTTGGCCACTTAACAGCTGCTGCTGCTGCTGCTGGGCCTCGTCTAGGGTGCGCTCTCTCACCTGCCACACGGCACAGACAAGAGACAGGGGTGCGGGACGGGACGGGACGGTGACTGACGACAAAAGCAATTTCATGGCAAGCACAAAATGCAGACAGTCAGCAGACAGCAGCCAGCAGCCAGCAGAAGCTTTGGACAGCAGTCGGACAGCAGAGAGCTGGCAATGAGTGTGTGCCTGCAATATAAATCGAAGCTAACCCTCAAACTCTCTTTCTGCTTCCTTTCTTTTATCTTGCCTCTGAACAGACAACAAATTCATTTGCGACTGTCGTCTACAATGGATCTTTGAATTGAAAAATCGCACACGTCACCTGCAGCTGCGTGACTCGCTGGATGAGTTGCACTGCTCGCTGCCAGACCCGAAGCTGTCGCATTTCGTGGACCCAGTGCCATCGACTATTCTGGATTTGTTGAACGTTGGCGGCTTCACGGCCATCGGCAGCAATAGCGCCAGCATGGGCGGCATCGGCAACAGCGTGGTGGGCAGCAGCTACAGCAGCTTGGACGACCTGAGCATCGGTGGTGGATCCTCCCGCAAGCATTCGACGAGCAAATCCCGTCAGGCATTGCGCGGACAGCGGCAGTTTGCGGCCGAGAATGTGGTGGAAGGTAAGATGCGACGCAAGAGGCAGCAGGAGCAGCAGCAGCAGGAGAAGGAGCTGGCAAAGGGCCAACTGGCTGCCGTGGCGCCCACCCACAAGCGGTACGACTACTACGACGATGTCAATGGAGGACTGGGACTGGCGCTGGGCCATGACCTCGACGATAATCTGAATCTGCATAAGCAGGGGGGCTCCTTCTACAGCCCGGGCTCGGCCACCGGAACCAATCACAACGATGTGGAGGTGCTGATGGGGCCCCATCAGTCGTCACCCACTGGGGCGGACTCCATCGATGCCCTGGCCAACAAGAACACGATCAATGTGCGACTCTTCCTGCTGAAGCCCGAGATGCTGCCCTGCCACGACGAGCTGAGTGATCCCACCGAGCTGCCCCTGTCCCGCGATCTCATGGATGTGCGCAGCAATGTACAGGACTCGCCGTTGAGCGGTGCCCCACGACAGGATCTGCTCTCGGGACTGATTCTCCTTGGCCTGCTGGCGGTGGCGATCAGTCGGGGTTGATTCGGCTGCGATGAACTGCAATTCTGCTCGTTTGAGAACGCTTCGTCTGTATTCTGTATTCTGCATTCAGTTTGGTTATTCATTGTACATACTCGAGAGCCTTCATCCCACGGCAGCAGCAGCAGCAGCGGCAGCGGCTGACTGCGAAGGGAGTGGAACGGAAACCCTTTGGAAACGAGCTTCATGCAACACGAGCGATATAAGCCTAGAGAGCAAACAAATGTCTTTGTAAATATGTAAAAAAAAAAAACAGAAACCGAAACGAAAATTCGATTAAAAACCTACTACTATAATCCTAGCTAATGTTAGCTGTAATGTTACGACTACTCGACTTTCGATCCTAAAACCTAGAACTTCAGAAAACAACAGCAACAGAGAATCCCATAGAAACAAAACCAAACCAAAACTTCTACGATACCGAAACTGATTGATTGATTGAACCTCCGAGCAAACTGGCGTTTCATTTAAAGAGAAAAACACTCAAAAACTATAACAAAAACTAAACAAAAACCACAGGAGACAAAACAGAAAACCAAAAGCTGCATAGATACACTCTACTACATAGATTATAGTTTAACAGAGATATAGCCATACATAATTTCGTTCTACAGTAAAACAAAAAAAAACAAAAACAGAAAACAGAAAACAAAAAACATTACAGTCAAAACAAGTACAGTAAAACTTGGAAAGCGCTAAACGTCTTAGGGTAGGAGACAGAGACACAGAGTGGCAGTGGCCACGGCAAACCGAAAGAAAAAATATGAGGCATGCCTGTAAGATAAACGCAGAAACCGCTGAAAGTTGCATCGATAAAACAGATGGCACAGATTAGCTGTTAGTCGATAGTTGATAGCGATAACGATAACCGATAAGTGTAATGGAAGACCCTGCTGGCAAAATGCACTGAAGGGTCCAGTACTCATTAGAGTTTAAGGTCTGCTTTTTAGTCTGTAAGTGCTTTGCTTTGCTATCCCCTGCAAACAACAAACAACTGTCGCCTGAATTTTCCCCACACCCCCCACTGCACCCCACCACACAGAGAAAGCGAAGAAGATGAGATTTCCTGTGGCAACTACACTAATATATTTTCTGCTTCACTTTTACTTTTGCTTGCACCGAAAATAAAAATATGAGTGGAACTAAAATAAAAATACACACACATTGCGAATTTATATAAAACTCATTTGAATAGATTGAACTTAAATATAAATAATAAAAAAAACAACAACATAATAGGATAAACAAAACAACACAGAAATGAAGAGACCCAGAAAACATAAATCCAGAAACCCAGAAAAATAAAAACTAAAAACTGAAAACACAACAAAAAAAAAAAAAAAAACAGAAATATGCATAACGATTTTTGTAGCTTAAGACTGAATATATAAAGGTAAATTATGCTAATATATACAACAAAAACAAAACAAAAACCGTATATAAAATATATATAACTAAAAAAAAACAAGGATACTGTACTGTATGTTTAATTGTATTTGTAATTGTATAATGAATGCAAACAGCAGGGGGAAAGGAAAGGGTAATGCCATATATATGGGGAAAACACAGACAGACACACACACACATACTGTGGAAAAGCAAACATAGAAAACCGTAAAACCGAAATAAGAATGACAGGGTCCGTCGTGCATTCGAATTAATATTGAAATGCATATTAATGCATATTTATTTGACAATTTATTATACATTTATACAATTACTTATGCACAAAACTATGATTTAAACATTTAAATTTAAAAAAAATAATAACCAAAAAACACCAAAAAAATACATACAACTGTTTTGATTAATGTGTTTAATAATTCATAAACAAAAACAAAAAAAAAAACAAAAACAGATGAAATGTTGCCGACAGAACTCATAAAAAAACAAAAAAGAGAATAGCAGCTGAATGGCATAGCAGAGACCAGAGAACAGAAACAAGTAGAACGCAAGGAGCATAAAGGAGCAAGCATAGTTTTAGTGGACAATCAGCAGATAAGTGAAAAGTGGAAAAGAAAAGAAAACAGCAACCGAAAGAAGAGCCCAGCACACAGACAGTGGAAGAGCAAAGAAAGCAAAGAAAGCAGACGGCGAGAGACATGAGACACTTGTGGCAGAAACGAATTCAAGAAAAATAGATGAGAAACCAAAACACACAAAAAACTATTTTAAGCAAATGGATATAAGGATAAATGTATTTAGTGTTTTGATTAGCTCATAAGAAAAACTAAACACACAGCCCCCCACAAAAAAATGGTAAATTATAAATGTGCAGAAAAGTAAATAAAATAAAAAGAAGACAAAAACCAAGTGAAAGAAAAGTGAAGTGAAAGTGAAAATCTATAAGTAAACTTCTAGTTTAAGCGCACTCATTTCCCCTTTGAAGCTGTCGTATACTCATTTGGTCATGATTGATCTGATGTCTGATTGAGTGAATTGTGAATGCAGAAGTTTCAGTTGCCTCCCCACAGCGAATGCCTACAGGAGTCGAGCGAATGATTCAAATGATTTAGCCTCACTCTATTCTAATGCATTAAATGCTTGTAATAAAAAAAAAACAAAAACCGAAAAATTTATTTAATATTTAGTGCGTAAGATTTCGTGAAATTTTAAACCAAAGAATTTTTTGTGTTCCTCTAAGACACATGCAGATGTGTTGCCTAAGAGATTGCTAGAGATTGTTTATGTTTGTGTTTTCTTTTTGTGTTTGGTTTGAATCTCTTGTACGAATTGTATTTTGTACGACTAAGCGGCGCATGGAAGTCAGCAGCGAGTAAAGTAATTTTTAAATATTAAACAACTAAATGTAGCTTACTAAATTATTTTAACTTAAATGTACACAGAACAGACCGATGCGATGCGATGCGATACAGCAGCAGCAGCAAATAATGTATAACCGAAAAATATAAATGTACTTGATGTAAGAAGTTTGCTAAATTGAAAACCCAAACAGAAATGTCACCCTCAAACAACAACAAAAAAAACCACCCAAAATGCGGGATCCCCAAAATGCTATTGCATTCAGACGCAGCAAGCGGCAGGCGGCAGGCGGTGGAGGAGGAGGAAGTGATGCAGTAAACAGAACACATTCCAACTGCAATATTTTGCTTAACATTTACTTTTACTGGCAATTGCCTGACTACCCCCCACCACTGCCACGCACCGTACTGCATGCGTCTGCTTCACCGTTTTGGGGGTCACTCGACAGAAAAACCCAGAAAACAATTTTGAAAAGGAAAAACCATCTAAATATATTTAATGTAAAAAAATAAAAAAAATAAAAAAAACGAATTGTGTTTTTTTTCATTATTTCATTTATTATCAAAGAAGTGCCGCGCTGAATATTGTCTCTTTTTTTTACAGGGGGTGGGCGGCATGCTGTGGCCAGGGCGGACTTCGCGTAGAGCAGAAAACCTTGCTTGGGTTTGTCTGGCTGCCTTTTGCGTAAAACTTCAAATATTAAAATGCTTCCTGGACCGGAGCCGCCTGTTTATCACTTCCGCAATTTAAGCGCGCACAAAACATTTCGGCACATGGCTCGATGGCTCGGGCGCTGTAAAATATGCAAAGCCGTTGCCGTCAACACGATTCTCCGGCAAAATCCAAAACGCCGCAGGACTCGAACGCGTCTTTTGTGTGCGCTCGAGTATTTCGCTAAATTTCATTATTGACTGCCGCCCAGGACCAAGCCCAGTGGCAGCCATGGCATCCATCCATGCACTGGGAAGCATACGGTTCTTTCTTTCCATTTACGGTTGGCAAAAGAAATTGCCAGGCCGTTAATGCCCCGCGCGCCACATCACTCATACGGCATGCGGCAGAGCAACAGCCAGAGCCTGAGCCAGAGCCAGAGCAGCCGTATGGTCCTAATAATAAACTTGTATGCACATCGTTGGAGGAGGATAAGCCGCGCGTCTGTGGGCGTGTCGTTGCACGCAAAAGTGGAACGAGTGGAGAGCATGGAAAATGGAGAAAATGGGTGGCTGCCGCTGCCGCTGCCGCTTCCGCTGCTGCTGCAAAGTGATAAATTGGATTCAAACAGTGGAGCAGATTTATTGATTTCATTGGACCGTGAGGCGAGGCGTGTTGGTTGGCTGCTGAGCATCCGAGCGGCACGTCAAATTGAATAGACGCCATGAGCGACAAAAATCAAAAACAGATATGCAAATAACGCACACACCCACACACACACACACATAACCATCTCTCATCTGCCATTCATGTACATGAGAAAAATGGCCCAGGAAAATGGCGCTGGAGGAAGCAGGAGGGGAGGGACCAACGCACGCTTTTTACTCCTGCCAATGTTCGGCGTGTCAAATTTTTGCAACTGATTATGCCAAAGGCGCCGTAAAGAGAAAGAAGAGAGAGAGAGAGCGAGTTCACAATGCATGCATGAGAGCGAGTGGTTGGGTGGGTGGTGTGGAGTGGGTGGACGGTTGAGTGGGGCTTACGTCACACGGGTTGCCAGACACGTTGCTAGACGATGTTATCAAACAAAACGACAACAGCAACAGCAACAACAACAGCAACAACAACGACAACGCTAAGTGCGGCCTGCCAAGTGCCCGCGGCCCAATCTGAAGTGGGTACATGGTGGGGATCCGGTCCTGGCAGTGGAAGTAGCAGCAGCAGGAGCCCCTGGCAATGGCTGGAGTGAAGCTAGAGGCAGAGCTATTATTACGCGATATGCCAAGCAACGACAATCACGCCACGCCATGCCATGCCACCATGCCGCCATGCCGCCATGACGTTGACTGCGACAATGACAGAGGCAACAGCAGCAGCATTAGCGGTGGCAGCGGCACCACCCAACACCACCAGCAAAATAAAAAAAAATCAATCAAGCGCCAGACTTTGACATTGCAGTATGGAAAAAAATTGACGTACACCGATCGGAAATGCGAAAATGCAAGGCAAACGAGTGAAGGAAGAGTGGGAGCCTCCATCGTTTTGGGGCGGAACGCCAACGCTATAAGAGAATTAGGGTTGGCTGCCAATGGCTGCTCCTCCTTTGCCAGTCTATTGACAGGATCAGACTCAGCCGCGTTGAGTGATTTCTCTACCACAGCCAGCAGCTGCCCTTGGGAAGCGCATGAAGCCACACCACAGCAGGCAGCTGAAGCTGTGCAGAAGGAAAACCACAGGACAGGCTCTGGACTTTTATCTAGAATTTGTCTTCGAAAAGGTTAAGCTTATCGTCTGAGATAAGAAGTGCCACAGTTGGGAAATATGCAAACATTTTAAAGCTGGTCGAATGTTGGATTAAATCATGCATTTTCGTTTAGCTTAAAAATATTAAACCCTCTTTTGTAATTTGTAAACTAATTGTGGGATACGCCTAAGGTGTATTTTGTGGTGCATTGTTGTTACTGCTGGCGGGCAAAGTGCATTTCACGGCAGCCAAGTCTCAGTCTGTGGCACAGGGGGCTAATGAAGTACATCAGGCGGGCGTATCAATAGCGCAAATGAAGCACTTTCCGTGGCTGCATCAGCAGAGAGCAGGAGTGTGGAGCGCGGAGCACGGTACTCTAATAAAGTTAACATGGCAAACAGCTCCGCTTCGGCAATGATGTGAACCTTATGCGCAAGCTAAATGTCGTTTGATGCAGGCGACCCTGGCAGCAGCAGCAGCAGCGGCGACAGAGGCGACGACGACGAAGGCACGCTTCATCGGATGCGTCCAGCTAAAAGCTTTTGGCAAAAAATGCAACAACAAAAAAATAGCAGCGCTCACGAATAGTGGAATAGATGCACAGGTAGTGGGGCTAGGGGCCATGGGGGGGCTATTGGTAAAAGGTTTCCAGCCAAGTGAACCGTGCACTTGGAATAGAAAAAGCGCTGCACGGAGAGGGTTCAAAGTATCGACCAAAGAATACCCCGCTAATCATTTATAAATTGTGATTCTTGCTATGGTTATTTCATGGCCTGTGCCTTCTATGGCACAAACCTGCTGCTCTTGAGCAGCGCAGGACAACCTTTCAGGCCATCGTGTAATGGGTGTGTGTGTGGGCTGCAACACCCAACACCGAACCCGAACCCGAACCCCAACCGATGCAAGACACAGTCTATTTGCACCAAAATGTCAGCTTGAAATTTAGTTTTGCAGCAGCGAGACATTTATTATTCAATTATGCCAGAAAGGAGGGGCGGGGCGGGCCATTCTATGCGTACCTCCCCCATTTACGATGTTATGATGCTCGCAAGGCTATCAGGTTCGATTGCTGTCGAGAGAGTAAAAATGTCCCTAATTGAAAGGCAATTGAGTTTCTATTGAAAGCAGAGAGCAGCCACATCGCACAGAGATCCCCCTGCTTTAAGCCTCCTTAAATCCCTTTTGAGGATAATATTTCAGTGCGAAATATTCCTCATATTTATCAGGCGACGGCAACACAAAAACCTGCCACAAACATATACATCTCTCCAGCTCGCAGCTCAAATTTTAGAAAATGTTTTTGCCTCTTTTGCTATTGGCAAAACTTTTGTTGTCACCGAAAAACTTCAGAAATGAAAGCATTTTCCTCACCTTCTCATCGGGATTATATTTGTAGACCGAGGCCATAAACCGATTTCTGAATGCGTTTTTATGCAGAAAATAGAGAGCAGTTTTTGCCTGAATGGAAACCGCAAAACAGTTTGGCAACAGTCGACTTCGTGTTTCTGCAATAAACAGAGGGTGAGGGAGAGACAGCAATGCTAGGCCAGAAGAATGACAAGCTGACCACAATGCCAGTTCGGAATGTGGCCAGACAGGAGCCGCAGCAGCAGTCTTGGCCCCCAATCCATCTGCCCACACAATGTTAACTAAGTGCTTAGGTGGCGGGTAAAAAACAGTTCCATTCCTTGGGCAGCTTTTTGGGTTTGATTGCCATTTTAGCATCGAACCGGGCATTATTAATAACCCAACCGAACCGAGGCCAAAACCCAATCGAAGGCTGGCTGTCGTCTTAATTAGCCAGCAGCCAATGACAGGACAGCTGTCCTGCGACCACCACATCTGAGACAAGCAGCAGCATCCAGATCCGAACAGAGAACAGAGCACAGAGCACAGAGAACAGAACATGAAATGTGTCTAATGAAGTTCTCTGGTGATTTATGGACCAGCATTTCCGGAGGCTCAGCAGCAACAGCAACAGCCTCGTCTTCGGCATCGTCTCCAGAGTTGAAATGACTGCCGGACGATTAATAGATGTCACTCAATGCGGCGAAGAGAGTGCGCCAATTTCCGAAAACTAGCAGAACACGCCGAGCCCAAGGAGCACCCAATATGGGAGTGTGGCAGGGAGGCAGGGAGCTCCCGAGGAGGCCAACGCCTTTGCAAGTTTAATGGCCTCGCTTGATGGCCAGTACATGGGCCAAGTTTATTACTTTAAAATCGCTAAATGTGCCATCACATCATAGCGACATGGCCGTGGACAGACGCGAGCGGATAGCAGGGGTGGGTGGAAGGGAGGGGGTCAAGTGTGTCTAGGAAGTTGCCAGCTCATAAAAGTGCTTTAAAAGGTCATAAATATAAATTGAAATTGCGTTGACAAGCAGCCAAAGAAACAAAAAAAAAGGAGCCAATAAAATGGAAAAAAAAAAGAACTTAATCATTATTCGATAGATATGGCAGAGAGAGGAGAGGGCTTGCTCCCAGATGATTCACGGACACTGTGCTACGATTTACTTGGCCACAACTAATTGAAGCACATCATGGGAGACGCTAAGCAGGAGGCTAAATCAGAAGGCTGCCCCAGTCTGCCAGTTATTCAGCTGCAATTGCCTTGAGCCGGGAAAGATCTGACTGCCTGCCTGCTCCTAAACACATTATAAATACAGGAAAGGATCTATGGCTACAGCTTACTCTCCCTCCAGCTCTCTCCCCCTCTCACTGGGAATCCTAGTTTGAGTCGTAAAGTGAGGCAGCGACATTTCTGGCCTTTAAGCCGCCTTTCACGCAATTTCTTTTATTATGCCGTGGCCGGGGCATTGCAGTTTGATTTTATTTTTAGCAAATAGGCAAAGGCAAATAACAGCAGCAGGGCAGGCAGGGCCCCTGCCATGGAAAGGCTTAGTGCGAATCCCCAACGCCTGGCCTGGCCTGGCGTGGCCTGGCCCGGCCTGTTTCTTGGCTCCCCGCCCACGCATTCAGTCAGTCAACCAATGACCCTTGTTGTTGCCTGGTCTCTCCGGCCCGGCCCGGCTGTTGCCTGGTTACGCAACTGCCAATGCCACATCAAGGCGCCCAGCCACCGTCGCCACCACCCCCGCCACAGCCAAAGCCAAAGCCCAGGCATTGGCAATCATTTCTACGGTCATTTGGCGTTCGCCGTGCGCGCTACTCAGCCTTAAAATTGGAAAAATGTGCTAGCCAGGAGCCAGGAGCCAGGAGCCCGGGTTCTGGTACCGGTCCTGGTCCTGGTCCCGAGCTGGAGCTGGAGCTAACGCTGAAGCTGAAGCCATTGCTGGAGTTCCTACTGCTGCTCGTCGGATTTTATGACTGGCGCTAAAAATGTGCAGCGCCCGGGCGGCTCGAGTGCAATAAAAGTAAAACACATTGCCAAAGCAACTTACTGCAATATTTGCGCAATATGGCAGGCTCTTCTCTCTGGGAAGCGGGAGAGGGGCGAGGCTAGGGAGCTTCGTGGGTGCTAGCCCGTATTGGCCATGTCTGGCTGGACGTAGCTCGGACTGGAACTTAAGACTGGGCAATGGGAAATGGGAAATGGGAAAGGGAGTGCAACGCAGCTACACTCTGGCTGGCTTTGCTTGGCTTGGCTTGGCTGGGCTGCTGCGTTCATTATTTATTTTATTTTATTAGAAATTATTTAGTGCCGCAGTAGAAGGGTAGAATAGAGAGGCAGAGGCTGAGGCTGAGGCAGGCAGCCGGCCCGCCTTCTGGCTGCATTGCACGGCCGGATTCCATTTATTGTTATCTCAGTCATTCAACATTTGCACTGCTGCTCCTCCGGCTGCTGCTGCTGCTGCTACTGGCTGCAGTCTCAGGCAGAGTGCATTAAAGTTGATTAATTTTATTAGTGCCGTGGAACGACAAAAAGTAGAAGGCCTGGCATTTAAGGATCTCCCGATCCCAATCCCAATCCCATTCCCATTCCGGGCGTAAGGAATTGCTTCTTTATCAAGCAGCAAATTGCGTACATTGTGCGGGTGGATCGAGGGATGGGAGGTGGGGCAGGTGGCTGCATTTGCCTTTGAGGCATACTTAAAATGCCTCGAACAGCGGATGCAACGCGCTTTTCACTTAACCACCGCAAAAGCGGACACCGCATCATAAAAATGCATCAAGCAGAGCAACAGCCACCGGGTCGGGTCGGGTCGGGTTGGGTTGTGTTGTGTTGGGTCGTGTCGAGTCGAGTCGGGTCCGGCCAGGATGCATTGTTGCTGTCTGTCCTTTGGCTCTTGGTGGCTGTGCAGTTGGCAGGCCAATTGTCGATTGTCATCGATACAGATACGGATACGGATGTGCATTGTGTGATGGGAACGGGACACGGGGCACGGGGCACGGGGCACTGCCCATTTGACGGTGTAGCCAATGAGCCGCCGGAAGCTCCAATTGCCAATTGGGCGCCATTTTACTGTTCCGACAATGAGGGGGGTGGGGCGGATGGGATTGCTGTTGTAATGCTTCCAGCAGTGGGGGCAGCCGAAAATCCTCATCATTTGTTTTAATTCGGTGGATTTTGGCAGGCGGTGGGCAACGTTTATGCGTTTGTTTGCGCACATTTACCACCCCCTCTGGCCACTCTATCCATGTATCTATCTATCCATATCCGTGTCTCTTTTTCTCTCTCTCCATCAAGTACTGTGGCTGGACAAGAGGATGCCACAGTCATGGGTGAAACGGCGCGCCTTTGTGTTCATTTGACGACTGCCGCCGCAGCCATTCAGACATTTTCGCAGCCAAAGGCCCAGACTGCTGCACCTGTCTGCTGGCTGCTGGCTGCTGTCTGCTGGCTCCAGTGGGCTGTGCACCCGAAAATGACCATAATTAATTGCATGTACCTGTGGCCAGGCGTACCCCACGGCCCCTCAATTGGAGTTGCACTCATTTTGGCTCTTTAACTGCCCCTCCGCACCCCCACGAATAGATTGATGTGTGTCCGAGGCAGCAAAGAGAGCGAGATGCGCCCCAGCACTGAAATAATTATGCCCTGCCATAACTCCACAGCCCCCTCGCACCCTCCGTGTGGATTTCCCTTTGTTTTACAACTTAATAACACTCGATGGCGACGCACTTCATTTGGCGCCCATTTTCATTTAGCAAGTGGAACTTTTTCACTCGCCACTGGCCAGTTCGCCCCTCGGCTTCTCACTCACCGAACATCGCTCACACCCATCCCATTGACGGGACTCCCTCTCATCCCTTATCCCTTATCCCTTATCCGACATGGACATCACTTGAGTATTGTTGGCCATTATATCCGACGGACAGGCTGCACTGTTGGCAGTGCCAGTGGCAGTGGCAGTGGCAGGCAGCAAATCGGTTTCGCATGAAACGCAATTGTCTATAATTACATTATCCAAACTATCAATTAAACCAAATTGTCTGACGGCCGCGCCGGGGCTCTGGTGCGGGCCGGGCCGGGCCGGACCGGAACTCTATCAGACGCACACGCATGCCACGCCACACAGATACGCAGATACACAGGCACACCCATACAGTGGTATGGGGAATGGGAAAGCTCTCTTGTATGTTTTTGTGATTGTTTAACAAGGCTCCTGAGTGGGTGTATGTGGTGGCTGCTCTGCTGCTGTTTGTGTGAGCTCTCTGCTTCACTCAGTCTCTCGCCAATGAATTCCCCAATCTCTCCTCCGTCTCCTCCGCCTCCTCCGCCGCGTACTTGTGTAATCTCCCCGCACAGCCAAAGCATTTAAATAATTTCGCATGGTCCTGTCGACGCTGACGCTCACGCTGATATCGGAGCGGAGTGTTTTTCAAGTAATTGTTATTATAACAAACGCAAAAACAACAACAATAAGAATCAGGCAGCAATGGCAATTACATGCCCCCCCCCACAGACCCAGACGCAGCACAACAGCACTCGGGGGGCACACAGGGAGCACAGCGGCACGGCACACAGTTGAAATATGGAATTCACAATTACATTTAGGCACACGAGTGAGTACGCCGAATGAGCGAATGAGCCAGCAGTAGTTGAGGTTTATGCGAGCGGCCAGAACGCGTATTGGCAGCTGCAGGAAAATCTGCGTAAATTTCACACGTTTACGGCCACGATTTTGGGACACTTCTAGGGGCGCAGCCTGCCACTGCCATGCCCCAACAAAATATTCTTTTAGTATATGAAACTCCTGGCCCCAATTAATATGCCTTTCAAATGATTGCCGTCGCCCGGCTCTTTTTTCCTGAATTCTTTGCAACATTTTTGCCCACGCATAAGCCTGGCCAACAGCAGAGTGGTGGTCGGGGGGTCGGGGGTCGCCATGGAGGTCGCCTGGCGCTTGCTTTTGGGTGGGCTCCGGGGCTGCAGAGTGCGCGTAAAGTTAAAATTTGTTTTGCTTTCACATTTAATTGAAATTTACGCCGCTTTGTCGGCGTCTCGCTGTCGCGACAAGCGGCGACTTTTATCATTTTAAAAGCGGCCCAAAAAAAAACCATCCAACACCGCCCAACCACCCACTGGTAAGGCGCGCGCTATGTTGACGGTGCCGAGGCGACTGGAGCCAAGCCCAGTCCAGTGTGGGCCACCTCCTGCTGCTCCTTCGGCTCCCTTTCTTTCTTCTGGCCGGGGCCATCGGCCACTTTGCTGCAAATTAAATGCATTTTGCTGCGCACGCACACACTCGTACACATGGCAGTTATTTATGTGTGTTTGTCATTTAATTTGAAAAAGTTTTCCCTGCACGAGATTTACAGCGCGCAGCGAGAGCGAGGGGCATCCTTCCCCCGTAGCCTGCCCCTGCGCCTACCCTCATTTTCATTCCATTTAATTGAGAAGTTGACTTCGTCCTTGCCCCAGCGGTGGCGCTGCTGTGTGGATGAGTGAGTGCCGTGAATCCCCCTGCAGGTGAATGAAAGGGATCCAAGCGGCGCAATCAATAAGAAATTTGTTTGCCGAATGCCTCGCAACAGGCCGAGGATTAATGCGAGTCACTGTCACGGCGGACACACCGCAGAAAGTGGCCAGCAATATGTTGTACCCACTGGCTTGGGGCACAGTCACAGTCGCACAGGGAGATGGCCAAGTGGCTTAGTTATATTCATAGCAGGCAGCAGGCGCTGCATCGGAACCAGAGTCAACCACAAAGAGGCTCCTCCTCCCCCCTCCAAGAGCGTTCAGCAAAAGTGCAATGTCAGCTGGATGCCCGCACGGATGTTAGCAATGGGAGAAATGCAGCAGAGGAAGCACTGACAAACGCACACACAAAACGCAACAAAGAAAAGTGCACTTTTGTTTGTGGTCAAGTACAAAAGGGGCTGACAAAGCTGACAAAGGCTGAGGTAAACACACACACACACAGCACACACTTGAATGAATGGATGGTGGCAGAGGCATGCCCCAATACGTTTTCTGGGATTCGCATTTTACGCATTTTGCACGAAAATTTATGAAATTTCAAAGAAGCAGCGGGGCCAATCCCAGCCCTTGCCGCAGACCCAGTGGCTGCTACAAGGTCCAGTTCAAACAAAGGACGACTGACTGGATCCGGGGGCAAACAAAAATGCCATTTATTTGTTAATTTACGCACACAACATCAAATATGTGAACACTCAAACAAAGGGCAGGGCATTGCAAAGGCAGCAGCAGCAGCAGCAGTGGCAGTGGCAGTGGCAGAGCCCATAGAGCCCTTCTGGCCGGGCACAGGTGTGTGACCAGGAGAGCCAGGAACAGGAACAGGCACATGGAAATGGGGAAATGGGATAGCTGGGGAAATCCATGGCAACCCTAGCACTCGCCGCTGGGTTTTTAAGCTGCTTGTTTGTCGGTTTGTGTAATCCGCTGCGGATGACTGGCCTGGCCTGGCCATGGTTTGCTCTGCTCTGTTCTGCTCTCACCATGGTCTGCCCAGGACTCAGCTCTGTCCGCCCTGTCTGCTCTTGTGTGGGTGAATGCTTAGTTTATTAGGCTGGGGCGGGCTAATGATGCCTGGCCAAGGCTTTCTTTCCATGGCTGCTGCTGCTGTGTTCATTTGATTTTATGTCTGTTTCTGCACCATCCTTTTGGGGTTAACGCTTGAATGGATCCGCCGGAACCCACACCCACACCCCCATTGCTTTATATCTTTATAATAATTTGCATTTGCATAGAGGGCTGCCGCAGGGACTGGCTGCCAGTCTACACTTGCCTCAACTCATTCGCAGGGTATGCCGCGGTGCCATTTGCCGCCCAGCCAATTCCAAGTTATTGTTTTGTTTTCCTCTGCGTTCCAACTTGTTGCCCTGCCGCTGTTGTTTCTGTTGTTCTTTCTGTTGTCTGTTTTTTAATTTACATTGGCATTGTATAAATATTTGGACAGGCCATCGGTGGAGAGCAGCAGCAGCAGCAGCTGCTGTGGCAGCCCTTCGCGGCCACTGATTTATGCAGAGGGTTTGCTGCTGGCCTCATTCTAATGTTGATTTTGCGTCTGTTTTGCTCCCCGCCGCCACACTCTCTCGCGAGACAAGTTTCGCCTTCTTGGCACTGCCCTTCCCCTGCCCCTGTCCCAGCCCCTTCTCGGCAAATGCTTTTTAAACAATTGCATGCCATAAGTCGCCTCGCTCCCCAGAGATTAACGTGACTAGCAGGCCGGTACGGGTACAGACAGTGGGTGGGGGCGGGGGGCAGACACACTCACGCATATGGGTAGTGATTGCCAGATAATCCAATTAATATGCACACAAAAACGCAGCTAGACAACAATAACAGGGCTCGTGCTGCCACGAAGCTATCCCCACCACCCCACCTCTCCCCCAGCAGACGCCATGTTTAATTTACCAAGCCAAGCCGGAAAAGCGAGGCGCATGAAAAGGCGCTGTGCCGCAGCCGCAGCTCCCGTGCTGCTCAAACATTCATGAGCTTGGCGGCCATTACTATGTTGCCGTGGCAGGGGCTGGGGCAGGGACAGGGACAGGGACAGGGGCAAGCAGCACGGGTTATTGGCTCCACAAACAAATGCCACACCGGTACGCCAGACTAGAGCAGACCCAACCAGACCAAGGCAGGCTTTGGCTAAGCCAACTTGGAGCTGTAGTTAATATCCTTGGGGGCCGCATTCGGTGCCAGAGGCAACAGGAAAAGAGAAACACAAACTGGAGCAGGACCGGAGCCCACCTGTGCCACGGAGCGGCATTGCATAAAACTAATTTGCGGCCTCGCAATTATGCAGCTTGTGGGTGGCAAGACCCTACCCTGCCCGCCCTGCCCTGCCCTGTCCCGGCTAATGTCTTCATTGCCACACACATATGAAGTTGTTCCCAGGCCAAGCAGCTGACCAAAAGTACACACAAATATCCGTAAGCTATAATTATCTGCTGCTAACTCTGAAAAATGCGGCATATGCCAGAGGAACCAGGCCAAATGGATTATTTCTAGCCCTCAACCAGCGGCTGAGTGTGTAAATCGGCGCTAGTTAATTTCCTTTTTGGGCTCGAATCAAGAGATCACCGCACCTGGTGGCTGATTTTGGCTTTCATTAGCCTTGACATCGGACGCTCAGTTAACCCCAACAGGGCGCGCCGTTTCGGCGTTGATTATCGCCAAAAACTCCCTGCCACTTCAGTCTGCAGTCAGCAGAAAACTTTGCTTATTATAACTGTGCGGAAAGTGTCAAGGGTGGCGCGGCGAGAGGAGCCAAATCATCCTCAAGCCTCATTCAGCTGCTGCTTCATATTCTAATACATATTAAGGAGGGGGGGGGAGAATGCCACTGCCACGGCTACCGCTCTACCCCTGCGGGCAATGGAAATCCGCACACGTATTGCCCCTTCGAAACTTTTTATTAGTGTCTAAAAATGATATCTAAAAGATGAGAGAGCGAATGGAGAAAGGAGCAAGGAGCATGGCGAGTGCAGAGTGGAACGAAATGAAATGAATGGGGAAAGGAAAAGAAAAGAAATCACAGACATGACTCCGGTTAGTACAACGCTGCGTATGATTAATATGCCGCACACGTAGCTGAAGCCCGCAAAAATATTGATTTTTAAATAAGATGACGCCACGAAAGTGGGCCAAGCAGACAGACCCCGCACTCACCCCCCCGCACCTTACCTGATGGAAGCCCACCTAATTTTTCCTTCCTCCCAGTGGGGGTTGTCGGAAAGTTTTTCTTTCTGGCCAAAAATCAACAACGAAATTATATAATTTGCAATGTAATCAGGAAACTTTAAATGTGTGAGCCGCACAGGGGGAGAAAGGGAGAGGCAAAAGAGCAAAGGAGGAGCCAGGAGCTAGAGCAGTCAAAGTAGCTGAAAGGCAGAAAAAAATGAAGGGGAACCAGCGTGATTTGAGCGTATGAGTAATGCCCGCCCGCCTATAAGATTACTCATACGTAAAAGCCACAAAAAAATAAACAAAAAAAACAAAAAGCGGCAGTCATGCTGGAACAGCGAAGCCGCCGAAAAGAAACGCCGCCGAAAGCCGCCAAGCACTTTGACAAATGAAACATGGCGACGCCTACCCCACTCACCCACTACACCCCCCACGAAAAAGCAAAGGCGGCACCGGGCACATGATGAGTGCTGTAAAAGGGCTGTGTAGCCATTGTATGGGGCAGGGGCGGGGGCGGTGGCTGGGTACGTGGGTTTTAATGCCATTGATGGCTTATTTCAGGTTTACGACTTTATTTTTGCTACCTAGTCAATGTCTGTTTGTCTCTTGTCGCTTCCTTTACCCCTGTCCCACCCCCATACCTCCATTCGATCCAATCCACGGGCATTCACTCACGGGCGCTCGGCTTGGCTCGCTTTCGTAACTTTTGACTACGGGCCATGCCCACACCGTTCCACACAATGGAATGGAATGGAATGGCTCTGCACGTGGGGGAGCACCAAAAGTATGCTTGAGTGGTTTTTAGGCGCAGTTGTTTCTATTTTATTGCAATGGCAGCGGATTCCGTGCCTTTTTATTGCAACTCCATGGAAGTCAGGGCAGGACAAGCCAGGACAAGCCAGGCCAGGCGAGGACAAGCCAGGACAGGACAGGCAGGCATTGAACTGTGTGAGACTTAACTTAACCCATCAATGATCTTGTAAACCAACCAGAGAGAGAGCGAGTGCTATGGGCGACTCATGTCATACGGCGAATGGATGAATGGTTGGTGGCATGTTGCGGAACAATCAGGCGGAGGCATCTCCCCTGTTTAGTAGGATTTTCCGTGGATTAAATAGAGCTAAAGGGAACATAGAAGAGCTATTGCTGTGTGTTTTAAATAGATTTAAAACCAATGGATCCCTCATCCATGGGCTTCAACTTAAGTCTCTTGATGATCTGCTCTCCTGCATGTCTTAGCCTTGGTATTTCTCTCCCTGATTCAGCTGCCATACAGCTCCGACTCAGACTCTGAAAAGAGTATCCCCAGTTCATTGGGCGTCTTTCTTTCTGGCCTCCTGGCGGACAGCGTGCAGCATGTTGCATGCTACTGAGCCGCTCAGCCGCTTCAGTCGACAACAAATTTTTATTGTCAGCATATTTTTTTGTTGTTATTGTTTTTTATGTTTTTATGCATACGGGGAGTATGTGGGGCGTGGACACACCTCAGCTACCCCTCCGCCGCACGTCGCGGCTCTCCTGTGGCATGACGAACATGGGCCTGAGCATTGACATTGTCTGGGGGCCCAGGACGACGAGCCGCTGTCTGTCTGCCTATCCGTCCCTCCGTCTGACTGTCTGTCTGTCTGTCTAGCTGCTGGCGTTAAATAAAATATCCGCTGTACATATATAAAATACAGAGGCAGGGGACGGGCCAGGGCTGTGGCGGCTGCTGCATCGATTAAGCGTGTCTAACGGGAGCTAACGGGCAAGGGGATCAGGACAGGGCTGAAAATCCTTTCTGCTGCTGCACCCAGCCGGCAGTCAACAGGGCAGAATTTTATTTTACATTTCGTTTATTTTCCATATTTTTTCCCAGTAGTACCCCCCCACCGCCGCACAATGTTGCCTGCTGCATGCCACACGTGTTGGTAACATATTTTTGGACATTATTACAATGGTTTCTTTTTTGCTGCTACCAAAAGTTCGAACACTCCAGACCCCAGACCCCTCCCCCTCTCTCTCTGATCCGCTGCTGCCTTTACGAGTGCCACACTGTCAATATGGATTTTATGGGTCTCTCTGTATCTGTAGGTGGGGGTTGGAGTGTGGGGTCGCCTCTTTTATGAACACTTGAGGGTATGCCTCCCGTATTCAAGTATTCAAGTTCGCAGCGTGTTTTGAATGGGTGTGTGTGTGTGCTGCAGGGTTGGGGGCGCCACAACAAACGACAAGCGGCATGGACAAGTGGCAAATGCATTTTATTTGCAACATGTTTCCACACAGACACACACAACCAGCGGACCATCGCTCCGTATCTCTCCTTCTCGCTCTTATTTTGTTTTGTGCATAGAAATTGCTGGGGTAAAAGGTGAAGTCAAGTGCAATGCGATGCTCTCAACCGACTCTGAAGTGGGTCACCAAAAAAATTTCACAATCTACAGAATAAATATGCATATACGGAAAAAAAGAAGTGAGCGAATGCTGCTGTGGGTGCTGTCTGTTGGGGGCCGGGGGCTTAAACTTTGTAAAAACATTTTTCTAAAATAGATATAATAAAGGAATGTGAATGGGAAAATACTGCAACGAGCAGAACTGCTAGTTTGACATTGAATCTGGCTGCAATTGGGTAAAAGTCCATCGGATGGCTCCAATACTTAAGTGTTATTTAGATGCTGCAATTGTTGTGGCATAATTCTCTGCAAAGAGGTCCTAGAAAGAGCTTAGAGCCCAGTTAGAAACTCACTTTAGATATTTGGAACCTCATTGGGTGCCAAAATACAATATAATTCTCTTTCTTTGGTATTTATTTTCTTCTATTTTCTTCTACTTTTTTTGGCTTCTTTGGCCACCGTGGAAGCTGCTCACATCCCATAACTGCTTAAGAGCTACCATCTGCTGCACTGAAAGCAGCTTTTGCTTATATCAAAAGTGTATTTATATTTATAGACAGCATTTCAAAGCACTCTCTCTCTCTCAGCGCCTGCACCTCTCCTCCAGCCCCCCCGCTTTCTATATTCGGTTCTGGAACCCCCATTTCCCCAGCAGCAGCAGCAGCAGGTAAGCTTCTGCTTCAGAGAAATGAGCTGCTGTTTTGGCAGAGTGCGGGAGCTGCCAATAAAAAAGATTAAAATGCAGCCATAAAATACACAATTTTATACACATTGCCTTAATGAAAAGTTGATGTCGAGAGAGTGCCAGAGGTGGAGGCAAAGGAGGCAAGGGACGCAAGAGGATACAGTCCCCCGCACGCCGCTTCAAAACCGAATTTCATGCTTAAGCTCTGTAAAATTAACATTTAATTGAAGCCTACAATTCACTGCCTTCCAGAGGCAGTGGCAAGAACTGAACTGAAAGCTGCCGCCTGCCGCAATCCGCAATCCGCCAGGAGAGACAGTGCGCGGCTGCAGGTCTCAGGACACACAGGACACACACAAGTGCAGTGCCTGTAGGGCAGCCCCTGGGACTGGGACTGGGTCTGGGACTGGCACTGGTAGTGCATGTTTTGATAGCGTAAATTATGTTATAAAATTTATTTAATTTCACTTTTCTGCTTTCAGAGCCCAGAACGTTTTGTTGCCCTGACACTGGCCTGGGCCCCATGGAATGTGTGCGGGCCATGCAAAGGTGCGGGACCCTGCCTCCACATGTGTACATGCACCACTCCCACACACGGCACACGCTGGCAGGGGCGGCGGAGGCAGAGGCAGAGACCAGTATCCATATCAACCGGCGGCAGTGGAGTGAAAAGTCCCTGGAGTATTGCAAATTGTGCAGGGTCGCTCCAGCTCCAGCTCCTGTTCCGTGGTCCAACTGCTGCTCTCCAGACCCCACCCCCGCCACTCCCATTGCGTGCCCGGTGCGCATATTTATGTAAGCCAGCCCCAAGCCCAAGACCAAGGAACCTGCTCACATTTTTGGCAGTCAACTGTCTGCGGAGGGGCGGGGCGCCCGAAAATGAAATGGAAAGCACCACCCCACACCAGCCACCATCCACGATGAACAGGTAAGCGCAAATACAATCCTTAACAGCGATATGTGAGTGCGGAGAAGGGGTCCGGAGGGGATGCCTTGTGGATGGTGAGACGCAACCCACTCCCCAGTTGCCTGCTGGTGACTCTTAAGCGACCCCCCGCTGGCTGCTCGCTAAATAATTAAACACCAATGACACTTAAACGTAAATCATGAATTTTGCAGTCAGGCGCTCTCCTCGATGAAACATTAAGCAAATGGGCGACCCGATCCTTTCAGAGCCAAGGCCAAGAGAGCTGCATGGGGGCCAGGACTGCCATTTGTCTGGCCATAAACAGTGTGGCAGAGAGACAGCAGAGAGAGTGCGGGCAGGGGGGCCGAACTGTCAACGCCGGCGGAAACAACACCCAAAAAATTACTGTTGCAAAATGCTGTACAAGCTTCCGTCTCCGAGTCCTGCAGAGCTTCCTGCAGCAGCAGCAGCAGCAGCAGCAAAGGAGAACACGGCACTAAAACTAACCCGAACGAACACCAACAAATCCCCAGCTGCTGCTCAGCTCTACTACTGGCATTATATGGCAGGAGCACAAGCAGAAGCAGAGGCAGAGGCAGGACGAAGGATCAGCAGGAACAAGTACGACTACAATGGAAAGAACTATGGCCAACAATTTGTTGCAGACAGACAAAAGGCAGCGGCAGAGGCAGAGGCAACAGGGATAGAGCGGGATAGAGAGAGGCAACAAGACAAAGTCAATGTCGAGATGCCGGCAGAGTTGTCAACGCGCTTAAAGTTGCCTTAATTGCAGTCCTTGTTGTCCTTGTTGCCGGTTGCCTGGCTCGGCTCCACACTGCACTTTTTATGGCAGCCGTGTCAGGGGCGACAGTCGTCGTCGTCGTCGTTCTCGTCCTCGTCAGTGGCAGAGCCATGCATAAAATATGCTGCATGCTGGCGTGGGGGGAGGCGGCTCCAAATGCTCCAACAGCGGAACTGACGACATATTTTCCTTTCAGTTTCAGGCTGTTAATTATTATTATAGACGTGTGAGTGTCCGCTCCGTCTGGGCGGCCGGCACACGACCATCGAACGGTTGGATAGGCGGACAGGCATGCAGGCAGACGACCATCCAACCACATGGCAATAAAACAGCACTTAGACATACACACAGACACGAAGGACACATAGCACAGCCATCGGGCGGGGAGACACTGGCGTCTGGCCGACCGAAAGAGTCGGGGAGTCGGAGAGTCGAACGGTGCACCGGGGAATACTTTACCAAATTGCACAATCTACTCGGTCTTCGGTTCCCGTCCCATCCTCTACTATTTGTGGCCAGACTTCCAGTCCACTCCCCCATACCTATTTCAGACTATTTCGCCCCATCGCCGACTCCAGGCTAGACTGGTCTGGGAGCTGCCTTGGCTTGGCCACTCATTTGACTACCCGCTCCTTTGTCGCCCAAATGCGGGGATTATCTGGGAATTGCCTGCCCGCTTAGGGCCAGAAAGAGACGAATTCTTGGACCACAGATCTCTAGTGGCAGATACTTTCGGCAATTCGATAGCCAACCGAAATGAAGGAGCCAATGCTGCAGGGGGGATTCTATATCTACATTTTTGAATTGGCTGTCAACTTTTATTTCTGTTCATATAATTTTATGGATTATTAGTAAGGCTTCGTCTTGGAAGGGGAAATCCTCTCTCACAGTCACAATCTGCTCCCATAGCCCATCGTCTTTCAGGCTGTAAATAAGATTACCCCAAGGTAAAGTCCCCTGCACTTAATAATCCAATGTTATTGAATGACAATTCAAATTATGTTTATTTATTTAAGCTCTATTACCTAAACACTCAACCTCATTTGCGTACATATGTACATACATATGTATATAATGATTACAAAATAAGAAAACATTCCAAACGGCCGCGCAGCAAAAAGAGGTTCCCGAGACCAAACAGCCATTTACATACATTTATTAGTGGGAGAGCAAAACATCTACACTGATTTCTTCTCTCTTCCCTCTCTTACCGTACCAGGTGCATAGCATTTTATGCCTATCCCCCTCACACCACTGCAGCAAAAACGTTCGCTCTCTTCTGGAGTATGAGAGGGAGAACACAAATATCAGCACCAAATGTCCAAAGTCCAATGAGAGAGCAATTAGTAAGCTCATCAGAAGAAGAGCATGGAAGCAGACTTAGGAGAGCAAGAAAGGAGACAGAAGAGAGCATGGAATGTGCGAGAAACTAAGCCTCCTACGCATTCAAATTTGCACCGCTCTCACACTTTATTTTTTCCCCGGTCAAAGCGCGCGTTATAAGGGTCAGCTCCGCGTTTCGGGTCGCTAAAATCGAAAAAAGGATACAAAATCCAACGGTTAAATGGTCGCGCAGTTGTGTAGTGCAGTGTCGTGGTGTAGTGCAGTGTAATAAGTGAAAATAAGCGAAAAATGCCCAAAAGTTTTGTTTTATTGAAAGAATAGTTCCTGATCAAGTGCCGTCGGCAAAATTGCCTACAAGAGGCAGAGCGGGGAAGACAGATTACGGAAAGAAGTGAAAGTGAAGTGTTAAAAGTGTGATATGCATTTGATGTCCAACATATAACTTATTATTTTAGGCATACATTATTTTTGTTCGGTCACGTGACCTCTGGCAATGTCTGTGTGCGTGTGTTTGTGTCCCTTTCCCACTCCAATGCCCACCGTGAAGAAGAGGAGAAATAAGAGCAATAAGGAAGGAGCGAGTGCAGCGTGTCGACACTCTCTCATTGGTTGGCGAGGCGAGCTCTCTGGTGATCTGACTCTCTCGCTAGTGAAATTTTATTTGCTTTTCTGGTGCGTTTTCGTATTCGTTTCGTAAATCGTTCGATTGAAAATCGTCGCGGGTTTGCGTAGCCTCAGGGTCCCGTTTATCCGTGCAAACATAACCTCGAAATCGTCGGCTCCCTCGTGGTGGGCAGTAATGCAATAATCTAACGAAAACAATTACTTCCCAAACGGTAAGATAGAGAAGAAACCTTTTCTCTTTAAGTTCTTACTGTCCTTGAATATTGTTTTTCCATAGCTCAAAAGCATGCTCATAAATGGTTCTTTTGATCTCCGTCTGGTCAGGGGAATATCTTCTGCTGTGGGCCGCCGCTATTTACTACCAGCTACGCCACTGGTGTCAGATACCGAAATGATTGAGGCAATTATTCCATACTTTATCAACGTTTTTCGAATATATTTTATTTCTATTTATTTATTTTTTTGTGCTCATATAATTTTATGGATGTTTTTTAGGCTTACATCTTATATCTTGAAAGCTTCCTCTCATACATACAATCTATTCCCATCGCTCATCATCTTTCAGTCTGCAAATGAGTTTCCCAAGAGCTTACCCCCGCCCTGCCCTGCGCAGCTTTGCCCAGAAGCCGAACAACGCTGAGAGGTTGACAATTTTATTGAAACTTGTTGAACTTTTCCAAGTAATTGTTTGCCTTTGGGGCTTTTCTTTATTGGGTTGAGGAGGAGGCAAATCCACCTTAAGTAGTTGGCCACCAGCTTATCGCCGGGCGAGTGTCATTTGAAAGACATTATTCTTGGTCTGCTTTTGTCTCTTGTCTCGGTTCCAGGTGCACTAATCGCCGACTGAGCTGGCCAAAAGCTGTGCGGATCGGGTGCCCTGTCAGGGGGGAGGACTAAAGACACTGCAGGGCTGTGAGGAAGGAACCGGAACCAGGGGCGGTGTCTTGGCCAAAAGTCAGCTAATTAGCTGGCACTTTGTCTTGAGCCACTTAATTAGCGTGTGCTGGCTCTGGCCTCCTCCTCTGAGCCGGAGCCATAGCCACTGATCCCTCCTCAGTGCAGGGTTCCCCGCACATACAGATTGTTGGCGGGGACAATTGCATTCCAGTTGCGTAGCAGAAATGGTCGCCAATTAAAGTTGGCGGCGGCAGTCTGGGCGGCATTTGCAGTGGCAGAGGCATTGGCGGCATCATCCAAAAGTTCGCCGAGCATATTTAAACTTTTTACGCGCCATTGTTGTTGAGCGTCGGAATTTTATTTGTTGGCGTTTTTCGTTCGTTGGTTGTTGGATGTTGGATTTTATGTGTATGATTTTAATTCCATTAAAAATTGCGCTCAGCATGCGAAATAAATTCAGAAAGAGAGAGAGAGAGGGGAAGGTGGTAGGGATGGAGTTCAGGGTTCGACAGAGCAGCACTGTCACATTTAAAATATTTTTATTGCTAATAACTTTTTTTTGTGCGTTTTTCTTTTTTGTCAGTTGCTGTGTTGCTGTGCTCTGCGCTAATTAAATGTGTAAATTGCTGGAGTTTTTAATTAAATGCGACAAAATGTCTACAAAAATTAAGCAAAGCAGGCGAAGGACAACAAAGGATTGTCGTATCCCATTGTCCTTTCCTCTGGTTTCTGTGTTGTGTTGTTCTGTTGAATGCATTTTTGGACGCTTACAACAAAAGTTCTTCAACTTTTTCTAGTTCACTGCAAAAAGAGGCGTCGAATCAAATCAAATCAGCAAAATGTCCACAAAGGAAAAAACAAATCAAAACAAAGTGAGAATTAAAGTTAAACAAACAAAATTTCGACGGGGTAAGGATAGGGAACAAACAGTTGCAGGACAAAAGCAGGCTTTGGTGGGTGCTGGGTGCATATCATAATAAATGTACATATAATAAAATTAAGTAAATTAAGTAAAAGTTAAACATAATCGTAGGTAATTAGACAAGGCACATTCGATACTCGTGTGGTGTGGTGGTGTGGTGGACAGGCACAAAACTTAACTATTCCTCTTTGTTCTCCAGGGCTGGCACCTCCCAGTACTGCGCGTCCTGGTGCTGTTCGTCCTTCTGCAGGTTCCGGAAATTAGTGTATTTCAAAACGGTGCCTAGTCATAGGGATAAATAGTTAATTTTCAGAGATTTATCTCTCATGTTCATTCCGTGTGTACCTGTCAAAATTCCACCGCCTATGGCAATGAGCAGCGTCAAGGCAATGCCAAACAATTGATAGCCCGCCTGGGAGCTGGCATTCCGGCCCAAACCCTGCGAAGAGAGAGGCAGAAAGAGATGGTTATCAATGGGTTAAGCTGCTATGAACGAACAGCCGAGTACTTACGCCCATAATTTTGGTGGCAGTGGCATTGTTGCCCACCATGGCTGGAAAAATGTCCTGCAACTCGGATTGGTAGTCATCCTGGGTGACCATCGAGGCATAAATAGCCGAGGCAATGGCCGAAATGAGCGCCGGCATTCCATGCAGATTGTGAACGCCACAGGTGTCATGCAGCCGCAGATTCGACGTTAGCCAGGGCTGTGAAATGGAATGCAAAAATGTCACAGCGTAATTCGAAAGCCCTCATTAAAGTTCAGGTAATTTCTGAAATTCTGAATAAAATTAAACTTATTTATGGCCAAACAGTTTCAGGAGGATTACGAGTAGGAGGAGTAGGAGTACTTCTCCTACTGTCATTAGAGGGAGATTTGTAGTTTCTGTGCAAATTTATTTGCCGCTTCAGCTCCGGGGAAAACATCACGGATTTCGGTTGTCCTGCTACGGTCCGGCTGGGGGTCCGACTATGGCCCTGGCTATGGCTACGGCTGGCCAGACTGGCGGGCAACAAACTTTACTCATTAGCGTCGCATTTTTCGCTAGGCGCACTAATTAAAGTGAAGCCACCGCTGGCCACTCCTCCCCTATCCGCATCTGCATGCCCATGCCCATTGCTATCCGGCGTAACTGGAGGCATTTGAATAGCAGGGCAGGTTATGTTTTGTATGGCACCATCATGGAAGCCAGGAGGCACCCAGCAGCAGTAGCACCCTCTCTGCTTTTAGTTAGTTTTTTTGTCAGTTTTTTTGTGTGCTCTCAGTTTTTGCTGAAACGGGGTGGGTGGGGTGGGGGAAGGGAGTTTCGAGTTGAACTTACGGTTAAATAGCGATAGCCGAGCACCGAAACCGTGCCGGCGATAATGCCAATTAAGACAGCGCCGTGTGCGCCGAGTAGCAGGTTGCAAACGGTTCCCACGGCCACGCCGCCGGCGAGAGTCGAGTTCTGCACGTGCACCATATCCAATTTATTCTCATGGCTGACAAGTGCGGACACAACGAAGGTGGTCACTGCGGGGGGGAAGGAGAATGAAAGGAGTGAAGAAGAAGTTGGGTTCAAAATGGAACAGTCCAGGGCAGAGGATGAGCGGCACAGAAGGATGCGACGGAACAGGAAGCGCATAGTAGTTTAGGTTCTGCTTCTGCTTCTGGTCTGTTTCTGTTTCTGGCTTTATGGCGAGCGAGTCGAGATTGAATGAAGCGTGAATTGAATGGACGTTAGTACTATATGGGTTCGTTGGCTTAATTACACGATTTTTAATGAATATTTGAATGCAGACCGCTCCGGCTGCAGCTGCTGTTCATTAGGAGAGTTCTCTGAGCAGGCTCTGAATTAAGATACAAGCCATTTTATCTTCAGGATTCTAAATCATTCAAGCAGCAGCAAGAGCCCCAAACACAAACAACCACACATTTTCATAATAAACATAAAACTAATAAAAATGTAAGCAGGCCAAGTGCCAAGATCCCCAGAAGTCCCTCCTCCTGGCTGTCCCGGCTGGTCACACCATAACTGGGACTAACCAGGACACAAGGACTTCAGTTTATGTACTTTGGCAAGCATAAATCTCGCCTGAATAACACTAAATACTTAAAAATCTCCATTTTATGGCGGAACATATGTTGCAGCAATAATAATTTGCATAAATTAGTTGGCAAACCAGGCAGCAGCAGCAGCCAGCCGGAGGCTACCGCAAAGAGGATGCCACATGGCAAATAAGTAAGCCAAATCACAACCAACAAGGATGAGAGGGGTGGCGGGCGAGGAACCGCAACAATTTCAAAACAGCTTTTGACGTTGTCGGGGCTGGACACAAAATTACGAGAACAGCAAATTCTGGCTTAAAAATCAATTAAACAGCTTTTTTACAGCCGGCTCCTGGTCCCTGGTGCCCACAGATCCACTTGCATCGTACTCGGTACTTGGGACTCGTGACTAAACCAAAGCCAAGCCAAAGCCAAGCCAAAGGCGTCCGAGATTCAGCAGGATGTCAGCAGGGGTGGCTCCTCGAACATTAAACAATTTAAATTAACGCCAATGGTGTCACTTGCGACTGTAAAATGTGTTTGGTGCTTAACGTTGTTGCCCAATGCGGGCAGACTCCGTACGAGACTGACCAGACCCAGACCCAGACCCGAACCCAAATCCAGGACCCACACACCGCCAGAGAACCGCCACGCCACCCGTTGCCGGGCACAAGCCTCGTCCTTGGGCACGGGCTCGGGCTCTCATTTGGTGGTGCCTTGGTGTGAAAACAACAACTGGGGCGTATTTTTGCTGTTGGCGCCGCATTTGGACACCAAATGGCGTCGTCTGCCGCCCTGTCGTGTGTCCTGTGTCCTGCCCCTGGTCCCTGGTCGCCCGCCATGCATGTCGTCCCTCCCGCATGGACAACATGGTGCCACGGACGACGGTCACACCCACCCAGACCGCCTCTAATTTCAGCATTGAACTGAACCCCAGCTTTAGTTTAATTAAGGCAACAACTAGTGAGGCAAGCAGCCGGCTACTGAACGGACAAAGGACGAAGGTGGAGTAGTGGAAGGGGTAGTGTTGGGCGGGAGGAAGGATACTGCAACGGACGGAGCAACCGGAACGTCGGAGCGACAGCCGCACGTTGACTCAACTAATCGCACATCCTTCCGCATAAAATGCTCCACCCAGGCGCCCGCTCTCCCGCTCTCTCGTACTCTTCGTTTCTGTATCTCGGCATCTATCCCTCTGACCGTAGTTAGCCATTGTAAATACTCTGGAAGTGTCATTGTAGAACACCCATGGGGTTAAATCATAGGCAATAGGAAGAGAAGCATCAAAGAATAAAACTCTTGCAGAATTATCCTAAGAAAACGTTCAATCAGAAATAAATAAATAACGATATTCCCACCTACTGATGTTTAATCTATCAAACTTGAAAATATCTGCACACTAGCCTACACCTTCTGTCAGGGCATCCCAACTTCGTTAAGCATTTCCCTATGAAGCTCATGCGGCTTGTGTTAGGTGTTACCTCCGTCGCCGTAACGTGAGGGCTTTAATACCCTCGACCAGGCACAAGCATAGAGAGAAGCCCCAAACCGAGACCGAGAGTGAGACTGAGACTGAGGCCACAGCCAGCCAAGTGTCGCCCCGTCCACCTACTGGTTGCCCTATCTCTATGCGAATCCCTCGACCAAATCCTCGTCGTGCTTGGAGCTTGGCTTATCTCAGCCGCTGCTGTTGCTGCTGCTCCTACTATTATTATGGCTGTTGTTGCTGCTGGATGCCATGGTTGCTGTGCTGCTGGAGGTCCTTTGTATACATTTAATTTGTGTTTTGTTATTTACATTAACCGAGCACCAGACTCTGGGATCCCAGACTCAGACCCCTGCCCGGACACCGACACCCGGCTCTGTGCTTTTAGCACATTTTCCATATAGAGACGCCCCCGACTAAGCACAAATGCTGGACAGGCTGACCAAACGGCTGGTCCTTGTACGGCTCCTGCTCCTGCTCCTGCCATTCACCCACCCATTTGGTTCGTTTTTATGTGCTCTACGTGCTCAAAATAAATTTTCAAATGTGTTAACGAAACTATTTGACATTTAATTAGTTTGTGAGGCGCATGCATAAGGATTTGGAGTGGCAGGAGCATGAATACTGGACTCGGGGCCTTTTCAATTTCGTTTGGCAGCTTGTTAATAGGCCCGCCAACATTATAATTAACAAAGCTGGTCAGACACAGTACAGGATAAGGATGAGGAGGCATGAAGCAAAGACAGCCTCCGGGAGATATGCTCACGACAGTATGGATGGGGGTGGATGGGTGGATACTGTACCTCCACTTGAGCTACAGCTAATTGCTGGGACTCAGACGCTGTCGCCGACACAGACGCCGTCTGCCTGGTGGCACGTGACTCACCTGTTGCCGCGGCTAATGACAGAAACGTGTTCAAAATGGCCCGCTCGGCGCCAGTGCCCGCGGCCAGAACTGAGTTGAAGCTGGGCCAGTAGACCCACAGGAAGGTGGTGCCGATCATGGCCAGAATGTCGGATGTGTAGTTGGCGCCCTCGTGCTTGCCCGCCTCGTTCTGGTCGCTGGCGGGACGCAGCATCAGGGCCACGGCCAATCCAAAGTAGGCGCCAAAGGCGTGGACGGTGATGGAGCCGCCGCAGTCGCAGATCTGCAAAGAGAAAAAGTCACTCTTGGCTCCACCAGGATGTGTATCCTTTTCGTTAGTTGGACTTACGCTGAGGACATTGAGGGCCAGATACTCGTTGGCCGCGAACAGAGCCACCTCGAAGATGGACATGCACAGAAGCTGGATGGGTGTGGTGCGGCCCAGCAGGGCGCCCATGCTAATTAGGGGCACTGCGGCGGCAATGTCCGCATCGATGATGTTCTCCAGCGAGAGGCTGCAAGTGGGGAGGAGGAGGGGCATCAGCAAAAGAAGAGTGTGACAGGTGACACGCCTACGCTTAAGAGCTGTCGCGGATGTTCTGCCCCTGACATGCATACAAAATGGCGCCATCTAAGCAATGGCAAATGGCGGACAAATGAAATGAACTGGAATTTATTTTAAAGCATTTCCATCCCGTCTGTTGCGCAGCTCCTCCTGTCTCCTGTCTGAGCTCCTTTGGGGGAGCTGCTACTTCGCCCTTTGTTTGCCATTTCACTTAGCATAAGTAGCAGCACTCCCGAACGCCAACTCCAACGCCAACTTAAGGTTCTACATTGCTCCATTTGAGTAAGTAATTGCTTGAATTCATTTCACCTTCTGGGTGTGTTTTAATGTTTTTCTCTCTCTTAATTTTGCCAACTTATTTGTTTGTTTTCTGGTTCTGGTTCAGGGTACCCGGCAAAAGCAATTAATAAATTGATGTCAGAAGCAGCCGCACTCTAGCACTCACCTGATCTTGCCGCCCTCCATGTGCAGGAATCCCTTCATTAGGATGGACCATTGAACCACCAGGGCAGCCATGAACAACGTGAAGCCCGTGGCACTGTAGCCGTACTTGCGCAGGAAGGTCATCAAGAAGCCAAAGCCAATGAAGATCATCACCTGTATGTCCTGGAACTCTGTGTGCGTGTGTGCGGGTTGAGGGTAGAGAGAGTAGGGTAAAGGGTAACATGTTGCTTAATGGATGTGCGGGAGGGGCGATGGGTATGTGGGCCAGGCTGGGGATGCGATGCCAATTAATTGAGTCAAGTCGTTTCAATTAACCGCCCAATTGTCTGCTGCCAAAAGTCAATTGCATTGAGATTGATGTCACCAGGGCACACACCAAGGGAAGATGCCATGCCTCTAAGTTGCACCAGATCCCGCTCCCCAGTGTCCCAAGTGTGCCACCCTCTCTCTCTCTCTCTCCCCGTCTCTCTGTCTCTCTGTCTGTGTGTGTGTGTTCGCGCGGGTGCAATTAGTGTGAAATACGGTTTAATTTATTTATTATGAATTGCAACAAGTTGTTTACAGACGCATTTGCATAAATTGAAATTAATGACTTTAATTATTCATTTATATGTGTGTGTGTGTGTGTGTGTTTGCTTGGGTATCTGTGTATTTGAGTATCTGTTTGGCTCCATATTTGGTTTCAGTTCGGTTCGGAAAGTAGGGAGAGGGGGAGTGGCAAAAGTAATTAATGGAATTGGTGCCACGGGACACCCAAAGACTGCTTGCTACAAGCAGCCACTGTAGGAAAAATAACTTCATTTATTTATGACCCGCCAACACTTCGCAAACACAATGCTGCTGGTTCAGGGTCCTGCCATTAGTCCTTTGCTGCTCCTTTGGCTGACTTCTACCCCCAAAAATGAGACTAGAACAACTTACATGTACACTCAGAGAAAACACACACGTATATGTATTTGAATTAAATATTCCGTGTATAAATATAAATTTGGGGAACTTAAGGATTTAATCTAAATTTAAAAACTCACTTGAAAATAAATATAATATATTTTATTTTGTAGGAACAAATTTAATTTATATATGAAAAATATTTCAATAAAAGAATAAATATATATATTTATTAAATAAAATATTTGCTTATATTCGAGGTTGAAATATTACAACTTCAAGCCTGCTTCTTCTCTGAGTGTATGCATGCAGTAGGGGAACGGAATGGGTAATAGCTCCCTCTCTCTCTCACACTCTCTCCATCTCAACGAGAGTCTGTGTGTGCCCCAAAAGTTGTTGCTTTGATTTAAAGGTTCAACTGTGGCTTATATCGTTGGATACTTTTGGGGGACTTGCCTCTAATTGTTTGTTTTTGTTTTTTCACCGTGGAGTGGCACTTGTGGAGCACTCGTAGAGTAATCTCCGCTGTGATTCAACTAATTTAGGCAACAGTTTGAGCGCTATCTATTGACGTAGCACTAGCACCCCCTATAAATGTGTCCAGAGATACGGTCGGACGGAGGCAACACCCACAACCTTCCACCAAATCACATGCAGATAAGGAGGTGAGTCTTAGTCAATGTCTTAGTCAGTGTCCACTTTGAGACGGTTGATGCTGTTGCTGACCGCTTCGATTTGGTGACTTTCATTAGCCCAAGACAGCTAATTACCCCAGCGAGAATTTTGTTGCAAAAAGTAGATCCAAAAGTGAGACCCAAAAGCTGTTAATAGATAATTTCGCACATCTGTGGCTAGGCTATAAATACATAAAATATTCTCCCCAATCCCAAAGGACGGGCACTCAGCGGTGCACTCAGGGTGGGTAGTTGGCAGGCAGGCAGGCAGGGTGACATAGTGACAGAGCGGTGTGTGGGGACATTGGGACACGGGAAATCCTTGCTACTCACGCGGATATTTCGAAACGTGTTCGTTTGCTGATCCAGCGTCTTCAGTGCGGAGTGCCGGCGGCAGGGCCGTCTTCTCGTAACGCACGAACAGCCAGAATAGGACCAGGAAAATTATTTGCACAATCATCAGGACAATGTAGCCCGACACTTTGGCAGCCGGCGAATGCATGATGAAGGCAGGAGCACAGGAGCTGGAATTCCACTAGCAAAAAATAACAAATGAAGAAACCGCTGGCTGGCAGAGGTTGCCTTGTCCCCTCCCCCTGATTGAGACAGCAATCGAAGCGGAGTCGCAGTCGCAGTCGCAGTCGGAGTCGGAGTTTGTGCTCTCAAATCCACGCCGTAGTCGTTGCAGCACGTGTATGGGGCGGGCTGGGTTGGTTGGGGGTTCGGGCGGATTTAGAAGACGTAAGTGGCCCAGACAGGAAGTCGATGCTGCGGCAGAGTGTCGACTTCTCCTTCCACTGATGTGCGCAAATATTTGTGCGCCTTTCAGTTCTAACTATCTGGAGGCGGAGGCAATGCCACCGGCAGCGAGCAAAAGCGGAGGAGTTGCACCCGGGGACACGGAGGCGGAGACACCACGTTCACATTCACGATCTGCTGCGGCTGAGCACGGAGCGCGTACTGATGCCCAGAGCGATGAGCGTGGCGTGTAAGTAGCTTCTGGGGGTCGGTCTCGGTACCGTACCGGATAGCAGTAGCAGCAGCAGCAGCAGAGGACAGCAGCGCGGTTGCTTTGTGCGGTCAACGGGGCGAGTGTGCGATATCCACAGCACAGCGATTTATTCGCATGATATAACTATTTGATTTAATTTGCAACCGCCTCTGCTGCTGCTTCAGTTCTGCTGCCTCTTACTACGAGTGCTCGTATTCCACTCTTGCTGAATTATTCACAGAGCCAGAGCCAGTACCAGAGAGCCGCCCCCGTGTGGAGCCGAGTCGTTGTGGTTTCATTTTATTTAAATTGTTCTTATTTTAGTTGCATTGCAATTTCAATTCCAAATCGTTTTACAAACTGTACGGCCTCTCCCTCTCCCACTCCCACTTGCATGAGGCACCCAAAAGGCAGCCTCAGACCTCTTTGCGGTCTTCATCCTCCTCTCCACTCCACTCCACTCCACTCCACTCTTCTCCGGTCTACAGTCTGGGATTCAGTTTATTTGTTTGTTTCTTTGGTCAATTGATTGGTAATTCGTTACAAATTTATTCCCAGACTGCAGACTGAAAACTGCAGACTGCATTTTGTTGTTGTCTTGGCCAAACGATTTGCATAAATGCCCCAGTGAAAGTGGCTTAAAGTTTAATGCTATTTATGGGCTATTCTCGACTCTTGTTGTTGGTCAGGCTTTAACCATCGTTTAACCCATTTAGAAGGAATGCTCTAGAGCCTGATAAGCGCACAATCTCAGGCAGCCGGTCAAGTGCTGGCACACTCGAGAATCGATTAGGGAAGATACTGCACTACTCATATGAATGGAAGCGATTTGGATTGGGAATGATACGATACGATACGATACGATTAGACAAGTGCCAGCTGGCGAGCAATTAACGCGCTGTCAGTGAGGCAGTAACAAATGGCCGTAAATTAAACAGCAGTGGAACAGTCCAAGTGGAGCAGAGCAGCTGACTCGATCGCGCGCTCATTGATCCGAGCCCCCCCGGGGCGGCTCTTTGTAAACAATTTCAACTCATTAACAGGCTTTTTTTAGTGGTTTAGTGCGAAACTAAAGGGGGTAGGGGATAGCCAATAAAGCGGAATAGTCGCACATTCGTGCCAAAAGCCCACCAAAAGCTACAAAATGTTTGGATCAGCGCCAGAGCACAAAGCACGAAAGGGTAAAGGGCAGGGCAGGGGCAGGGGCAGGAATTTCAATTGGAGATGGCTTGGAGATACGAAAAACCGATTAAAGATTAACCATAAATGGAAATGGAAGTGTAAGTGTAAGTGGAACACACAGAGTGTGGGGCAATGGGGAGATGGGCATTTAACTAATTGTTCAAGCAAATATCATTCAAAAAACGCAACACATTGTACATAAAGCGGTGGCAGGGAGGCCACTGGGGCGTATGATTGATATTTATTTTTTGTGCGCAAATACACGACCGAGCATCAGCACCTGTGTGAAAATTGAAATTCTCTTGCCACAACGCAAAGAAAGGCATGCAAGAAAAGTGGGCCCCCCACCTAGCAGCACAAGAAATGTGTGAAGTTTGCGCAAAAACCGCAAATGTTGCCAGGCACGCGCTCACATCTTAGAAAATCCACACACAAAACAGCCAAGAAAAAAAAAAAGGAAAAAGGAAAGGAAAGTAAAGGAAAGTAAAGAAAGGGAAGAAAGGCATGAAGTGGGAAGAGTTGGCAAAGGGAAGGTAGTGCCGTACATCAGAGCATTTGTACTGTTGTGGCTGTTGCGGATGTTGCTGCTGTTGTTGCTGTTGCTGCTGTTGCTGTGGCTGCTGCCTACTTGGGGGTTGGGCAGGGGATGAGGGAAATTTGCATCCGCAATCACTTTAAATGTTTCCGTTTGAATACGCAAATAAATCGAAAAGGATTTCCAATGAATGCTTATGAGTGTGTCCCCCTCCACTCTCCACTGCGCCGCAATCGTTTGGGAAAACCCTTGTTAATGTTGTTGTTTACAACAAGGGTACATGTCTAAATCCCCCAGCCAAAGCAGCAGGCAAAGATACAGATACATATGTGTATATATACCTACCGAGAGGGGGAACCAAAATTTGATAACATTGTGAAGCGGCTGCCAAACTGTCAGCACACAACTCCACCCGATGTAGTCATGGCTCCTTCCCATCCTTCCCATCCAAGTTGTGGCCAGTCCGAGGTCCTGGGCTATGCAGAAATACTCGTACGAGCACGGTCCGGGATGCTCGAGTGTATGCTCTGAGCCATAAATAAATATGAGCAACTGTTGGCCGACAACGGGACAACAGAACAACAACGCTGACGATATGTTGATAAACTTTAACACTCCTTTTACAGTCTCTCCCTCTCTCTCACTCAAGTTATTTGTGCTGCAATCCCTTGCAAATTCCGCAGCCTAATCCCCACACAGAGACGAGGAACCCTCGCCAGAGTTGACCCATAAAATTGTGGAGAACAGGCGCCATTCAAGGCGAAAATGGTTTCGGGAACAAAACAGATGCTGCTGCTGGCTGCTGCTGCCTGCAACTGCCTGGAACTGCATGCAGGAGCAACTCTTTTGTGTGGCTTTGTTATGCCAAACCAAAGTATCCTTCAGCTGGCTGGCTTTTCATGACATTCCGGGATCGAAGTGGGCTCTGTTGGACTCCGTTGCACAGAATTCGTTCGACAGTCTCGCTGCATGTGTGCATGCATGTGCGGGTATGGGGACACATTCGTCTGAGCGTTCTTGTCCCCATCCTCGAACTCGATGCCTAAACGATTTGCTTTTTGTCTGTTTTGTGTCAATTTTGGAATCCGCTTTGGTTATGCTGCCGCTTCATGTCGCCTGCCCCATCTTATGTGTCGCTTTTGCTGGAGCTGAAGCTGAAGCTTTTGCCTGCGGCAATTGTTGGCATTTACAGCTACTTGGCTTCCAGGCTCTTGACTCGTCCTCGCCGCCTCCCGGACTTGTACTTGTACCATCTCTTTGGCTCTAAGTCCTGAGACTCTCAGGACTCTGGCTCAAGTGCCGCGTTGGGGATTTTTCAATTGCGTTTTATAATAAATTTCGATTTGTCAGCGCCAAAGCGAAGCGCCAAGGCCTTCTAGAGCTTCGCTCCGCTCCGCTCCACCTCCTCCTCCACCACCCACTCACAAGTGGCTGCAAAATCAGTCAGCGATAAGGCCACTAGACGAGATATAAATACAAAGCAATTTTGGCCAACAATTTCGGAAAACGGCTCAATTGCTGGAGCTGGAAAAGGCGCAGGCCAATGGATAATCAAGTGCAGTTTTTGGTCTTAATCGAAAATACTTACTGGAATTTCTACATTTTCAGGTAGGAGTAATGGCTGGCCCCATTCTTTTTAGAGAAGTCTAGCGTTTTGTCTCTGTCTAAGTGTGGCGGGAAACAAGCCGCGTGGGCATCACTCTCTCTGCATTCCGCTCAAAAGTATGCACTGCATTGCCACAGTAGCCCAAACGATCTGCAAGCTTCAGCCCCGCGGTAGGCCACATACAGAAATGGCCAGAGAAACCAGTTTAAGCAGAGGCAGCAGCTTGAAGCGTGGCCAGCAGCTAAACTAGATCGGAAACGTGTGCAGACAGAGAGAGAGAGAGAGAGAGAGAGAAGAACGCAGCACATGCCGGATCCGAGCGATGGGTAGCTGGTGCAATAAAATGCCAACAACACCCCGAACAAAATGATCGTTTGACAGACGTTTTAGATGCGGATCTGAACTAGTTTTGGTTGATTGGCCTTTTATTTGTAATGATTTTATTATTATTATTATTGTATTCGAAAATGAAGGCAATCAAAGGGCACACAAAGGGAACCTTGTGCGCTGCGCTTTACGCTTTATGCAGATTAGATGACAGAATGCTCTAGTTTATGGCTTGACTTGTATTGAATTGAATTGGATTATGGAGTGGACAATGTGGACTACTTCCGGCTGTGGCTACTTCAGGCAATGGTCGTGGCATGGGTGGGGGGTGGGCTGGGAGTGGCATTGGCCGTCTCATGCGTCTGGGCCGGGGTGTAGGTGTTGGCGGGCGGTGTGTAGGGCGTGGCGGCCGGGGTGTATGGGGTGGCAGCCGGGGCATATGAGGTGGCTGTGTCCTCCGGTTCCTTGTCCAGAATCACCTTCTTCATGATAAAGTACAAAGCTCCGCCCACAATCAGCTCGGCGATGGCCACGCAGATGATCAAGGCCCAGCCGGGTATGGCAAGGCCATCTGCAAGTGGAAGGAGAGAGAGGATAGAGTGTTTGTTAGCAGTCATCCATCCAACCATTCATCATAGATCTGTGATGGTGACTCACTGAAGTATCTGCGGGTGAGGGTGCGACGACCGCGATTCACGCGTCGCGTGGCCTCCGTCTCCTCCAAGCAGCAGGCCAGCAAAACTGCAAAGAAAAACCAAATCATAAAAAAATATATTAAAAATTGTTGTACAAGAGGCACTCGACCATGTTAACAATTCAAGTCCAAGTCGCAGAATACTACTCGTACGAGTATTTGAATATTTGAAGAACGCGGCGCTGTGTGTGGTCAGCGGAGGTGACCAGCTGTGTGTGTGTGTGTGTGTGGCTTTGAGGCATCCATCAAACCACGGAACGGAACTCATTGAAAAAACTCAACACCAACAAAGCACAGCAACGCAGCGCGACGCAACGCTCACCATTCATCATATAGATCCATAGCTATATGTATCTATTGTTGATGCCTGCCCGAAGACTTGTTAAGATATTAACAATTAATTATTGAGAAAATGTTTAGCAACAAAGCCGCCAAAAACGGTTACTGGCGCGCGCGCCGCACATATATGATAAATGCGGAATATACGAAATATCTGAGCTCATCCATAGGCAAATAGAAGGGGGGAACATTGGAGCTTATATGGTGGGCATGCCCTGCACCCCGCAACGCCATTGTTCCATCATTGCGGATGTCAGACTCGATTTCACGTAAAATTATCAAAATGTATTTTTAATTAATATTTTTACGTTTGTTTTTTGTTTATGTTTGCTTTGGCGTGAAATTTTAAACGGATTCACATTGTTAGTTGATCTGGAAAATGTTCTGTGTTCTGTTCAGTGCCAGTGTATTGATTTCCAGCTGGATTCGATTAGGCCTGGGACTGGTGGGTGCTGCAAAATTGTGGATATGCGAAACCAAAGCTCTTTGGCCAGCCACTAACCAAAATTAATTGTTGCTGTATTTTCCGTACATATTTTTTTTATTTATTTGCATTTATTTGCAACATATTCGATTCCATAATTTATATGCGAAATAATTACCGAGCTTTTGCCACTTCCGGTATTAGTATTGGTGCACATTGCACTTTGGGGTCGGGCCTAATCAAAATTTAATGAGTTCAATGAAAATGTTTAAGGGAAATGATTAAATGCCGAAATAAAATGTAAAAATTCATTGCAGCAACTTGTCCAACTTGTCCACGTTGGGGATGTCCCATTGGATTGGAATTTACTAGAGGTGTGTGCCCCGAAATAAGTACAACCGATTCGAGGTGAATGGGTGGGGGTGCAGCAATGAGTAATCTCTGCTGCTTATCAGAAACCCCTACTGATAAGAGCCACACACAAATATTTGTCGAGTTTTGTTGGGCAAAAGTCTCCACGGTCTCCACTTTGTTGTGCCATGACACACTCTAGTTACTCATCGTTAAAGTCTCCAATGGAGAATGGTCGGAGTTAGGTCATTAGAAACTGCACTCCCTTCCTTACACTCGGCGGTTGTGCGGATACACTTGAGTGTAATGCCACACGGAATGCGACTATCTAGCTATTATGATTATAGGGATCGGTTACTGCACACACAGACAGGGAACACACTGGGAACACATCTTCAAGTTAGACATGCGGATGCGATGCGGGGCAGAGAATCTTCGAAAAGTTGAGCCATATGCAGAACTTTACCCAGGCATATCACCAAGTAGGTGGAGCACTTCTTAGACAGCTTCATTTTCGTTTTCGTTTCCGTTTTCGTTCGCTCGCAAAAAAAACTTTCTTGCACTCTCTGCTTTTAGCTGTTAGCTGTTAGCCAAGTTTGTAACGCGCACGTCTGCAACTCCAAAGTGGAACTAAAAACCTGAGTGCGTGATTGCATTGAGCGGCCAGGCAGGCAGGCAGGCAGGCAGACAGGCAGGTGCTCGTATCTTATCATCTTATCTTAGCACCTTATCCGACAGCGATAAGATAAGACGAAGCTCTCTTTCGCGAGAGAGAAAGAGAGAGTTTCTCTCTCTCCCATTCAGTGCCATTCAAATGTATAGGAGAGGGCGGAGGGCAGCAGCAATAAGAGTCAGAATATAAGAGACATCGAAATTTGTTTTTAAAAATGATTTTTATTTTATTGTTAATTCGTTTTGTTGTTTGTACTCGGGGATTGTTGTTCATAACCGTTTCGTTTTCTCATATTGACTAATACGCTCGACTTATTTTAGTTAGTTTTCATTATGAGAACTCGGGTAAGGAAGGACCTCCCATTCCTGACATTCTCAAATGCTGTGCGGTGGGTGTTCGACGGGTGGCAGCTTAGTGGCGACGGAGCTTCAGGCGACGGACGGTCTTGTAGCGGTATCCATCGTTGGCCAGGATCGTCTGCTCGGCAGGCACATCGATGACGGCCGAAGCGGCCTCCTCCACGGGGGGCAGGTACTCGGCAGACAGCTCGTTTACGTCACGACGGCGACGGATCACACGACGAACGGTCTTGTAGCGGTAGCCATCATCGGCCAGGGGAGTCTCCACAGCAATAGCCTCAGAGGCCTCTTCCACAGGGGGCAGGTACTCAGCGGTGGGGAGCTCATTGACATCACGACGGCGACGGATCACACGACGGACGGTCTTGTAACGGTAGCCATCATCGGCCAGGGGAGTCTCGACAGCAACAGCCTCAGAAGCCTCCTCTACGGGGGGCAGGTACTCGGCAGACAGCTCGTTTACGTCACGACGGCGACGGATCACACGACGAACGGTCTTGTAGCGGTAGCCATCATCGGCCAGGGGAGTCTCCACTGCAACGGATTCGGATGCTGCTTCAACTGGGGGCAGGTACTCAGCGGTGGGGAGCTCGTTGACGTCACGACGGCGACGGATCACACGACGGACAGTCTTGTAGCGGTATCCATCATCGGCCAGGGGAGTCTCGACAGCAACAGCCTCAGAAGCCTCCTCTACGGGGGGCAGGTACTCGGCGGACAGCTCGTTTACGTCACGACGGCGACGGATCACACGGCGGACAGTCTTGTAGCGGTATCCATCGTCAGCAAGGGGAGTCTCAACGGCCACGGCCTCGGAAGCCTCCTCCACAGGGGGCAGGTACTCAGCGGTGGGGAGCTCGTTTACGTCACGACGGCGACGGATCACACGGCGGACAGTCTTGTAGCGGTATCCATCATCAGCCAAAGGAGTCTCGACGGCAACAGCCTCAGAGGCTTCCTCCACAGGGGGCAGATATTCGGCGGTGGGCAGCTCGTTGACGTCACGACGGCGACGGATCACACGACGAACGGTCTTGTAGCGGTATCCATCATCGGCCAGGGGAGTCTCCACAGCAATCGATTCGGAAGCCTCCTCCACGGGGGGCAGATATTCGGCGGTGGGCAGCTCGTTGACGTCACGACGGTGGCGCAGCTTGAGGCGGCGGACGGTCTTGTAGCGGTATCCATCATCGGCGAGAAGACCCTGCTCGGCGGCGGGCAGCTCGACCAGCTCGGAGGCGGCTTCGAGGTTGTTGTCCACTGGGGGCAGGTAATCCGTGGCAATGGAGGCCGCCGAAGCAGCTGCGATCACAGCAAAGGCAATGACAAAGAATTTCTGCAAGAAACAAAAGAAGCAGGATGATGCTGAGGTTTAGTCCTGCAAGCGGGAGCCGGGAGTCGGCGAGCGGAGGATGTTGGGTGTACTAACCATTTTCCTAGAAGATGTCCAAGACGATGTATGTTAGATTAATCCAAAGTTGATTCTGTTTCCAAACCAGACCTAACGACACTATTTATACACAAAGTTCGATTCGAGATCCGCCAAAAAAAGTTCTCGGCTGCCGGCCAATGTCCATTCACTTTGGCCAGAGATGCGCAGAGCAGAGCAAGGCAGAGATCGAGCAGAAGCGGAAACCGGTTACCGATCGACGATCACCGCCGAATCAACTACCGCATCGCTGCCTCTTCTATCGGTTGGCGAGGGGGGGTTGAGCTTAGTGGATTCGGATTGTCTAGTTGCCTATTGCCTATTGTCAAAAAGTGTCTCAAGCACCAATTGAACTCCACTCCACTCCAGCACATGGTTATCAATAAAAAATGATTATGCCAGAAGACAAAAACTAAAGCAAACAGAGCAGACCAGAGCAGAGGAGCACCAGCAGCAGCAGCTCCAAAATGGAATAAATCCGAGAGACGAGGCGTAGGATGAATCTCTAACAATAGTCGAGGGCTCTTTGGCATTCATTCTCGATTTTCTCGATTGTCTCGATTCGATTTGCATCGGCTTATGCTGATGTCTGGCTCTATGTCTAACTCTGACTCTGGGGGTATTGTGTGTGGCATGAATAGAACTGATAGATTTGTGTCAATTCAATGGATCCATTGGATCAATGGTAATTACAAGCGGAAGTCGCCGCTTCTTCATTTTGTCCGGCGAATGCTTCATAGATGGATGGATGGATGTATGGATGGATATGGATGTGTGTATTTTTGGAGGCTCTCGATCAGTGAGTGCTTAAGGCTATGCGTGGTGGAGAGTGTTTGCCATGAGCACGATATGATTATGATTATGATGGACTGGACTGGACTGGACGGACTGGAAGGTTGGAGCCGAGAGCTCTCGAGTGTTGCTATTTTTGGCGGCGCTTGACTACGGCTACGGTTACGCTACATTCGGCGGCTATTAATAGAGGAATGATTTAATAGTCTTAGCAGATGAGATCGCTTCGCCTCTTCGCCTCTTTGCCACATTTCAATATTGCTTCTATAAAATTTAAATCGTGTTTATTTTTGCTCCAATTGAGCCACGGACGCCTGCCATAAATCTTTTTGATATGCTAAATTGCTGTTGCTGCTGCCTTTGCCCACTCACAGCCGAGAGATCCATCAAGCTGGTGGGTAGGGTAGGGGGGAGAATGATGGAGCACCTTTCGACGATGGCCAAGAACTTCGAGTGGTTTTTCGTTTGTCTGTCCAAAAAGGTATTTCGATATGGCGATTAGACAAGAATAGAATGGATTTTGGTTTTATTTTTATATTTTGGATTCTGTGTAGGTTTTACATTTACTCGTGCCCTCCGCCTAGCCCCACGCATGGGCAGTACATCCTGTTGGATTTAATCAGAATCAGAATTACAGTTTGGCCTTAAAGTTAATTAAATGAAAGTGCCCTCGACTTTATTGTTAACATTTCCTGGGCTCCATTTCCAATAGTATTCGTTGATTGTGGGGGGTGTTATTCAGTCGTTTATTCATTTGTAAATGGCGCATATAAAAAATATATATGTATCCTCCCCTCCCCGCCCGCCACCACCCACCATTGCTGCATATTTAATTTATATCTGGCAATCAGCATCATCATCATCGTCATTTCGCAGCGCCCTCAAAACTGCCCCATGTGCCTGTCTCCATGTCTCCATGTCTCCATTTCGCCATGCCCCGTGGCCCAGATCCAGTTGCCAGTTGTCGGATGTGGAAAACACGGGGCAACTGAATAAACAAGACTCCATTCTACTCTCTCCCCTCTCCTACTGCTCTCTGTTTGGGGAGACTTCCTGGGTGGATATTGGGAATGGATAAATAACAACAAAAAAACGAAACAAAAATCCACACAAAAATATATCTGCATATAGATGGGGTATCCAGGTTCAGGTACAGGCCGGACGACACTCGGAAGCCCCCAACCTCAGTCCGTTTTCTGTCCAAGAATCGCGCCAGGGTGCCAAGGATCACAACCTGTACGTGGCAGCCCAATACCAATACCAATCCCAAGCCCAGTCCCCCGTCTCCACCGCCCAGCCCAGTTAATCATCCAACTGGCAGAGGCAGGCCGTGCCCCTGTTAATCCAATGCATTTGCGTCCGGGAGCACTTCAGCTGCAGGTACATCACGAAATTGGTGGAATGGCCGGTGGTGGACAGGATGCCGCGCCGTTCGCTGGTCTTGTACACGGGACAGTCGTAGATGGTGTCGCCACCTTCGGCCCCGCCCGTGCTGCGGGGTATATCCTCCAGGGCCTTGAGCACAGGACGCAGATAGATGACGGGCAGAGTGTCGAACAAAATCTTTGAGAAGGATTCATCTATCTCCTTGGTCTTGCGATTCCAGCGAGCGCCCTCGATGAAGATGCCCTTGCAGAGGAGGGAGAAAAGAAGGAGGAAATATTAATGAAGGAATAGCCAATGTTGCAGTGCAAATATATCCAAGGATATCTGAGAAATGTGTGTGCTCAAAAGGAGTTATTAATAGTCTTTCTAGTCTTACTTGTATAAACTTGGTCTCATCATTGACCGCTTTTTGTTCCTGCAGCATTTTTCCAAACTCAATGTTCATTTAGTGTTCGAACTCAAGTTTAAAATGAGATAAATTCGTGGCTTAAAAACTTACCCGAATGTAGGCCCCCACCTCGGGTGTCTGGCTGACTTGCACCTCGAACTTGGTGACCGCAAACTCAATGAATATCATGTCGATTTGGAAGCGATTCTTTCGCGAATAGTTCTGCAAGACGCCCGTGATGAAGGACTGGGTGAAGTAGAAGCCCGATATCCAGTACACTGTGGGTTCGCCCCTATCAATCCAATCCTGGAAGAAGGCCAAGCTGCGGGCCAGGTCAGACGGTGGTCAGAGATGGAGTTATCTTATTTTTCAATTTATTAATATATATTAAACATGCGACGACAATAAAAGGGAATGCACACACAAAAGCAAGGCAGAGGAGCGCATACAAACAGCAGCAGCAGTAGCAGGAGCAGCAGCAGTAGCAGCGTCCTTTGATGTCAAAAGCAAATAAGATTTTTGCCATGAATGGCAGCAGCAGGAGCCCCAGAGGCAGAGGGGCAGGGGCAGGGGCTGAGACAGGGACGGGGAAGGCTGGGATGTGTGTGTGCCGTATACATTTATTATATTTGCACAATTGAGGCAAAGAACGAAAAGAACTCGAAGCAGAGCAAAGGAGAGCTCAGCTCAGCGCTCAATACAATGCCATTGATGGCTGTCCAAATGTCTAGGATCCCATGCCACATATATCCTCCATATAAGTAGAGGATGTATAAACAGAGAACGAGAGAGAGAGAGAGAGAGAAAGAAAGAACTGCTTACCGTGCGAGTAGGTCGCTCACGTAGCTGCCCAATGGCTTGAGCGATGGATAGCTCTTCTTGAGCCAATCGGCCGGCAGCTTGCCAATGACCATCGAGCCATGGGTGCGCTCCAGCTCCGGTATCATCGCAATCTGCCCCACCACCGCCTTGCTGACGTTCACCAAACTCTTGCGGATGTACGATAGCAGCCGGTTGAAGCGTATCAGCTCCTGGCGCAGCACAGTGTTCATCGAATTGGTGTAGATCACGGGATACGTCTTGGACACCTCATCAATATCGTACTCCAATGGCAGCTGACTCAACAGCTGCTTGCAAATGGCAATGGCTGGATCCTCCTTGGCACCACCCGCCGAACTGGCCTTCACGGAGGCCATCAGATCGGTCTGCGTGAGCAGCACGCCGCCAATGAGCTGGGGGAAAGAAAAAAGAAGAGCATGGAGAAAGGTTCAAGGCAGCCCAGTGGCACTGTGTATCCTACTGCATTGGTTTCCTTGACATTCCTGTTGATATCCGCATTCTCATGCAACCCATAGACCTCCGGCTGGGGACTGAGCGGAAAGCTGGACACATATTCAATCGAGTTGAGACGCGTGGGACTCAAGGGCACACGATAGTTGCCAGACTGGGACAGGGCATAGCTGTAAAAGAAGTCAATTGAAGATACACCAAAAGATAATGCTGATGTTTAGCCACGAACTTATCCTCCTCAATGGTTGTGGGGTTGTAGATCATATTTAACAGCGACAGGATCAGGCGTCGATCCTTGTCATCTGTGACCCTGCCGCCGTAGTTGCACTCCCCCGTCAGATAGACATGGCCGCGGAAGGGAATGCTCTGGCTCTGTGTGATGAACATCTTCAGTTGCAACAGGGAGATCCTAAAAGGGAGTAAGGTTAGCTGGAGAGGTACCCTCTCTCATGGGATGGCATTGACTCACTTTAAGTCGGATTCATTGAACTCGTAGGGAATGTTCCAACCCAAGGGACCAAATTCACGTCGCTCCTGCACCACGGCGTGGAAGAAGACCAATGCGAAGACGCCACGGAGCCAGCACTTGTTGGCCGAGTCCGAGAAGAGGAAGGCATTCGTGAAGAACTTGTCACGCATGAGGGGATCCGAGGTGAAGGAGCGATGCATGTTCGCCCGCAGACCCTTGGGCGGTTCGTTTGTCATCTTCACGGAGTTCTGCAGCACCGAAACGGGAAACACAGAGCTGGGATACGAGGTGCACCACAGCCGATAGTCGGTGTGGGCGCCCTCCGTCAGGGTCGTATCATTGCAGATGCGCTCCAAGTCGCCCATCCAGCTGAAGGCGACGTGACAGTTCTGCAGGACAACCCACTGGCCGTGACGGGCCGCCTCCATAATCATCTTCTCAGCACGCGGTCCCTGGCCCTGACCCAGCGAGATGGTTTTCAATCTGTGCGGAGCAGAGCGAAGAACGGAGAACGGATGTGCTTAGCATAAATTTTATATTTTTTAAGTTGGGAAAATCAGGAGGCGGAGGAGGACGAGGAGCAACGGACAGCAGTAGCTGCTCTGCCCCAGCCCCCTACACATATAGACAAGGCGGCGCACATGTCGCGCTTAATCGAAAACATCACCAGCCACCTCTCTCTCCCCAGCATCCCATGGAATCATCCACTTTCCATGCAGCGGCGGACATGGAAATATGAGGAGCACCATCCCCACCACCCACGCCCCGCCCCCACACTCTCGTTAATTAACTTACTTGTCGTACATGTTGCGTTGTTTGGCGAACATGAAGAGGCTGGCCATGGGATCCGATCCGGGCGAGAGCAGGAACACCAGCGGTATTTTTGGCGAGCTATCCGCAAACGAGGCACCCAAATCGAACGGAGGCGGCTCCACGAACGACCTGTCCAGGTTGCGCGTAATAAATGCCTGCAACACAGTGTTATACGAGTCAAGGGTGCAAGCAGCAGGGAGGAAGGTGTGCAAACATACCCTTACAGCTGGCACCAGCTTATCCGGACGCAAGGCCTTGAGCACGATCAGATACAGCATCTCATTCACTGTATTGTGCGGCGCTGGCAGGGGCAATTGGTCGGGACTTGCGGCATCGTAGTACGCCCTCCAGGCCTCCGAACTGCTTTGCAGTTTTTCCGGCAGATTCTTAAGGCTGCCCACCAGAGTGGAGATTGTTCAGTTGGGGATAATCTACTTGGGATAATATCCAGACTTACTCTGGCAGATCCGTGGCACGAACGGCGCCCGTCCAGGCCTTGTCTGGCAGCCAAGAGCTCAAAGGATTTGGTGGAATGCTCTTGAAGCCAATGCCTCCGGTGAGGAAGAACAGCAGTTCGTTCTTCGCCAGACGACCCTGCGACACCAGAATGCCCAGGCACATGACCAGCGAGATCACCAGCTTGTCCTTCTCAAAGAGCGAGCGACAGACATTCGTGTAGATGGATTTGGTGAAGTAATCGTTGAGATTTTTCAGCCGATCCCCCAGATTGTCCGACTTGGGCGCCTTCAGGATGGTGTTGACGAACAGATTGAGGAACCAGGAGAGCGAATACTGGTACATGGGATCCACATTGGCCAGTTCGCTGATGCAGAAGAACAGAATGGCCGAGTGCTTGGCCACGGGAATATACTGCTGACGGGCAGCATCTATTTCTATTTCGGTGGCCACGGCAATAACCTGCTTCTCCTGGATATCCTCGGACAGGATTTTACTCGAAGATAGAATGTTGATGGCATTCTCATCCTCCAAGACATTGCCCTCCGAGGTGGATAGAACCTACAAGACAGAAAAGTGGACTAAGTTTTAACAGATTTAAGCGATGGTTTGGTTTGCTTTGCTTTGCTTTCCAGTTAATTGAATTGTCATTGGCCAGGCACAAAAGCATAAATTTCTGTGTTCGGTCTGGACTCTAATTGAATTTGGGTACAAGAATCTGCAGACTGCAAAGCAAACCAAATGGAAAGCAAGCGAAAGCAAGCGATGGCTCAAAGGAATGAAAATATTTATTATGCCATGAACAGGAGCAGCAAAAGAGGGGAAAAGGGAATGCGAATGGGAATGAAGACTTACCTCTAATATCTTCGATTCGATGGTGTACAATGCATCACGATTCCTTGCGGATTCAATAATCAATTGCTCCTTCTTCTCTTGCAAATCGGGACGCTCGTGTGCCACCACAATCGCCAGCAATTGTTCGCGTAATCCTTGTTCCGTTATCATGAAATTTAATACTGTTACCTAAACAGGGAACACAAGAGAGGACACACAGGATCAGTGCTGTGGCATAGAGTGGAAGTGGTAGCGGCAGCGGCAGCTTCAGCATCCGAGTGTGGCACGTAAAATGAAAAGAAAACTCAAAATAAACACACAATGTGCCACAAAAAAAAAGAGAAGAAGGAAAAGCACACAGACACAGAGAGTGAGAGAATCAGAAAAAGGGGGAGTGGCAGTCGGGGGTAGTGGTGAAAATAGAGATGGTTAAAAGGAAAACTGCTGACAACAGTTGCAGCACATAAAAAGCGATGGCAGAAACGGCAGCAGCAGCAGCAGCAGCAGCGAGCGAAATGCTGGAAAAATTTTATAAACACCCCACGACAACCCCCATCAGGACTAGTGGGACGAGTACAAGGACTAGGACTAGGGATAGATGTCCCCTCGTTGCCTCAGAGAGTGTGCTAGTTATGCAGCCATGCCGCACGTACATCAGCGTCCCGTACCAGTCACCAGTCGCAGTCCGTGTCCTGCCCTCGAACATCATCGTCAATGCCAACGAAAATTTGCATATTCTCAGCGATTGCCGCCTGCTGCTCTGCTGCCTGCCTGCCTGCCTTCCCGCCTGCACATTTTCCAAATATCAATTTAAGTTGGTCGTTTTATTACACAACTAACGTCATCATTGCCCCCAGAGGGCCGCACAGCCACAGACTCGATCTAAAGGCGGTCGGGAGGACTTACCATAACCATCACTTCCGGTGGATAATGCGGATTGCGTAGACAGGTCGTTATGTATAGACGAAAGTCGGGATTGTATTCAATCATTGTGTCGCCGCTCTTGATGAACAGCCCGCCCTTGTGCTTGATGATGTTCTTCTCCAATATGGGCGTCAGATTCGAGTCGAGTTTTTGCCCTGTCCCCACAAAAGAAGGAACAGCAAAAGGAGCTCAGCAAACGACTGAGGATCAAGCCAGAATTAATCAGAGAACTCACCCACGTTCTCGATGAGCACAGGCTGGCCATAGGAGATGGCCAATTCCAGAACCTGCATGTAGTTGGAGTCGCTCTGCTTGATCACCTTCAGGTTGTTGTTCTTCTCCATATTCTTGATCCATTTGTTGGCTTGAACTGAAGGGAATATGCAAGAGTATTAGGGGGGAATCCCTAGGGAATCCGCTACGCACCTTGCGGATCAATGAGCAGCGAATAGCGACTGGAATTGGTCACAATGATGCCATTCTCCACGGAAAAGTTATCTGCGGGCAGTCCGGCCAGCGACCAGGCCCGTATCGTCATCGGATGTCCCAGTGTGCTGGCCAGCGAGAAGGTTTCGCTGCACGGTATGTGCCGCTTCAGGCACAGGGCATTCCATTCATTCAGTATGTTTACACGGTACTGCAAAATGGGATTTAATTTCGAGGATAGAACATTTTTAGCTAAATATTAGCATGTCAGCATTTGTGCATACGGAATCGTGCATACACAGAGAATACAGAAAAAAGTATGGCACAGATAGAGAGAGCGAGAGAAGTAAATGTCGCGTCAGCCATCTAAGAGCGGGGGAAAATTGAAAAGGCAGCGCACAGAAGGAAAAATCAATGCAACGTGCTCATGCATATTAAAAACCTTTATGGGAAAAATCTCCCAGACAGCTGAGAAGAGCTGAGAAAATGGCCATTAGCGGGGGGGGCAGTAGAATGACAATGGGAATGGGGAATGGAGCTCCTCCACAATGGGGTGCCACATACGCCTCGTACAACTCACCTCCGTGGTAAAGAATCCCAGGTAAGCGGTGCAGCCGCCAGCCAGGAGTACATCGCCCACAATGTTGCTGATGGATTCGTGCAGATTCTTGGCCGCCTCGGACCAGCGTGTCTTCTCACCGCCCAGGCCACCCAACAGCTTCTCCGCCCTGTGAATGGTGAAGAGAATATATATAGAGAAGAGATGGGGATATTTGGACCACAGACCTGTTCAACTTCTTCTCGCAATTGTCTATTTCATCCTCGAGACGCTTCTTTTCGCGCGACTTTTCCGCAAAGAAATCATTGAGCTTCTGCAGCTTGTCCAAAATGACTTGGAGCTCTGCTCGCTTGGCGTTCAGCTTCTCCATTTGCTGCGACAGCTCACCCTCAGCCTCGGCCAGAGCGGCCTTCTTGGGCATCACAATTCGGGCCACTTTGTCGTAGACATCCATGGCACGGACCCAACGGCAGATGCCCTCGCAGGCCATCGAAGCGGCCTTGATTTTCTCGGGCACAAAATCACGGTCAGCAATGTATCTGCAAGAGAGAGGGGATTAAGCCCAGGGGACATATTTGTGGATTTGCTGGTATACAGACTTCTCTCGTACTCTCTTGATGATGGGCGGCGGAATGTTATCCTTGTCGAATGTCTTCAGCGAATCCAGGAACTTCATGTCGCTGAGCATGCGCATGGACGGGCCCCAGTAATCCTCCACCATATGGCCACTCGGATCTGGCTTGCGATCGGGCTTGATGCCCTTGAGCACACAGACCGCCTCCATGGTGAGCTTCACGCCATACGGAGGATTCTTCATGGACTTGACGATAAAAACGTCGGCGGGCTTGAGGGTGTTGAGCGCCTCGAGGGCCGCCTCCATGGCGGGTATGGCCTCGGCCAGGTCCGTTTCGCAGTCATCCTTGATGGCCTGGGCAGCGGCGGCTGCTTCATTGGCCGCCGCCTCATCGGCGCCCACCACCTCCTTCTTTTTCTCGGCCTCCGCCGTCTCCCGCTCAATGTTCACCATGATGCGGTCCGTCTCCTCGGAGAGAACCTTCAGCTTGGGCTGCAAATCGTAGAGATTGGCCTGCATCTCGCCCACCTGGCCGGCGGCAAAGTCAAGCTTCTCCAGACCCGTCGTGTAGCGATCTCGCAGCCGCGTGATCTCGTCCAGCTTGCGGCTGTAGAAGGTGCGGAAGGCCTTGAGCAGCTCCAAATAGGCGGAGGGCGTCACATAGTTGCGGCGTCCGAGCTCCAGGTAGCACTTCTCGCTGGCATCCACCACAGACTGATGGAAGAACATGACACAGTCGACCAGATCGTTCTCCAGCTGCGTCATCTCCCGCTCCTCCTCGACACTCTCACGCTGCGCCTCTCCGCTCTGAGCGGACTCATCGGAGACACGCGGTGGCTGTGCCTGTGCCTGCTCTGCCTGCTCGGGCTCGTCATGGGGCCGATTCAGCTTCATGGAGCTGACAAAGTAGGTGCCCACGCGGGCCAGTGCCTCCTCCGGCCAGGGCATGTACCAGTCGATGGTGCAGCAGTTGATCAGCGAGGGATACACCCGAATGCGCTCCTTGAAGGAGTCACCGATGGGCGAGAAGGCCAAGGCAATGTGCAGCTGCTCCCGTATACGGTCGATGTAGTAGGCATACACTTCGCTGGGCAGTGTGTCCAGATTACGGCCCTAAAAAGGGCAGTTGAGTTCAGTTTTTGGTTTATTTAACACTTAAACTTGGGGATGGGGAATGGGTACCAGCAAAGGGAGAGCCAGAGGCATGGATTTAGCCTGAAATGTATTTACCACTCTCGGTCGGGTTCCGTATCCCCATGCTCCCGAGCAGACTCAGAATAAATTCTGCACTCACCAGTTGCTTGGCAACATTCGCCATGTTCTCCATGATGGCTGCCTTGTCCTCCAGCTGGTAGAGATTTGGCAAATCACCGGTATTAAGTATGCCATTGATATCCTCCACATAGCCCTCATCCGTTGCCTGCACCAGAGAACAGAGAACAAGTAGAGACGGGAATTCACAATTGTGCAATGCAAAACGAAGTTGTGCATTAGGCAGTGGGGTGTGGACTGGAGTGTGGAGTACTTGGAGGAGTATGAGCTGCAGCTGTGGCTGCAGCTATGTTTGTGGGCTCTGGCTCTGGCCAAATGCATTTTTATGTAAGCCTGAGCCTCTTTTTGGTTTTGGCCCGTGCCTGTGCCTTTTCCTGTTCCGGTTCCTGTGCCTCTCTGCCTGAACATGCATTTTGCATTCACCTAAGTGCCCCTTGGCTTCACCGCATGCAGCCAGACTCCAGTCTCCAGTCTGGGTTGGCCATTTCGGGGTGTAATTGTTAATTAATATCTCCATGCGGTGTTTGCTTTGTTTGCTCCCAAACAGAGACCAGCCAGAGGTAGAGAACCAAGAGATAAATCATTGATGGCGATACAGCCCGAAAAACAATCCTAATTCCTTGGCAACGATTTCTTGGCCCCAGAGGCCGAGCAGCCAATGAATGTCTACAGCAGTCACGATACTCGATTCTCGATTGATTATTTTTGAGTGTGTGTGTGGAGGCTTCGCAGTGGAAAAAACACAACAACGAACACACATAATTACGGGGCCAGTTTTAATCCGCCCCAATGGCTTCCTATGCGGCTTTCGGTCACGCTTCACGGTCAAATGGTGTGGCATGCAGAAACACCACACACACACACACACACAACGGACCGATCCGATTCGATTCGAAACGGAATTGGACTGATTAAAATGCATAACAATAAATGTGTAAGCACCTGCATATTGTTTGCCATATTTGGTATTTGGTATTTTTGGCCATGCTAATTTATTGGCCAACATTTAATTTGGATTTAAGCCTCCGACCTGAGCACCGCTGCCGCTGCTGCTGAGCCTACTCATTGGGCTCTTGATTTGCCATAATTTGGTTTGTCTGTTGGTTGGTATTTGGTGCTGCCTGCCTGCCTATGCAAATTACTGTGCAATAATCAAGTTAGTTGAACAATTAACCTAATTATAAATGCAAATGCTGGCCAAAACAATGAGTGCTGCTGCTGCTTCTCTGCTGTGAAGCTTCCGTATTGAAAACGGATTCTAGTCGACATTCAATTGTTGATTTATTCCACATGCAAGACAGTCCATCTCCATCTCCGACTCCACTCCACTCCGTTCTTTGTGTGTGTGTGTGTGTGTGTAAAGTCTGTTTTATTTCCAAGAATATTCAAATTAATTTCAGTTTAATTTATCAATTTACATAGACTCAGAGAAAAAGGCATAGCAATCGAATATTTACACTTGAATTAAAACATGTATACCAATCGAAAAGATTTCATTCGAAAGTGGAAATTTGACATTGAAAATTTGCATTTAAATATTAATTATATTTAAATTAAATAATGGAATATTTAAATGAAATATTTTAATATTTAAATTAAATATACTTCCTACAAATTGAATATATTTTATTCAGTTTAAAGGTTTTTTTATGCTTCCTATATTCCCAGACATATTTTATATTCCCTACCTTTATGTGTAAATTGAATTCCATTTAATTTGCCTACATTTGTATTTCATAACCGAATACTTAATTTAAATGCGCGTGTGTTTATTTTTACTTTGCCATTTTTCTCTGAGTGTAGTACAACAGTCGGAGCTGGCGCAGAGTCTGAGGGTTTATGGGTTTGTTGTTCCCTCTGACCTGGAGGTTTTGATTAAAGCTGTCTACGGTTTACAGCCATATTAAATAGCCATTCCGGTGGCGGATTAGCATAACAACACGGCGAACACAGCGAAGACAAGCGCGCAGATCTCTATCTGTCACTCACCTGAGCATCGGAGAAGAGGAAAACGGTGTGATTCAGATTAAAGCTGGCCGACATCAGTATCTTCTTGAGATCGTCCCGCCAGTCGGTAATCGTATAGCTCTTGGACACCTGCACTGTCAACAGGCGGCAGTCGGCTATGTAGGCGGCCAATCGACACGAGCTGCGACGTCCCGAACCACCCATGCCCACCATCAGAATGTTGCCACGCGGCATTTGCAGCACTCGGGAAACCCTAAAGAGGCAAAGAGAGAGATTTCGCTTGGAGAACTACATAGATCGTAGGACCATTCCCTTGTACCTGCTCACATGCTCGATGGCAAAGCGGAACATAACCAGATCCATCCGTGTACTCGAAAAGGAGTTATACTCCCTCAGATAGTACTTCATGAGCTTCTCCAGCTTCTCGTAGCTCTCGCCCTCATCGTAGAACTTTGGCTCGGCGTCCGGTTCCATGTAGTTGCCGTAGAACAGATTCCGTATATCATTATCGCTCAGCTTCTCCCCGGGTTCGATGCGCTCCGCAAACGCCTGCTCCAGGGGGAAGCGCAGACAGGTCTTGCAGGCATCAATGGCCATGATAAGCAGCCGATCCCGATCCCGCTGGTCCACCAAACTGCAAGCAGATATACATACATACAGTGCAGATATGTGTAATGACAGCCAGACGGACAGAGCTCGCACTCACCGGTCATAAAATACGCGATAAGTTTCATGGGCCCACAGGCGTCCGAGCTTTTCGGGGTCAGGCATCCGCTTGGCTGGGACCATCACGATGCCTTGGAAGACGCGGGTGATGTCGCGCAGGGAGAACGAGTAGTGGGACTTGGCCGGTGTCGGCAGTAGGGTGCGTATGGCCTCGCGATACACGCTGACCATTGCCTCGGCCAAACCCTGCAACAAACAACAACAGAAAACAGAAATGAAATGGTTGCACACATATCCTCAATAAAAATAACAGCTACAGCTACAACAGCCACAGATATAGAGAGACACACAGGGTACAGAGTTCTTTTCTGGGAGGGGAAATGAAGCCATAAAATACGCCATTTTAATTTTATTATGCGCCCATCGCTTGGATGCGAGCCAAACACGAACTCCATTGACTCCAGTGACCAGACCAAACCAGACAATCACCCTCTGCCTTCCTGTCTGCATTTCTGTGCGCTGTGCGCTGTGTGCGGTTGCTGTTGTTCTTTTTTTTTGTGGGTGAGGGAGTAGGGTGGTGATACATACACGGGATAGCAGAGACACCTTGTCGGGATAACCCTTGGCGAAATGCCAATCACCAATTGCCGTGAATATGCGAACGATGGTCGAGTCCTCAAAGGAATCGACGGCCACCACAAACATGTGGCGATAGAGACGCGGAAAAATGAAGTTGCTGCCACCCAAAGTGCCCATGGCGCACATCAGAGTCTGCGAAAGGAGCGAGAGAGGAGCAGCCAAATGGACGAACTGATGATTTCACAGATAACTTATGGACAGTTTATGGACTGCTCTCACCATGTCCACCAGCTCGATTTTTGTGGTATCCACCAGATCCGACCAGTAGCCATGGTCCATCCAAGTGCGCAGCAGCTCCAGCGGCGGCTGTGAGCCATATGTATCCTTCGAGGGCATGGCCACATCATCACAGAAAACAGTGCACTAAATACAGAGAGATTCAAAGGGTTAAGCACATTCGATGGGGAGATCTCGTGGCTACCTTCTTGCCCAGCGATGGCCCATAGACACCCTTGCGCCGTCTGTCCAGCTTGCTCATGATCGTCTCCTGCACCATCTGTGCCGAGGTGCGGGCCGAGAAGTTGATGATGTTCACGAGATTGGCAAACTTGGGCAGGGCCAGCAGGTTGCTGGTGATGATGGCGCTCTTGCCCGTGCCTGTGGGTCCGACGACCATCATGCCGTAGGACTTGGAAATGCAAAAGTCCTGCCAGTAGGAGATGTAGCCCGTCTCCTTGGTGGGGACGATCAGTTCGCTGATTTGCGCCTCATCGGGGAAGTTGGTAATCGCAGACGAGGGATCGTCCGAGGACTTTTGCCACGTCCACCAGTTCTCGGCCTCGTCGAAGCGGTAATCGAGGAACAGCAGCTTCTCAGGGAACATCTGGCCGCGATTCAGTGAAAAGTACTTTGGCTTGGGGTACTCCTCGCTCGAGCCATAGATCACCTTGCGAAGCAGCGCGTCAAAGGTGCGCTGGCCGGCGCCCGTCAGGGCCGAACAGTAGGCCCAGGCATAGCAGAAGAGGAACATCTGCTGGAACCACACCTGCGTGAACACCTTGTGCTTGTCGAGGAAGTGCAGAAAGAAGCGCGAGAATGTCTGGTACTGATACATCGGCGACAGTTCCAGCATCTGCTTGCACTGCGGCAGAAAGTCCAGGGCGGCGGGTATCAGCCACTCGACCATGTCCTCAAACAGCGTCATGTAGATTTCGCTGAGGCCCACATTCTTCACCAGGATATTGATGAAGCTCTTGTGGAAGGCGCGCCAGCCCAGCTGCGAGGGCTCCATGTAGATCATGCCGCAGCGGGAGACCGTGGCTGGGGAGGCCTGCTCCAGATCCGCGGGCTCGAACATCATGTTCATTAGCTTTGTCATCTGCATTATCTCGCCGGACATGAGGCAGAGCTTCTTGTTGTCGTCCAGCACCGTGTTGAGATTCTCAATCCACACCGCATCCACGGGACCATCGAACATGACCCAGGCACGCTCGCTGCGCGGCCCCTGCACCTGCTCGCGGAACGTCTTGGCCAGCACACCGTCGGACCATTCGTGGGAGATGGGATCGAAGCGGCCGTACAGCTGGCCCATGGTGATGGCCTTTGGGTTGATGATGCGAAACACGACCGGATATTCCCGCAGTGTTGCCTCCTCGTCCGCCGACACATTTTTCAGCGTCAGGGCCAGCATCTAGAGAGGGAGAGCGGTAGCAAGAGAAAAAGGAGGAGGCGTAGCAGTAGCCGAGATTGACTCATTAATTCCAGGCCATTTAATTGGCTGCCCGGCGAAATTAATAAACGTACGGCTGAAATATTTTCAGCCATGTCCCATGGACCATCCATGGCCGCAGCTCTTACCTGGTAGGCGGTGGTCTTGCCACCCATCGAGCCGCCGACTATCATCAGGCCGTGCCGCACCAGCAGCATCTCGTATATCTGCAGAATTTTCTCCAAATACCACGGCGTCGCCTGCAGATTTCTCGCCTCCAAGTTGATGTGCAGCCACTTGAGTATATCGTCGCGTTGCGGCTATGCCGGCGATGGCAAGAATGGATAAATAAAATATGAAACAACTTTGAAATAAAATAAAATAAAATATGAAGTGTAATTTTTTCAGCAGAAGTGTGTAATTTCTTCGGCAGAAGTTGGTAAATTGGTTTTCGCTTTTTTGAAGGTAGTTAATGATTCACTTTTGGCGTGATATTATTCGGGATAACTTTGTTTAAGTTCCCAATGGCCTAACTAGATTAAAACTCCATCGGTTCGGGTTCGTTTATGACTTTTCACATTGCAGAACCAAAGACAAAGTGTTGGTAACGGTGCCGAGAGTAACGGACATACATTTCAATGGTACACGATATTATTTCTACTTTCTATTGCATAGCCATAGCTTCTTAAATTCCTAAAATGCTAAGCTTAAACTTTTCTTATTACTTTCAGGATCCTTTAGGGGAGATGTTCTTCACAGAGCCCTATGGTACTTTGCCTGTCTTCACAGAATGATTCAACCAGGAAACCTCCCCACTCTCTCCCAAGCGTAATTAACATTCGTTCATCCGAATTCAGGTACATATAGGTAGGTGTACGAGTAGACATACATATATCATGTACATTTCTTTACTCTATATATATATATGTAATTAATTACCGTTTATCGCATTAATTGGCATCGCTTGCAGCTCATTAAACCTGAAATATGATTCAAGCAGCGCTTACCATGGGCAGAGTGACGCCTGGAAAGAGATCCATGTAGATGCCGATGAAGAGGGAAATGTCCTGCTCGAGGAATTTCGGCAAATTGACATCAACAATGGCACGCAAAACAATCTCCGGCTCCGGCAGGTCCACGTAGAGGCGTCGCAGCGATGCGGAGGCCAGCAGCACGGACTTGACGGCGCGCATACCTGTGTCGATGGATGGATGGACATGGACATGGACAGGGTGGATGGAAATATAGTTGGAGGATGTAAGTACTATCGCTACACAGAGGGAGGGGTGGGAGGGTGGGCGGTAGGGTCGTGGGCATTAGCTTGGCATTTATGCGAGCGCATAACTCAGCTCCGACTCGGCTACGTTTCAGGTATTTGATGGCGTTGGATGGCGTCGAGGAGCCTGGCTCCCGTCCTGCCTGTGGCCAGAGCTTCATTATAGCGCCAGGGAAATGCTAAACTTTTGCAACGTTGCAAAAACAGCTGGACAGGACAGCAGAGAGGAGGAGGCGGTGGCCTTCCAGGGCAAGTGTACAAATAGTTTTTATTATTACTGTTGGAGAAGAAAGGGCCAACAAACATGTGTATGTGTCTGTATGTGTCTATGTCTGTGTCTGTGTCTGTATGCCACATTTGTCTCTCACACACGATGCACAAAAGCGCAGCAGCAAACTTGCAAGAAAGTTTTTCAATTTAAACTCAAAATAAGATACTGATCAAATGTACTTTGCACATAAACTTGCACACAGCTGCACAGAGAGAGAGAGAGAGGGAGCGGCAAGCCTGCCTGCCTGCCTGACTGCTGCAATTGCTGCAGCTAGCGGCTGGACAAAGATGCGCATAGATACGGATACGGACGGAGTCAGTAGACAGGCAGACAACATACAACAGACGGAGACACACACACACACACACAGAGACGGACATGTTGTAATGTCATATGACATGTTACGTCGTAAAAGGAGCAATATCTTTTGCCTTGAAACAAGCAAAAAGAATAGCTACAGCCCATGCTCAAGCCAGAGCCAGAGCCAAGGAAAAACACGCACCGAGCAGGACATGAGAAAACCGGAAAGTTGTTGGCCTCCTCCTCCCGCCTGTGCACGGAAAAGAAAACTTCTCTGCACTGCTCTGGAGAGATGGAAAAGAACACGTGTTGTTGACTACTTTTGCGCCTTATTAGCCAGGTGGAGGCGGCATCCCCGGATGCCGTCCGTTCTCAAATAATTGCATCGCATTCGTACTCACCGTAATCGTAGTGGGACTGCGAGGATAGCTGCTCCGAGCAGAGCTTGTAGGCCTGGACGATCTTCTGCGAGAGATTGCGGGCCATATCGAAGCCGTTCGAGTACAGGGTGATCTCTCCGATCATGGCATAGTCGGGCACCATCATGGCCACTGTGCGGAACAGCACTTTCAGATTGTCTGGCAGCTCTGTGCGACCGGCGTAGCTGTGTGTGTCCAGGGCAGGACAGGGAAAGACAACAGAGCAGGATTAGAACGGTGCATTGGGCAATCAAATTCATCAAAGTGCAAGTGCTAATGGCATAAATACTAAACACAGGCGGGACACAGGAGCGGGAGCCCGAGTACCCAGTACTTACCCATTCCCAGTGCCCGACCTGCCAATAACCAATATGAGTGACTGCTCTTAAGAACGTCTGGTTGCGTGACAAATTGGCAGACAGGCAGCAAAAAAAAGCAAACCCAAAGAGAGGGACCAAAAAAAAAGAAGGAAAGCTTCCTGCCAGGCAGAGGATGTCTGCCTGCTGGCAATGGCAAAGGCAAAAGTGACGTCCAATCGAAATGAAGACCTTCGCTGAACGGCACAATCAGCTATGGATGGAGGGAGGAAAGCATAGCAGCAGTGGAAGCAGGAGGAGGAGTAGCTGGAGCTGCAACTGAAACTGGAACTGGAACTCGAGGGCTAATATGCATGTTTGTCGCAGCTGTTCCGCATGCATGCCAAAGCAATAAATATCCCGATGGGAAAATCTCCAATAACGCAATAACTACCAATATCGGAACGCACAGAGACAGGCAAGCCTTCCCACCTTCCATACGCTCCACTTTCCCCCGGATGGATGAGGGGGTGGGCCAGTGGCGGCTGGCTAATAGCCCTGTCCACGTCAGAGAACTGCTACCAGATCCGGCTCTGGCCTCTACACTCCTTTCTGTGCCCAGTGTCCTTCTGTGTTCTGTGTAGGCCGTGTACGGGCTGGAAGGGGCTTACAAAGTAACTAAATGCATTTTCAAATGCACACACCCAAAACGAAGGAGAATGTGTGGAAAAAATGCGATGCGTGAAACCGCAGCTGCTGTTCCCACTCGACAGACACAACATGCCCATGCCCCATGCCACATGCCTCTGCATACTCTCCACTCTCCCCATCCGTTGTGGCAGCACTCACCCGGGATTCATGGTTATGAATATGGAACAAGTCGGATCCAGTTTGAGCATTGTATCCTCGAAAAAGAATTTCACAACCTTGCGTCCGATGGCCCGCTGTATGGTTAGGATCTGTTGCGCCACCACCGACAGCACTTCCAGCTCGATGCGATTGAACTCGTCGAAGCAGGCCCAGGCGCCCGATTGTGCCAGTCCCTGCAAAGAAACAAACGCCATAGATGAGGATGCAGAATCAGAATCAGAACCAGAACCAGAGCAGAGCTGGCAACAAACAAAAATAAAAACACAAATAGAAACAGAAATTCCTGGACAGAAGAGCAAGGGATACCACGGCCACACACACACGTCGAAACAACGTCGAAACACTCGTGGAAAAAGCAAATAGCAGCATAAACATTATTTTCTCTTTCTCATGGCTCTCGGTTTCCGGTTTCAGTGTTCTCTCTCCGGGTACGGGCATGGGTCTGTGTCCGAGGGCCAGGGCCAGAGGTCGATGTGGGTTGGACCCTTTGATATGCCTTCGTTTTTGCATGTTGCAATAAATATGCTGTTTTATCCCGGGCCCTTACTTCAGCACAAAATAGCAGAGAACTGACCTGACTGCAAGTGGCATATGCTGGAGCTGAATCGGCATCGGGAATCGGCATCAGCGCGGGGACTGGTTAAGGGGGCAAGGAAATGTCTGGGGCTGGGCTGGGCTGGGCTGGACTGGGCTGGAATGGGTCTGGTCCAACTGTATCGATGAAACTGCATGTGATATGTCCCTTTGAGTTGCCTCCGGCCAGGCCAGAGCCCGGCCACTGATATTGCATGGTTAATTGAAGAAAAGGTTTGAGTTTCACTTAATTAGGGAAATCTATGTATGGTGCCAGCAACGGGCCCCGCCTCAACCCTGCCCGTTTACGGTGAATGAAAATGGAAGGGAGAAAACATATTGTATGCGAGTATCAAATGTACAACATTGTACAATAGTTATTTGCAGCACTAACAATCGGAATATTGGGTACTATTGTGTTCTCTCATGGTTTCTATTGAATTCAACATTTACTCCAACATGCTGATAGCTTAAACAATTACTGGAAATTACTGAATTTTGTGCAGGTAGTAAGATGCATAGCTACGTATATCTATGTGCACATACATATGTACACATGTATGTATACCCCTTCAAATATAGGAACTTTTGAGAAACAATAACCCACTCAAACACACCTCTGGATACAGATGTTGTGTTGAATGCCCGTAAGGAAGGAAGGAAGGGAGGGAGGGAGGGAAGGACCTGCTCTATTGGCCTTCCGCCTCCTTGGTAGCCACACAGCTAGTTTACATTCTATTGCGCGTTCGCACGCTTTTTCCAGTCACTGTGTTGTCCCTCTGCTCTGCCACTCGTCGTTGCTTGTCCTGGATGCTTGGCATGCGGCTATTGTACAATTAGCGCCTCTGCATTGGTGGCACTGGTGCTGGCAGTGGTGAGGGTGTTGGAGGAGCTGTTGTTTTGTTAGCAGTTTGTTTGTCCAGAGGAACAAACGGAGGATGGCGGAGCGCGACTGGATGCCGTGGAATGGAACCCGCTGGAACCCGGCAAAGAGCAAAGAAACAAAACAAAACAAGCAAAAAAAGAAGTGGCACAGCGCACACTTTGAACTCCATTCAGAGTGGTTTGGCGGCATTGGCAACTAACCCAACGTCCTGTCCTGTCCTGCTCCCTTTACTGCTCCTGGCTGTGCCTTCTGCAGCTGCAGCTGCGATAACTTTTTGCAATCCATTGGATGCGCCTTTTGTTTGGTGCGTGGCATTGTGGATGCCGCATGCCACACAGCCAGACTCTCCCCGGACAACAGTTCTCTGCCATTGTTGTGGCCATTTTATTTGCATTTAATTTATTTACGATTACTTCGCTCTCTCTCTCTCTGTGTGTGTGTGTGTGTGTGACACAAAGATGCAGAAATTGCCTTGGCATATTTCGAATATTCTGTCAATTGCAAATTATTTTATTGTCGCAACATTGTTTCCCCCTCGCAAAGAGACAGAATGCCCAGAATGAAACGAAATGCCATGGTATGGCATGGCAACAAAGCAAAAGTCTGTCTGTCTGGCTGTTCGCCAGGGAGTGGGAGCGTGGCAGTAATATACGGATATTCTTCCTATACATTATTAGAACAGAATAATGACATTCATCGTCCAGTTGGTGACACACGCCACACACCACGACCAGAGAACGACTTTCTAAAACTAGACTACGCGATGGAGAGGGGCAATCATTATCACCATTCGAGTCGTCTTCGATCGGGGTCTTTGGATGAGCCGCAAACCAAATTAAGCAATAAAATAGAATAAACAAATGTCGAACACTCCACTCCAGTCCAAGTGGTCGCCAATCGCATAAATTCATTAATTAAAATTGAGAATTGAGAACTGAGCCAATTAATGGGTTCCCCGTTCCCCATTCCCCCATTCCCATTTGCGACAGACAAAAACTACACAAAATGTTGCTTGCGGCTGGCTCCAAAAAGTAGACGCCCCTCAGCTCAGCTCAGCTCTCCTCTCTCCACTCCGCTCTGTATATAATATAAATCCCATGCAAATAAGGCTGAAGTTTGCTTGATCTATGGTGTCTCTCCCCCACAGCCCCCTCTCCGAAGAACGTGGCTTAAAACTATTATGCAATTAGCCGCGTGAGAGCGTATTAAGCGATTATTGCCTATATATAAAATTTACGACAAGATTTCAGCACCCACTTAAGATGTGCGTGAGGGCATAAGGAAGGGGCCTGTGGGCAGGGGGCAGTGGGCAGGGGGTCTCTGCTCTCGGTTAACGACCTGTAAATAAAAATTTGCATAAACCTTAAGTGGGACCTGCACGAAACCCCGGCAAGCAGGGCAGACAGGCGGGCAGACAGGGCAGGCCGCCTCCGCGGCCCATTACTTTCACAAACTGACTAATTAGTCAACGGTCCGGGCAAATGCGATTATCCCGAATGCTGCATAAATTTCAATAAACACACAAATACACCCACACACACCCACACACACACCCACACACTTGGACACACTCTGATTTGTGTGTGTTAGTGTGTGTGTGTGAGAAGGGGAAAGGCAGGGCAGAGAAGGCTCCACTGTGTCTGACATGAAGAGCTCAGCGTGTGGCAAATTAAACCGACTGGCCCACACATTCACATTCGCATCTATGAGTGGTTGGTGCTCATGATTGTTGCGTGTGTGCCGCCGCATCCAGACGAGTTCTTTGCCTGATTAATGCTCTTGACTCTTGATTCTCTTTTCGGCCATCAATTAGAAAGCCAAGCAGAGCAGCCCCCGCCGCAGACCGTCCAGACAGCGCGACGCTTTTGTCAATAGAAAAACGTTGCTGTTGCTGTTGTTATTGTTGTGTGGAAGCTTCACTCACCTTGAAAAACTTGCCCAGCGCCTTGTAGTCCAGACCATCGGAGCAATTGAAGACCACACACTTCTTGGCCACAGCCTTGGCCAGATCCTTGCAAGTCTCTGTCTTGCCAGTGCCGGCGGGTCCTTCGGGCGCACCGCCCAGGCACAGCTTGAGGGCGCCCATCAAAGTGCTGCCACACAAAACAGAGAATTAGAAAATAGTAGAGGTTTTACTAGTGCAGGAGCAGCCATAAAAACTGTGTAGATGGGGTTTTGTGGAGTGCGCGGAAGCAGTGCAGAGGGTAAGGGGGGTAGTGTATGCCTGGCTGCATGCTTTTAATATCTATTTTGCATTTTTTCACATTTCTCACGGGCAGCAGCTTAAAAAATTGTCATTTATAGCTATTTTTTCTCCCATGTTGTCGTCCCTCTTATAGCTTTGTCCAGCTAGCAGCAATCGTGGGGAAGAATGGCTCAATAAGGGGTATACGGACTGGACCATTAAGTTTGCTTGTGTGCATTGGCACCGAAGGTAGAATATTGGCAGAGGGAAAACAGTGGAAAAATGTTGAGAGGCAGAGCATTTTATTCTTTAATTTGATCTAATGGTCATCTTTGTGAATTTCTTTTTCGAGCATAATTTAAATGAATTTACTAACAATGGATTGATGTTTAATATTACTGATTAAATTTTATATTTATCTGAGGTTTTGTCTGTCTTTCCAGACCTGTTCTTGTCTTATCTGGAATGCTCTTTAATCTAGCTTTAATCTACCGGTAAGTCAACTACATAACTAAGCACTATTCATCCCTTATTCATTTATCTTGCTCTCTATAAAACATCTATCTATCTGTACCCTATTCCGTCATGAATCATTGCCAAATCTATCTATTGAATCTCAGCTCTATTCACTGAAAGAATAATACTTTTGCTCTTTATATTCTGAATATTAAACTTGAATCATAAACTTGTTAATTTCGCTTCCCCCTCCACGCCAAATCTACAAAATGTTTTGTTTGCTTTGACACATTTTCTAGGGCATTCCCTGGCTCGAGACCCATTCCCATGGCTAACATGTACACATCTTTTCATACATTTCTGCTGCTGCTTTCTGCCGATTGTTTTGCTTTCATTTTTCAGTTCATATTTTTATCATATTGGCAGGGAGTCCACTTCCCACTTTGGTGGGTTTGGTTGGGCCGCCTGCGCATATATTTTTTAGCTTTTTCCGGCCATAGCCGTACGAAATATCTATATACTCGGTTTCAATTTTTTGTTTGTCTGTTTTCCTCCCCCATTCGTTTTTTAACTATCGATACATGTGTGTGTGTGTGTGTGTTGTTTGTGTGAAAAACTGTCCAACATTGATTTATTTGTTTAATATAAAAGTTTTATCGGAAACCCCATTAAAATGTCCTTTCTGCCAGCTTGCCAGCAACGGCACGGCACAGCACGGCCTGGCCTGGCCTGGCCTGGCCTACAGCCTGCCAGCTAGTCAGCCTGGCAGTCAGCCTGTGTGTCCTGCTGGAGCCCAGATCCTCTGGTCTCTCTTCCAGGTCCCCGCCTGGTTATTGTTGGTATTATTTTGTGTGTGTTTGTCGTATACGGTAGCCAGCTTAAACATCAAAAAGGTTTTCAGCTCCATTTTTTTTTGCGTATTTTGTTTGCAAAAATGAAAATAAATTTAAAATGCAGCAAAATAAAATAAATATTTTTCCAATAAACGTTCCTGACTTTTAGAGCGAGAGTTAGGGGGGAGGCGAGCACACAGCTGCTTTTCCAACGGTTTGTCAATTAATATTTTGAATATTCCCATAAAGAGAAAGAGTGAGGAGAGGAATAGGAACAGGGACAGGGGCACGGGCAGGGACAGAGACAGGGAAAGGAAGAGGAGTACCCACCGGTAGCAGCGATCTGTTAGGGGAGTGACCACCAGTCGGGGCAGATTCCCCAGATATTCCATGCCATATTTGACATCTGTGACCACCATGCTAACGCACACCCAATCCTCGTTTTCTATGGAAAAGAATATGATTTATGGGAGGACCAGCTCAATGCGAAGGTGGAACGCAACTCACTGTCATCGACCTTCCAGTAGTAGCGCAGCTGGGAGATCCAATCAAAGTCCTGTATGTTGGCCACCTTCGTATCCGTCAGATATTTGACCGTATCGCGTGCTGCAACAACAGATTGAGCCAACGATTGAGCCACTGAGAACGGCTAATCCCGCAACTCTCCCAAGGCCCGCACTTACCATGAACATCCAGCACAATCAACGCCTCCACTGCAATTCGTACGCCCGCCTGCAGATCCGTGCGCACCAGCTGCACCAGGTCGGCAATCTGTCCATTGGACTTCTCCAAATAAGCCGGCAGCGTCTTCGTCTCAATGGCCTCCTCCACCTGGTCGAAACACGGGGGGAGGGGGCGAAAGTAGAGGCATAAAGTGTATGAGAAACTGCAGCCAAGGCAAATAAAAAGCAAAATATGATTTGAAATTTCGCTGCCGGTGCGGAGCGCGCGAGAAAACTTCTCTCAAAGTCAAAGCCCAAAAGGGAAATGCCTCACAAAGCAAAGAGCGAGGCGGGAAAGCAGCAGGAAAGTCGTCGGAAGGTCTGGGACCTGGGACCTGGGACCATGGGCTAATCTCACTGTCAGAGCCACTGAGAGACGGCTCTCTCTCTCTTTCTCTCTCTCTCTCTCTCGTCTGACAGCCAACTGATGGACATTTGCTTGGCAGCCGAGATGAGGCCCTTGTGGTTTCGCGGTTTTTTGTAGCAAAAAGGAATCATCCTGCTCCTGCTGCTGCTGCTGCTGCTACTCCTGCTCACCTCATAGGTCCAGGCCATGCAGGAAATGCCTTGCACCACCTGTCCGGGCCACGCCACCACCCAGGCAATGCGCTCCACCATCGAGTAGTCCTCCCACGCCTCGCGCATTTGCTCCTTGACGCTTTCGAGCATCACCATCTCCACCTCCTTCAGCCAGATCTCGACCAGGCCCTGCAAATGCATCAGTCATCAGTACAGGTCAAAGGGAAAATCATCAGCGAAACATCCTGTGCAGGACGCCAGGAAGTCAGGCAGGAGGTGTCTTACATTGGCCGCCTGGGGATTGATTTTGCGCACAAGAGCAACGCGTTCATCCTCGTCGCTAATCATCTCCGTGATCTCCATTTGTTCGTCAAAGGTGAGAGTGCCAATCTGTGGAGCACAAGCAAAGAGAAGCATAAAGAAGGAACGCAGAAAGGAAATGGAAAAACCTCACCCCCTCGAAGCACTTCCTCAGATGCGGCTGGACACGCATGGGATCCTTCGTCTCGGATAGGATTTCCAGCAGCTCATCGTTGGACAGGAAGAAGAAGCGGGCAAAGAACAAACGCTTCTGCTCCAGATACGTGTTCAGGCCCTTCTGGACCGTCTCCAGATCCTCGATGGCCTTGGTGAAGATCTCCAGCATCTCTGGGTACTCGGTGGCCGCCATCACATGGCGATCCTTCAGCGTATGCTTCATGATGCGCCGCCAAGTCTTGTCCACCGCCTTGAAGTTGCGTCCCTCGAGCGGCATCTGCCGCATGATATCCTCAGAGCTAAATATGGGCTCCAGATACATCCACGTCACCTGCACCTGTGTCCAGGCATCGATGATGTTCTGGATGAGCAGCAGCCGGGCCTCCCAGTCGTCCGCCTTGGAGCCCAGGGCCACAATGAACGGCGAACGTTTCATGGCCTGCGTTCGCATAATGTGATCGTCCAGCAGCGTCTGTATGTCGTCGATGCTTGCGAGTATGTGCGTGTCCGAGTCGCGGTACTGCAGCACATCGAACATCACATCCCGCCAGTCGGCCTGCATGTTCTTCAGACCCATATTCAGGTCGTACTCCTTGCCCGCCGCATTCGCAATCTCCTCCAGCTGCGGCAGAATGCTCATAATATCCACATCGATCATGTCCTTAAGCGACGGGAACAGTTTCGGATTGACCTTGCGACCCAGTATCTTTGATATCTGCTCCCAGTGCCGCTTCTCCAGTCCGTGGCGACAAATCGAATCCAGAACGGGCAAATAGACGCGAAACTTTTCAATTTTCATGCGCATCTGTTCGGCGGCCCGCTTGGCCACTGGATTGTAGGCCAACTGGCGGGACAACTTGTACATAATCTGTGGGCGGGAAGACCGGACAGGATGTGCATAAGTAGATAGTGGATGGCTATGGCAGCACATGTATCTGTAGCCCAAAAGAAAGAGGTTGCCCTTAAAGAGGTTTTCAATGAGGCTTTGCTTTCTTTGCTCTTTATTTCATTTTTTTTAAGGGGTCTCTGGTGTACCCCACTTTGCCGCTTCAGCTGTGACGAAAAATTCAATTCAACTGACTTTCCTTTTGCGCCTTTGTGGCAGCTTTTTTCAGACCCGCTGCTGCTGCTGCTGCTGCTGACCCCAGAGGGACACAGGGACAACACAACACAACCCAAGCAATCCTCATGCCCGTCGAGACTTGGCTTCCGAAGCAGCCGCCAAATATGTTGGGCATTTTTTCCTTGCATACTTTTCGGCTGCCAAGTGGAACTTTCTTTCTTCCTTTCTATTTTTTTCTGCCTGCTGTTGGATGGCTGGCTGGCTGGCTAGTTCATAGCACTATTGCTGCTGTCGCCCGAGGTGGCTTGAGGTTTTTAGTTGCATTTTAGTTGCTACATTGGCTTACAGACAGACAGACAGACAGACAGACAGAGAGACGAGACAGACACACACAAAGGGAAATGGAAGCTACACGGATTGGTTCGGGTGGGGAGGGTGGAGGGCTCAGAGGCAGAAGGCCGTGCATGGCTGGCCACTGGAGGAGCAGCAACAGAAATCCGACAACAGCTCAAACTTTGTCGGTCATTGCTCGTTTTTATTTCCGCCAGCTTCTGGCGATGACTCTCTGGCATGGCATGACAACTTCCGACTTGCAACTACTTACCTTGTGCATATTCTCCACTTGCTCCCGCACGCCATCCGCATTAAGGCATTCGAAGCGCTCGAACATCCTGCAAGGACACCCAAAGAGATGTAAATAGAAGTGCAACAACAACAAAATAGAAGAATACAAGTAGGAGTAGGAGTAGGAGCTTTAGCTGTAGCTGTAGCTGTAGCTGGAGGAGACTTGGAGCAGTGGCAAGCATCATAAGCTGGCAGCTGTGGCCCTTTGGCTACTCGTCGTAGCTCAAAATCGGACTATTTTTACGCCGAACATGAACTCAACTTTTCTGCTGGCATTTGCCATAGGAATGGGAATGGGAATAGAAATAGGAATGGGAATCGGAATAGGAATAGGGATTGTGATGGTGTCTGGGAACAGCCATTGGGTATTGGGATTTGCGTGCAGAGCAATGCCAATGGAAATGATTGCTCGGATCGGAGAACTGGGGGAGGGGACACTTGCATTTCAAATATTTCCTGCTTCTGTTGCTGCTCCTGGTCCTCCCCTTTGCTGATGACCAAAGCATAATTGCAATGGGCTTAAATGTCGCCAGTGCTTACCAAATGAGATAATCCTTTTCGAATTCGTACGATGTCTTCCACAGCTTCTCGATTGGTTCCATTTTCTCAATGATCTCCGCCAACAGGGGGAATGCGGACACATCGATTTGCAGCAGCGACTCCTCCACATTGATGGCCTTTGCCTCCCGGCTTAGATTCTATTTTTTTTTTTTTGGTATAACGGACAAGCACAAGGACAAAGGAGGTTCAGCCTCAGGACTCACCTCAATGGTCGTGAAGAGCATATCGACCGTATCCACCCGCTCCTTGAGCTCCTCCAGCGTGAGAACATCGCGTATTTCCCGTATGCGGAATCCATCCATCGTGCGCTTCTCCTGGGCCAGCAGCTTCTCGAACTCTGCGCGCCGCTCGCTACATGGAAATGGCAGTCAGTCAGTCAGAGGCAGCTTAGCGTCAGGGGGAGGTGGGGGTGTGGGATCTGTATATAATCTGCATTTCACTTACCGCAAGGCCGCCTCCAGATTATCACGGACCACTGCCAGTCGGGCGGCACTGAGATCCAGCACCTCCTCCAGTTCACCGGGCAGAATAAATGTGCGTGTATTCAGATGGATTTCATCGCCTGTAAAAGGAGGAGGATACAGATGAGACAGATGAGCTGAGACCATGACTAGACTGGAGTGAAGTGGAGTGGAGTGGATGACTGGAGGCTTCTCTCTTCGCTGGCTCTCTCTTCCGAATTGTTACACATTGCTAATTAACTGCGCTTAACTCTTAATTAATTGGAGCTGCGCGAGTGCTGTTTCTTTTTCGGTACAAACTAATTAATTATATACACGAGAGAGACAGAGAGAGAGAGCGCCCGTGACAAGTGCTATCCGTAACCGTATCTACATCTACTTACAGTCGTATATTTGGTGTGACAAAGACACACCACATACACAGCGATAGAGAGATGTACAGACGGGAATATACGTATGCCGGACAGATAGAGGGACGGACACGGGACAGACGCAGACATTGTAGCTATCCGAAAGATACACACGACGACACTTGACGATAAACTCGCAATTGTCTGCCAGCCCCTCACCCCCACGATAAGTGAGAGTCTGAGAGTCAGGGAAGAGTTTTTGGCTGGGCCTGTGGCTGGGGCTGGGGCTGGGGGGTTTTTGTCTGCAGTTGTCGGTTGTCAGGGCAACTTTCACACATTCATGAATTTGTTAAGCTCATTATTTTACTATATGTTGCATTTTCGGGGGGGCTTAAAACGGAGCTCAATGTTTGGTGTGTCTCACCGCAAGTAATTATAAAACCAATTAGTAGACTCCTCCGCTGCTTGTTAGTTGAGGTTAATTATGTTAAGCGAGAGGCTGCTGCAGTCTCCTCCCACCCGCCCATGGACAAACACTGTCTAAAGCAAACAAAACTAACAGAGAGAGAGAGAGAGAGAGAGAGAGAGAGGTAGACCAGGACCAGGACCAGTGCAGGACTCGCTTGGGCAGCTGCACAAACAGCAAAAGCAAAAGCAGAGGCAGAAAGGCAGCAAAGGCAGCGGCAGAGACTCCTCCAAGGGTTTGGATTGCATGGAACCACTCACTGGTCAGGTATGTGTGTGTCAGCAGGAAGACGACGCGCTTCAACACGTTCTTGATTTCATCCTTTATGGCAAATATGCGCATCTCTCGACACTCGTTGATGTAGTTCTGCAGGGCCACCACCTCTGGGGTCTCCTCCGGCCGCTCGCCGGCCTTCATGGACATCTCCTCCAGCTCCTCGCAGATGCTAAAGTGGCAGAAAAAAAATAAAACACACATATGGAAAAGTTATCTATTAAGTGGCTTTCGAGCGAGGGGTGGGATGTGGCATGTGGCATGTGGCATGGGGGATGGTAGGCAGTCAGTAGAGAAGAGAGAGTCAGCATAAAAGTTAAGTGAAAGAGCACTTGCACTTCATTTAGCTGATGCAATCTGCCCCTCACCCACCCCCTCCACGGTTATATAACACAACGGTACTTACGCTCGATTCTCGTTCCAATTGAGGGCTTTATAAAAATCAATTATGAAATCGTAGATATTCTGCACATACATCCGCAGCGATAGCTTCACATGCCGGTTATCCAGCATGAACAGGTTCAGCGGAATGAAATCGCGCAGATAATAGGTCGTATCGATCACGGCACGCAGTTTTTTCAATAGCTCTTGGACAACCTGTTGGGGATACAGATGCAGCGCAGACAGGGGCGTGTGGGTGAGGGGGGTTTAGTACATACATTAAATGTTAATGAATGCGCTTTAAAGAGCGAGTGCTTAGGTGTAGTATTAGTATTGGTATTAGTAGCTTGGATTATTTAAATGTGCAAGTTGTATCCACTTTTATCTGTGATTTCCAATCTATTTTTGTCAATGGGGGCTTAGTTAGGGCCAGCCGAAAACTTGTTAATTTTAATTGTAAATGTTACAATCGAATGACAGCAATCAGTATGCAGCACATGCCACCGCACATGGCCCCCTGCTGATGCGTGCACCACTGATCCACGCCATTCGCGTGTGGACCGAGACGCACTCGCATTACATGCATGAACAGGCACGGGCATGGGCATGGGTCCGGGCCGCTGCTGCTGCTGCATTCGCAGTCGGAAGTAATTTTTATTTTATATAAATTGCACACAAAAAAAACACACACACACAAACCCAAAGCAGAACCGACGAATCGAGAGATGAGAGGAAATTGTCGGTCGTTTCATAAAACTTAATGAATGCGAACAGCAAACTGTGTTGGCACAGTGGCAGTGGCTGCCAGGGCCTGGGGGCCATCGACAGGAAGGGTTTAATTGGGCGGATGAAGGACGACTGAGCGCAGAGCCTGTGAATCTGTGCGCCTGTTACTGGCATCATCGGTAATGCACTGATTGTCTAAGCACAGACAGACTCGCAAACTTTGTCCAAATCGACAGTCGGCTGGGGGACTCCAATTGGAGGCAGAGTCGTAATTAAGCAATGCATGGTGCATGCCGGAAAATCACAAATCAAATGGAAGGAGCAGTGGCAAGGCCTGCAGGCAAGGTGGAAGGAACGGAACTCTTGTCAAATTACACAAATTGCCAGGCACTTTTGCCAACAGCCACTACACCCCCATCTATAGCTACTCCCACATTGGCTGCCTGTCTGCCTGACTGTCTGTCTGGCTGTCAGTTGGCTTGTCTGCCGTCTGTCAGCAGTCTATTAATATTGCATAATGAAATTTTATGTTAATTCTACGCATCATTGCGTATAATCAAATCGAAATAAATAATTAAATCCATTGCTAGACACGAGACACACGCACACACACACACAGCCCTGAGGCGGCACTGCACAAGCCGGAGGGGTAAGGGAGGGGAGTGCAGGGGAGGGCTAACTACTCACCAGCAAATCGGGCAAAACATTATCCGTCCAAGTCTTCTCCACCATGGGCATAATCAGCTTTTGGAAGAGTCCATAATAATACTTGTAGATGGGCATCAGATAGACATGAACACCGCGCCAATTGACTCTGACAATCTCCTCGACCTTTTGGCATAGCTCCAGGAAATCATCGTGATCCTCGTCGATATAGTGAAGGAAACCCACCGTGTCGGGATCTGTGAAGCAATCGAATCAGTAAATTCCGAAATCAAATGGCAGAACCCCCAACTCACCCCCTCCAGACATGAGAAACTCGAGGCGTGGTATTTCGTAGCCCACGGCCAGTATGGCCTTGAAGTGGTCCGTAAAGATGCGCGGCAGCTCATTCATGTACGGATAAATGTACAGCTTGTGGCTGTGGTCCATCTCGAATTGGGCCACATCATCCACCTCGGGCGACATGTCCACAAAGACATTGACTAGCGGCAGCTGGAACGGATCGGCATCGTCCTCATCAAAGACATAGATATTCGCATTCGGCCGAATGCCGGGACCCATCTCAATGGGATCGTTATCGAAGTGGGCGCCCACAACGGAGGCAATGAGCGTCATCAGGGGTGTGCGGCGCAGATTGGGATCGAACATGGAGTACTTGTCGATGCTGTTGCCATCCTTGAAGGCGCACAGCACCTTGAACAGATAGTTGATGCTCTTGCTGATGAGGCCGTTCAGGTGACGCGACATCAGGCCGTGTATGCAGCGAAAGAGGATGGCCGCCCTGCCCCCGTACTTGCCGTACATGGGCACCATATCCTTCCACGTGACACGCATGTCGTTCATCAGATCCGCACAGCGAGGCAGCCAGTCATTGATCAGCAGCTAAAGCAGGCAAAAGGTGAATATGTATCAATCATGGCGGTGCAGCTTCCAGCCATCGCTTACATCTCTGACTTCGGCACAGCTCCTCTGGATAAAATCATTGACGGTGTCGGCATCCAGCGGTCGCTGGGCCAGCAGCAGCTGCGCCAGATCCACCACCACCAGATCATCGTACAGATCATACCAGAGTCGGTTCAGAGCCTGCACCGCGGGGTGGGAGATCATGAGCAGCTCGCTTATGCGACTCTTGCCCATCAGCAGATTGGAACGCCAGGGCACGGGCGGGACGATCGTGAGCATGGGATAGTCGGGCGGATCTATTTCCAGCTGCAGGCGTCGCCGCTCCATGGTGGATCTGCACAGCAAGGGGGCATGTAATGGCAGAGTGTGGGTGGCATGCGATTGCGACTTACTGCAGCAGGTAGCGGAGGAACGTGCGCTTGACGTGGTAGCGAAAAGTCCTCCTGCAGATCAATCAGGCACACAATGATGAGAATGGCCACGTCCTGGCGCACGCCGCGGTCTCCCACGAACAGATAATCCATTAATATAACTTCTGGCGGCAGTTTGGGCCAATGTTGCTGTAAATGAGTTGATTAGACATTCTGATTCGGCGGAGGCAACTAATTCGAAACTTTTCTGCTGGCGTTTTTCTGGGTTAAGGATTAAGATGGAATGAGATGAGATGAGATACCTTCCGACAGCTGGGTGTGGTGTGTGTGTGTGTGTCTGGCTGCTCATTAAGCCGCCTCGCACTCGGCACTGATTTGCCGTTTGGGATGGCAAGTGCTTCGCTGGGTGCTGCCAAACTTTGCTTGGAGCTCACGTCAAAACATCAACACGCGCCCCGTCACTTGTCATCTCATCTCATCTCATTCCATTCCCATTCCTTGCCCTGCCACTACTCCTGCTCCTGAGGAGCGTGTTTAATATGCTCTCGCATTGCCAGGATGAAACTTTTTCGGCAAAAAGTTCTCTCGAGCGCGAGCGCCAGTTAAGTTTTGCTAATAATGTTGACGCTGCCAGAGACTTCCACACTGGAACACTCTGAAACTCTGCAGTGGTTCAGCTGCTGTGTGTGTGTTTGTGTGTGCGTTGACATGGGCACTCACCTCTTCGTTGAGTATGAATCTCCAGGCATCTCGTAGCAGCGGAGAGCGGGCGTCGATGAATCTCAGCGCCTTGCGTATAAGTCTCGACGGATACGTCTCCAGCTGCAGTATAGACATCTGCAAGAGAAGACAGAAAAAGAAAGAGATTCATAAACAGATTCAGATCTTAGCTCCACTCCACTCCAATCGAAATTTTAATGCCGAAATGCCTCGCCATCTTAGTGGGTGTGTGATTCACGCCCCTCCCTGCCACACACGTTATTCGTTTTCTGTTTGGTTTTTTTTTTCAGCAACTAATCACGTTATTCATAACTCTCCGACCACCATAATATTTACGAGGTATGAATTATATAATTTTTATAAGCACGTTTCCCGGAAACAGAGAGGCTGGGGGCATGAGCTTAATTCACTCTCACGCTCACGCACACATATTTACTTTGTATTAAGTTTATTATTATCATTTTTTATGTACGCGGCGACTCGGCCCTCGGACACGGACACAGACATGGACATGGATTTGGATTTGGCCTGCGAGTCACAGTCAGAGTCCATGGAGTCCACGAAGTCAACGATAAAATTTATTTATGTCCATGGCTGGTGCTCACTTTTGATGGGTTTTTTATGGGTCTTATGGTCAGGGAGTCTCATTGCGGGCTGCGAATTTGGGCTTTCAATTTTTGTTGCCTCTTTCGTTTCCATTTTTTTGTTGGCATATGTTTTGGGGGATGCCCTGCATAATTCAGAATTTGTTTGCGACACGTGGACACAGCTACACCCCAGAACTATCAACTCCACATCTGCATCTATGTATCAGCACCTCCCCTGTACTCACACTCTTCATCAGACATTTGTAGCGCTTTTCTATCTTCAAAGTGAACTTGGCCGCGGCCTTGTCTAGAGATTTTTGATATTTGGCCAGCATGGAACGCTTCTGCTCCTCGGGATCCACGGGCAGCAGGGGCGACATGTAGGCAAAGCGGCTGCAGGGTATTCAAGAATTTACAGAACTGTGTCCAAGCGGTGGGGTAGGGAGGACACACTCACGTGGCTTCCATTTTCTTGAGGCAGAAGAGAAACTCCTCGTTGGTCATGAAATCCTCGCGACAAATTAGCTTCTTGCCCACTTTGCAGGACAGTTTTTTCTGCAAAGGGGAATATTAATTAATTATAAGAAAAAAAGTCAATGAGCAGAGCGGCAAACGCACTCTCTCTGGATCTTTTCTGTGCTTCTCCATGCAGCTGGGCGGATCGGGATACTGCAGCAGATCATGGCCAATGTTGTGCTTGGCCTCTTTAACCACGGGCTCAATCAGCTCGTCTATGATCTTGCCCATTCGTATCAGTTCGTTGCGGCACTCTGCAAGATACACAGAATCATCATGGAGAGGAGAGGCATATATCAGGGTGGGGTGTTTGGACCTACCCTGAGGTGTGCGCAGTGCATAATGATCGCCAGCCTTGAACTTCTCCTTCTTGGGCTTCTTCTGGAGCGACGTGATCCGCAGATGTCTGGCGGCAGGCGATCGGTAGGCGGCAATCAGCTCCGAGGGCGAGCCATGCTGCCGTCTCAGCTGATTCGTCCACAGGGAGGACTTTGTGCCGCTATCAAAGTAGAAGATCCTTACTCGCCGCTCACAGTAGATGTCCAGCAGTTGGCTGGTCATTTCATAGATTTCCTGCTCGCTGGGCCGCACTGGGGCGAGGATTGGATTACAAGGTGGATGTGGGGGTCAGTAGGGGGAGTGTCAAATTTTTAATAATGTACCGTTATGTAAATATGAACGATTATTTATTACCGCCAGTCATCCATTTGTCAATCCAGGGAAATTGATTGCAGGCTGCAGCCAGCGGGGAGAAAACAAACAACAAAAAATGATATAAATGAAAAAAAGTTTTAAAATGAAATGAAAATTGAAAATGTCATTTAATATTTGACCAGCGACTTTATATGTGTGTGCAATATATGTGGATGCATATACATATACACAGTTACATATGTGTGCATTCAGGAGTCTGTCTGGACTTCTCAAATTTGATTTCTCCCCCTCCCCGCTCCGACACCGCTAGTCCCTTGTTTTGTGTGGGGCATTCCCGCCTCAAAGGCTGTGGAAATAAACTTGTTTGTGCAGCATGAAAATTTGTTTTAAATAAAAGTCACGGCAGCCAAAGTTCGATTTTAAAATGATTAAACTCAAAATTAATTTTCATTTCAGACACACAAACACACACACACACACACATACAAAGTGAATACACCTCTGGGGAGTGGGTAGAATGATACTCTTTGCCGTCCAGGGATAAGCATCCGCTTTGCTGTGGCTATCGGTTTGGCCCTGTCACATTTTTATGCTAATGTCCTCTCTATCGAAAACAAGCTTTTATGGCATTGTGCAACATGCTCCCCTATTAGCACCGCCCCCTCCGGCCAGCGGGGATGCAGGGGAGCATCCATTCCGACATTAAATATTAAAAAACTAGACACAAAAATGAAACATTTTTATTACAAACTAGCGACAAAAGTCGCTCCCTGAATCCAGCGACAGGGGACACTGAACGGGGGCGATACTAATAAAACAGAGTGCAGGCGACTGGGGGATGCCCTATACTGGGGAAAGATATTGATGGCTCAGAGGGAATATCTGTAGAGTTCACTGGACTCGAATCCTTCAAATGTTCATTAATTTATCATTTGGAGACTCCTATCCAAATTGTTGCCGTTTTCCGTTTATCCCAAGACCCATGTCACCCCACTCCTAGAAGAGTATCCTCCAGCAGCAACAAAAACGAAACAGAGACGTAAAAATTGTCCATGTAAATGCTAAATAAAACACTATGATAAACATGTTGTAGAGTCACTCGATGCCGCGCCCTGCGCCCTGCGCCCGGCGCCCTGCTCCCGCACCTAGCACCCCCGTGGTGTCCCCGCGGCAATCCCTCCACCGGATGCCGTCGTCCTGCATTCCCAAAGGATATTCAAATAAATGTCATACGCATTTGTTTTTCGGTTTTACCTTTTTTTTCTCTCACATTTTGGTTATAAAATTTTATGTTAAAAGGATAATGTTTGGAATTTTTATGTTTACAGGTGAACAATTTTCCAACGAACAGCAGCGCAGCAGCAGCAGCAGGTGGGGAAAATGAGGAAAAATGTGGATGGGAAAACAGAAGGAGGATGCTGCTGCTGCTGCCGGCTTTCGGGGCATGTTTTTCGCATTTAATAAAGTATTAAGTGTTATGCTTTTGCGGTAAAGTTCTCACTCATTGAATAACGCAAAATGTCTGGCAATTTGTCGGTTAAGCCCCCCCACCTCCGCGTACACACGGAACAACCAAACGCCTGAGATAATGCGCAAATGTTGTTCAATTTAATTGGTCCCCCCGATACCCATACCTGCTCATAGCCCTATCCTGCTCTGTCCTGTCCTGTTCTGTGTCTGTCTGCCACACTCACCCATCGGATTGAAGTTGTAGGAATGATTCTTGGCATCGCGCAGCATCTCAAACTGCTCGGGCATGATAATGTCCTCCAGTTGCAGCTCCTGTAGGCTGTCGTCGTCGCACTCCTCGTACTGATCCTTCACATATTCGAGGTTGTACGAATGAAAATCAAACTCCCGATTGCAGCGACCCACAATGTTGTCATTCTGCATGTGTGCTGCAAGGTGGAACGCGAATTAGGTCTCGGTTTGGGTTTATACTCGTATGTGCAGATACCTACATATCTTCTCTTTTAGGAACTCCTTTACCGGATCTAGGGGCAGCTCATCGAATCCATAGGTCATGCTGTAGAAGGGGCAATCGTTGAGGGGTCGCTTGGCGGTCTTCTTATGCGCCTGCGAGACGTGCACCAGGTGCATGGTGCGGCCCCTTCTCACGCGGTCATCCTGCAGCCGCTTGTCGCAGTATGGCCGCCGCTCGGGCGCAATCTTCTTCTGCATGACGATGATGGGGATCGCTCAGGGTCCCAGAATCTGATGTGGGGTGGATCCTGCTGCTGGTATTCAAATCAAACACAACACAACAGCGAAACACGATTTCTAGTTTGGCAGTTATTTGTTTTAATTTACATGAAAGGCAGAGCACACACTTTTCTCTGACATTGTTTGGCAAAATATCAAATAAAAATCATCCTCTCTTCTCCGATAGTAAAAGTTTTTGCCGGGAACTGTAGCTGTAGCTGGAGCAGCAGCGGAATATTTGCGGGGAACACAGCTGAACGTGAAATGTTTATAAACAAAGTTGGTTTCTCTCCCAGGAGTCCCAGGACCACAGGGACTATGGCAACGAGGGGCAGGGTGTGGGGACAGAGGTTGCTCTGGCAACCGGCAACCGCCTGCCGAGTGCTGTTATTGGAGGCCAGGCAGCGGCGTGGAATGGTGTCTTTGGTCTACTCCCCGACACTCCATCAATGGTTCACCTTTCAGCGCGCTCTGCTCGACTCAATAATATTTGATATTTGTGTCTGGCTTCGGCATCGACGGCAGCCCAGGACCAGCACCAGGACCACCATGGCTGCATTTCTCGAATTGTGCACACATTTTTCAATAAAGAGCCACAACTGCATAAAGGCTGCCGCCTGCTGGCTTTGCCTTCTCTACTACTCCTACTGCTGCTGCTGCTGCTCCTGGCATTCACTGTATTTATTATCCCATTTGTCTGTCTGTCTGTCTGTCTGTCTGTCTGGCCAAAGGAGCAACAGGAGCGAGCTGCACTCGTCATTGAACCTGATTATATGTCGACAATGATGGAAAATAATAATGATAAGCCTGGCGCATGTTCCCTCCTGGCTGCCAGGCTGCCCGGCTGCCTTCCCTGCTAATAGGGTTTGCTCTCCCGACTCCCGACTCCCAACTCCGGGCGGTGCAAATCCTTAAAGCTCCATCATATTTACAAGCCAAAATCAAATTGCATTTCGCCAGTCAGCCAGCCAGCCGGCTCATATCGAGTATCCGCAAATAGAGATGATGATTTTTGATGCGTTCAGGCTGAAGGGGGGTAAAGGGAAACCAGCCATTTTCACTACAATTAATTGTGGCAAATTAATTGGAGATTTGATTAATGGCTGGCAAAATGTGGCTGCCGCTCTTCTGTCGCCTGGCTGCCCTTTGTGGTATTCCACTTGGGCATTCAGGAGGCATTCAACTTTGACCAACATTGAGGGCCACACACACCGACTGCTGCGGTTGCTGCATGTCTCCCTTGTAGCGTGCATGCGTGTGTGTGTTTGTGTGTGTGTGTGTGTGTGTGCGAAAGGTGACAAGTCGTGGGAATAGTACACATCCTGGCGAACCCAACGAGGTCACCCAGCTCATGGCTGTCACGTGCCTAAGCTGCTATGCCCTGCTCTGCACTGCTCTGCACTGCTCTGCTCTGGCCGGTTCCAATTCCAACGCAATGCAGGTGCCGGAGACAGGTCCTGCCTGCCTGCCTGCCTTGCTGCCGCCTGCTTGGGCAGATGCAGGAGGAGAAGGCGAGAAGGTCGCTGCACTGCACCCAAAGCCATGCGTGACAAATATTTATTAACTGCCACAACTGCCACTGGGAGCAGCTTACAGGGGCGCTCAGCCGGGGCTGATCCCTGGCTCAGCTCTAATAAAAAAATTGATTTCGTTCATCAATTGTCACAAATAATGATTACCACGCATTTTCACCCCCCTACCCACGGCATGGGGGGTGGTGTGGCGTCGGGCATGACACGCATCAAATTGCATTTAGTTTGTCATTGGCCTTTGGAGAGGGAGTGGGAGTGGGCGTGGGCTTGGGGCGGGGCAGATTTGGGGTCTGTCAAACAAAGGGTGTATAATGCGACGGCTGTCAGTCACGTGACCTCATTGCCAAAAATACGCCAAAAGCAGCGCGGGGGTGTTGGTGAGGAGTGGCGGGGTATGGGGGTGTGGGGGGGGGTGTGCAACAGAAACAGCAACATCATTATTAACAAAGTCAACGAGCAGCAGCAGCAGCAGCAGAAGCCGAGGAAGGAGTCCCCCCAAAGCAGGCGGCATCCAGGCGGCAGGCATCAACTTCCGCCACCGACTCCGTCTGAGGAGAGTATGCAACACTTTCCTCTCCGACCGGAAATAAGTCGAATCTGATCATACCCTAAGGCGCTTAGCAGGGATTATGCGCTGAAAGGCTGCATGAAATTGGATACTATTCAACGGGCAGAAATATCGTACGAAATGAATCAAAAAGAATTTCAATTTTCTATCTAAATCAATTTCAAGTCCTTAGATAACGACCAGAAATAGTTGTACTCATAGCTCTAGGTGTGAGAAGTGAATGGAATTTAATTTTCCTCGGTAATAAGTTTCATCTTTCAAGCAATCGATTCCCCCAAAGCAATGTCACTCGCTGAGTGCTTCATCTATTCATCTGGAATGAAGCTTTTAAATCTACATCGGTGAGTCTTCCCACCCAACAGAGTTACCTTGCTTTGTGGCAGAGTATAATTAAAGAACTGCCTCGTCAAGGCAAAGTTTGCTCTGCTCTTTATTTTTCTCTGACTTTTTTTTTTATTTTTTACCCCATTGTTTATTTGCCTTCTTTTTTTTTGTTTTTTTTTTTCATTTTTGTTTCCTCATTGCTATGGCAGAATCGCATTTTGTCCGCGTGATTAATGGGCCAAGGCTGAAAGAAAGACTGTCGAGCGACTTGAAAAATTACATTCAAAATAAACGACGAAGGCGTCGTGGTCGGCGTTTTAAAACGGCCTGTCAAATGGGCGTATAAGGGTGGAGATACCTGGGCCGGTGGGGGGGGGTGAAAGTTCCTCGATGTCAAGGCATCGGCAGTAGCAGTGGCTGTGGCACAACAAGCCTGACGCACGTAAAAGATGCAACAGGAGAGTGAGAAAGAGCAAACACCGTGTGATTTACACGCAACAAACGAGAGGATGGCGGGAGAGTTGGGGGTTGTGGGTTGGGCTGATACGGGGTGGGTCATAGTGCAAATTAGGGGTTGACTCCCCGGGGCAAGTCCCCGAGACGCACTCTTTCCGTTGTCAATTGAAAACGTGCCAACAATTTGCAACGACGATTAATCGTGCGACCAAACTCAGAGTTACAATTGGCACTGCTGCTACTCCACCTTCTCCTTCTCGCCCCGCTCCTGCTGCTGCAAGGAGATCCGACATCCTGCTCCGACTCCTCCCAGAGCCATGTGCATGTTGTGTGCGCATTTCCAGCTCTGTTTACGACGTCACGGCGGGCTTTAGCTGGGCTTTGGACTAATTTGTGTGTTGGCTGGCTCTATTATGCAGTGATGGGATTGGGATTGGCGTTCGGATTGGGCATGGGGCTTAAGCTCCTGGCGGACAGACAGGACGCACTGATGAGCACTTAATTCCCAGTCGCTAATTGCTGGGCCAGAAACGCCAGAAAGTAGTCGCAACGATGGCGAAACTATTTGGTGAGCAGTTGAAAAGTTTTTGCCCAAGATTAAATCCCTTCTATACATACAGACATACATATGTACATAATTATGGCTGGGTTAATTATGAGTTACGGCTTTAAATTCGCTTAAATTTAATCAGCTTTTATTGTTAATAATTCTTGCTTTTTATTTTGTGTTTTTTTGTTATCATTAATAATGAATATAATTATGGTATGTCAAAATGCGGGAGGGGGGCAACACACAATTCCAATCACCATATAGATACAAATGCAGATACAGATACATCTGCAGTACCATAGCTATGGCTCCAGAGAGAACCCATCATTAAAGGCTTTTGTATGCAATTACATGCCGCATTGAGCAATCATAAATTAGCTTTTGAAAAGTGCAATACAAAATAAAAAGCGAAAATTCAATTAAATTATAAAATGCACAAAAATTTAATGCCCATCATGAAAATTTCGCCCCCGGCTTCGGCCCCAGCTCCGGCTCCGGGTTCGTGTTCATATTAATCACGATATTTTTTTTTTCAACCATTTCGCTTGTTACAGCAATAAAAAAAAAAAAAAATTGTAGAGTGGAAATTGGAAAATGAAATCTGCAAATTGCAAACCGTTATTATTCACACATATTTGTTTTTAATGTCAACAATCATCAATGGAAATTCCCTTCAAATCCGAGCGTAGAGTCATTCACTCATTCACGCATTCATCACCGAACCACTGGGCTGGGCCCTTCGAGTGCAAATGAGTGGCATCTGATGGCAGGAATGTCAAACCAAATGGAAATGCATGCCACTGATGTGTGAATGGTATTTGATATCCTGATGGCCTGGACATTATATGAAAACTAAAACAAAAAGAAGCCTTTTAGACCTCTGTGTCTAAGGACCAAAGCGTCCACAGATATAACTTAAAATTAACAGAAGCTACATCCATCCAAATCTTATCAGTTTGGGCCTAGCTAGCCGCTAAAAATTAAATTTGCTATAAAATTTAAGAACTACACAAAATTAAAGTTATAATAACCACCCAGGCGAAGGCAATGACATCTTTGCGATAAATTGTTAAAGTTTTGATTATAGAAAGGGTTGCAGCATATTAAGGTTGGTGGGCACAACTTTGGGATGCAACATGTTGCATGGAAAAATTTAATTGAATTCATATGCAATGTTATTTGATTTTGCTGTAACTTTTTGGACAATTTTGAGCTCAAGTTTCTGCCTTTGACGAACTTTTGGGCTAAGAAGAAATGAATATGTCTTCGTTCTGTTGCCGCAGCAGAAGGGCAGCAATGACCCAAGCAGGACCAACATTTGGCCTAGCTAAGCATATTCTGCACGTTGAGATAAAATGTTCGACCCGGTAAATATTTGTGCGAATATCTGCCAAACACACACACACAGAACCTTCACCAGGGATTATGTATCTGTGTGTGTGTGTGGGGATAAATTTTGCAATGCGTAGCTCGAAAATTTCCAACACTAAATTGTTATGGTTTTTAGTCTTAAAGATAAATGTACTTATCCAAGGAGCAGCAGCAGCAGCATCACAGCATCCCAGAGCCAACTTCATTGTAAAGTTTTGCATCTGGCTGGATGGCAAAATATGCCGGAAAATATTTACTCATGGGAAGATTGTTTAGTTAAACCATAAAAAGCGATGGCATGTCCGGGTCCGGGTCGACAGAGGCAGTAGCCAGTCGACAGTCAGGCAGTCCGTTTGCCGTTTTTCGTTGTCGTTGCCAGAGACAATGTAACATTTAAGAAAATTTAAGCCGCAAGCGACTTAAAAAACGAAACGAGACGACTCTGGTGGTGTGTCCTTTTCGTGTGTGTGTCTATGCCCCTTTTTGCTTTTCGGAGCAGAGGAAAGGCATATGATTTAGCCATCTGTTGTTGCTGTTCCAGCTATTGTTAAGGATTTGGCCTATTCTGGCCTGCCTTTTGGATTTTTTACTTATTGTCTTCGGCCACAGCTACAGCGACAGCTACAAAGGGACTCAAAGTCCACCCGAAAACAGCGAGACCAAAGTGGATGGCCAACTAAGGCCAAAGCCTGGGATATAGACAGGATGGATGGACAGCAGGCAAACAATTGCTGTTTGTATCCTGGTTAGCTTTGCCCCGAGATGCTCGCTTCTGATCCTCCTGTACTCCTCCACTCCTTCACTGGGCTGCACTGTCGTTGCGGCTGCTTTGGCTGCTGTACAAATTAGTTTCTAATACCTTCAAGTCAAACAGTGGAGCTCCCGGGCAGCCGGAGACCTTTGCCGTCAGGGCAAACAGACAGCCAAATAAACAGAGAATCTCTCTCTCACTCTCTGTCTCAATTTCGGGCTTTGGTCTCTCGTTTTGGGTTAGAGGGACTTGAGGCTTGGTTGGGTGCCTTCGGGTTAGCATTGGGCTTGAGCCTGTGGCTGGGGGCTAGAGGCCAGGCCAATCAGGCATAAGTTTGCCAAATCACTTGAGCGTGTTTATGAAATAACGTTGACTCTCCGTCTATATATACAGTGAACACCCTGTATGTTTGTGTGCTCGTAAGCATCCACCATGCGGCTGCCCCTCTGCTTCGCTGCCCCTCTGCTTCTCTGCCCCTCTGTTTTGTTGGGGCTGCCTAATTGCAAAACCCATCCATTGTCGATTGATTTCCAGTAAATTGTATTTTAAATAGTTTTCGCTTAGTTTCATTGACTTCAAAGCAGATGTTTGCCCATCAGCCCTCCCCACAGACCACACAGATTACATAATGATGCCGAGTCCAGAACTCTGGGACTCTGGCAATCCAAAAGTTGCCCCAGACACAACCGCAAGACCATGTGGCGGAGTTTAATGAGCTAACTGGATCTGGTTCTGGATCCTTGGGTTGCTGCTCCTTGCACTCCTCGCTCCTCACTCCTCCTCCTCCTTTTGCGTTTATCTTTGCGCAAAAGTTTTAAAATTAATTTTTAATTGTTTATGCAGCCAAAAGTTCAGCAAAAGAAAAAGCAGGAAAACAGCAGAAAAGAGCAGAAAAGTGCAGGAAAAATAAAAACAATTCCTGAAGTGCTAAAAGATAATAAAGATACTTTCGTTTCGTTCGTTTGTTTGTTCGGAGTTACTATTATTGTTGCTGTTGCTGATGCGATGCTGAAAATTCAACGATTTTCATTAGGCTAATGAGGGGTAAATCAGCTGTGGAGGGGAAATGATACATGGGCTAGTCAGGGCTGGCACTTAGTTTGGAGTTTATTTAAGTGAAGAATCGAGGGTATTATCGTGGATGCCTCTGCAGGCATATGCTCTGAAGGAACAAAATATATCAGAGCCAAGAACTCTTTCACGCTGCAGACTTTGCATCCATCCGTTCAGAGCACCAACAAAATGAGAGACAGGCGAAAGCCCTTGGAAATGGAAGCTGCCCCTCAGAGTTACTTTCTGCAGAGCATTGCTCGATCTCTGGCCATATTTGCCTCATCAAATCACAACATTTAGCGGCAGCTGCTGACTCTGCGATCTCAGAGACCTTCGCTGGAACTTTTGCATCTGTCGATTGGCAGCAGCTGTGAATGCAAATTTCTAGATGTATTCAAAGATTCACAGTGAACGAACAAACGAACGAGCAAACAACAATAATCGGGCCACAAAGTGTAGCATTGATAACGATCGAGCATAACCGTAAACTGTGCAGAACTCATGGATATTACGGCGGTAAAGCGGCTGGAGAGTGGAGCGTGGAGGGGTGTGGGGGGGAACATTTGCATAACACTGGACCAAAAGAGTTGACGGACGCGGTGCGATGTCAGCATTAAAAGCGAATGAAGAGCAGAGGGGCCCGGAGCCCAGAGACCGGAGAGCGGAGCCCGGAGAGTGGTGGCAATGCTTTATGAAAGAAAATTATGCAAATTGCTAATAAATTATAGTGAGCAGGCGAACGACATGTAAAATAATAACCAGCGGACAGAGGCAGAGTCAGAGCCGCTGTAGCTGTAGCCGCTGTAGCTGGCGGAGCTGTAGCTGGAGATGGTGGAGCTTTTCGGTTGGATACGGGGGAAGCGGTTGGTCGCGAATTGAATTACAAATGTAAACACAATGCCACAGGACGTGGAGCAGGGACAGGCCTGGTATATGGCCAGACAGGGGACGGGGACAGACCCCATAGTGCTGACAGGATGGGCCCTCTCTCTCTCGCCCGCTCTCTCTCACTACTTGCAGAATCATTAAAATAATAAAGCGCTGTATGCTTTCAAGACGACGACGACGACGACAACGACGAGGACGATGACAACGACCAGGACATTAACTGGCGAGCGGATAATGGCGAAACTTTTTGACATTTATTGTGTTTGTGTCGAATGTTTATTTATGATAGCACGCGGCACCACAGCCCTACACAGGACAGGACAGAACAGAACAGGACAGAGCGCGCCGTTTCCATATTTACATTACAATAATCAAGAGCATAACTAACGGCCAGTGCCAGGGCGCATCATGCCACAGATCCCACAATTCAGTAACCATATAACATACATACACCCCTCCTTTACTCTCCCCTCCTCTGGTATCAATGTGCTTGTTTGCGTATGCGAATGCGTATTAAATTAATGATACTTTCTAGTTCATAAAATTCGTTATGCGAGGAGCACTGATTCCGTCCGCACAGTTCTGGACGGTTTTCTACTCGGTATTCTGCTCGTTGGGCATTCTATTATACGGTCGAGGTTTATGCCTGTTCTGTTCGTATGAATGTCAACATCAGAACACAAATCAAATAATCACATAAATGAGAGCACAGCACAGCACAACAGAACAGGACACAACACACAACACACAACATACGAGAGACCGACCATACCGAGTGTGTCTATTGAATTGTAACAAATTGATTGTCATGAAACATCGTTTATATATATTATAATGTGTCATAGGATGTTCATGCTTCGGTTCCTGCCCTCATTCCATCCTTCCTCCCAAAAATATACGCATACTCATCTCTCGGTGGTGGCCTGCCATGATTTCACAAGTGGCGATGTGAATGATTGCGATAAAGATGGTGCTGGTTCTCGGCTGGTTCTTGGGGCGTCGAATGGGTGGCGGCCTGAACCTGGGCTTGGGTATGGGTGGGTGATCTCTCTTTATGATGGCGATAGTTCGGTGCTGCTCCCCTGGCAGCGCAAAGGAGCTCTCGCAAAATTTATGGTTGTTTACAGCAGATTGCACACTCCATTTGTTTTGTTTTGCACTTACTGCCACTTGACACACATTGGGGCACGCAACCTTAAGATGAGTGTTGACTCTTGAAGCAGAAGCAGAAAAACTTACCCAATTTTGTCCTTTAATTAGTCTTTACGCCAAAAGTGAAAGTGCCCATGCGGGTGCGGGTGCGGGTGCTGTGTGCTGGGTGCTCCCCTTCCCATGAACATCATATGCATGATTTGTGAAAAGTTTTAACTGCGAACTGCGACTTTCCCCCCTCCGCTGCTCATGCTCCTCGCTTTGCTTGGTGGAACAAGCTGCTTGTTTTGCCAAGTTTATGAATTTCATAGCCAAAGTTTTTCAGCAGCGCATAACATGCGCACAACTTGTAAGCTGTTGTTGTTTTGCCCACGATGCTGCTGCTGCAGCATATTTTCGGAAAAATCTTTGATATCTTTGGTGCTTGGCAGGGTTAACAGGATATACTTTATTACCCAAGCAGCACCAAGCTCTGTTCGGTATGTTGTTTTATTTGGCAATTAGCGATTAGGACGAAAGCACGCTGCTCCTCCCAGATAGGACTATCGAGATGTGGCAGTGATGTGCGATCAGCTATCGCATCCATGCAGATTTATAGTTGGAGAAATATCGATAGTCACATCTACATATGTCAATGATATATTTTGGTAATTTCTCGTGTAGCAGAATTGTACTTTAAAATTTAAAGTTTAAATGCTGTGCTGAACAGCTGTGTGTGTTGCTGAACCAACCAACAGTGAACAACAATATATAAACATCTTTTTGTCACATGCTGTCTCTCTCTTTCCATATACATTATATCTTTGTTATCATCTTTGTTATATCATCTTTGTTAAAAAATAAAGCCCAGAAAACATTGCAACCATCGCTGCTTCCCTGCTCCAATTTCTACGACTTTTATGTAATTCTGTAGCAATGAGCCTTTGCCCACCTCCTATACAATATTTCCATCCTGCTTATCGATGGCTGCCTGCCATCACGATCGATCGTTTTGTTATCGATTTGTGTGATTGGCAATTCTTTCACCATTTTGTGCAAATAAAGTTTGGAAAGTTAAAAACAAACAAAAGAGGAGTCTATTTGGCAATTAAAACGCAGAACAGTTAGGAACGAAACGTGCCAGCCGTGCCAGAGCCACAAACGAGCGAGCGAGCGACGCGACCTTTTCCCAGCCATTAATCTTGAGGCGGTTCGTTGAACTTCTTTGCTGTAGTACGCAAATTACCGATAGCCACACTTGAGAAATTAATGTTCGCAGCTATTAATAAAATACTACGTATTGTGCCCTATGCCAGTGTGTGAGTGTGTGTATGGATCGACGCAAAATACTTGCCGCTGTCATTAAAATGTTCGAATATTATTATTATTTTTGCATTAGATCTTGTTAAGAGTGACCGATGCTCGCACTTGACCGTGAAACATTCGAAGCAACGAACGACAAAAGGTAATGCCACAACAATGTTAACGAAAATGAAAGCGAAACGTGGAGTGGAGTGGAATGGAATGGAGCATTTAGTTCCGCACTGGGCAATCATCGTATAGTGTGGTGCCCCCTCTGCCCAAGTCGCAAGTGACGGAATCCACGTTTGGGTCGAACCGGCTCCCAGTCGATGCTGAGGCGTAGTCCAAGACGAGACGGTGGCTGTGGCTGTGACGGTGGGGAACGGGCACTTGAGGGCTTGAGTGGCGCATGTTGAAGCTTGGGCTTGCAAATCCAACGCCACGCCGAAGCCCTCTGCCGGGGATTGTTGCTTTTGTTACCATACTGCTGGTATCGGTTCCATTCGGATTCGGAATCGGATTCCGATTCGGTTTCCGTTGCTGTTTGCTGGCAAACAAAGTGCCGGTCATTGTTTGGTTTTGTGAGGCGCCGCTACGCGCCGCCCGGCCTGGCAAACATTAGAGCGTATAAATATGCCGACAAATTGCGACTATTAATCATTCGACCCATAGATTCCACCGATAAAACAATTAGCTTGGAGATCTATACCCAAAATGGTGAATATCCCAGCCACAGGAGCACACACCATCTACCAGGATTACCCCCATCCATTCCCATTCCTCACTCATTGCAGAAACTTTTCATTGCGTGCATCTTCATTGCCGCAGCGACGGCTGCAGTGATTCCTGTCGAACAAGCCAGGCACCGTCGCGACGTCTCCGAGATCGTGAACGATTACGTCCCGCCAGCAGAGGAAGTTGCCCTCGATGAACCCCTCGGGGAGATCGCCCAAGACTCGGCTGTCGTGGGAGAGGATGGATACCGCTACAAGACCGTGCGACGACTAAAACTACGTCATCGGCGTGATGTCTCTGAGATCGCCAACGAATACCTGCCCCCTTCTGAGGAGGTTGTCCCCGAGGCCCCTCTTGAGGAAGCACCCGTCGAGGAAGCCAGCCAGGACTCTGCTGTCCTTGCTGCCGATGGATACCAGTACAAGACTGTGCGTCGCCTGAAGTACCGCCAGCGTCGTGATGTGTCGGAGATCGCCAACGAATACCTGCCCCCTTCTGAGGAGGTTGTCACCGAGGCCCCTCTTGAGGAAGCGCCCGTCGAGGAAGCCAGCCAGGACTCTGCTGTCCTTGCTGCCGATGGATACCAGTACAAGACTGTGCGTCGCCTGAAGTACCGCCAGCGTCGTGATGTCTCTGAGATCGCCAACGAATACCTGCCCCCTTCTGAGGAGGTTGTCACAGAGGCCGCCATTGAGGAAGCTCCCGTCGAGGAAGCCAGCCAGGACTCTGCTGTCCTTGCTGCCGATGGATACCAGTACAAGACTGTGCGTCGCCTGAAGTACCGCCAGCGTCGTGATGTGTCGGAGATCGCCAACGAATACCTGCCCCCTTCTGAGGAGGTTGTCACAGAGGCCCCATTGAGGAAGCCCCGTCGAGGAAGCCAGCCAGGACTCTGCTGTCCTTGCTGCCGATGGATACCAGTACAAGACTGTGCGTCGCCTGAAGTACCGCCAGCGTCGTGATGTCTCTGAGATCGCCAACGAATACCTGCCCCCTTCTGAGGAGGTTGTCACAGAGGCCTCCATTGAGGAAGCTCCCGTCGAGGAAGCCAGCCAGGACTCTGCTGTCCTTGCTGCCGATGGATACCAGTACAAGACTGTGCGTCGCCTGAAGTACCGCCAGCGTCGTGATGTGTCGGAGATCGCCAACGAATACCTGCCCCTTCTGAGGAGGTTGTCACAGAGGCCGCCATTGAGGAAGCTCCCGTCGAGGAAGCCAGCCAGGACTCTGCTGTCCTTGCTGCCGATGGATACCAGTACAAGACTGTGCGTCGCCTGAAGTACCGCCAGCGTCGTGATGTCTCTGAGATCGCCAACGAATACCTGCCCCCTTCTGAGGAGGTTGTCCGAGGCCCTTTGAGGAAGCTCCCGTCGAGGAAGCCAGCCAGGACTCTGCTGTCCTTGCTGCCGATGGATACCAGTACAAGACTGTGCGTCGCCTGAAGTACCGCCAGCGTCGTGATGTCTCTGAGATCGCCAACGAATACCTGCCCCCTTCTGAGGAGGTTGTCACCGAGGCCCCTCTTGAGGAAGCGCCCGTCGAGGAAGCCAGCCAGGACTCTGCTGTCCTTGCTGCCGATGGATACCAGTACAAGACTGTGCGTCGCCTGAAGTACCGCCAGCGTCGTGATGTCTCTGAGATCGCCAACGAATACCTGCCCCCTTCTGAGGAGGTTGTCACAGAGGCCGCCATTGAGGAAGCTCCCGTCGAGGAAGCCAGCCAGGACTCTGCTGTCCTTGCTGCCGATGGATACCAGTACAAGACTGTGCGTCGCCTGAAGTACCGCCAGCGTCGTGATGTGTCGGAGATCGCCAACGAATACCTGCCCCCTTCTGAGGAGGTTGTCACAGAGGCCGCCATTGAGGAAGCTCCCGTCGAGGAAGCCAGCCAGGACTCTGCTGTCCTTGCTGCCGATGGATACCAGTACAAGACTGTGCGTCGCCTGAAGTACCGCCAGCGTCGTGATGTCTCTGAGATCGCCAACGAATACCTGCCCCCTTCTGAGGAGGTTGTCACCGAGGCCCCTCTTGAGGAAGCACCCGTCGAGGAAGCCAGCCAGGACTCTGCTGTCCTTGCTGCCGATGGATACCAGTACAAGACTGTGCGTCGCCTGAAGTACCGCCAGCGTCGTGATGTGTCGGAGATCGCCAACGAATACCTGCCCCCTTCTGAGGAGGTTGTCACCGAGGCCCCTCTTGAGGAAGCGCCCGTCGAGGAAGCCAGCCAGGACTCTGCTGTCCTTGCTGCCGATGGATACCAGTACAAGACGGTGCGTCGCCTGAAGTACCGCCAGCGTCGTGATGTCTCTGAGATCGCCAACGAATACCTGCCCCCTTCTGAGGAGGCTGTGGCCGATGCGCCCGTTGAGGAAGTTGCCCAGGACTCTGCCGTTCTCGGCGATGATGGCTACCAGTACAAGACCGTGCGTCGTCTGAAGCTGCGCCACCGTCGTGCCCTGTAAGTACCTGTAAGAAATGTGCCTGTGTCACGTTCACGACTCGAATAATTCCCCCCCCCCACCAAGAACAACCCACTATTAGGCTTTAAGTAAGAAGGACTTCTGTTTGCTATTGTTTAACGATTGAAATCAACGAAATAAATCCAACGAAAATTGTTATAGTATATCGTACATCGTGCATGTGTCGTGGCCCTTTCTTTTGTTGCTTTGTTTCGCAGGACGCTCCACGCCCACGCACCTGTCGCGGGGGAGCTGGGACTCGATTCCATAAATTGTATACCTTTTCGCTTAGTTATGACAGCAACAGTTAAGCCCATGGCTCAGCGCACAAGAACGCAATTATCCAAAAACGACGCCAACAGCAGCGAGGACGGTGCCCCGGATGAAGGAAGGGTGAAGGGTCAGCACAGGTCCCGGTCCTGGTCCTGGTCCTGGCCCTGGCTATGCCACCTTGTTCGGGCGCAACTTCAACGTGCTCTAACAAATACTTTAAGCTATGCTTTTGAAGATGTTAATCTCATGTCAAGTCCACTTTACACACAACGTTAAGGGTTTGCCTTTGCCCTTCCCTGTCAAGGAACTAGCACTAGTCCTGGGTCCTGGGTCCTGGCTAGCAGCAGCAGGACAAAGTCATCCATTGATTTGTGTGTGTGTGTGTGTGTGGGGTGTTGGCAGCCGCTGGCCGGGAAGATGGCAGGGCAGCAAAAAAAGTTGTTAAGTTAAAAGGCATTTGAACCGCAACGCCGAGGAGGATTTCGGTCAGCGCTCCTTTTTGGGATCTAACAACTTCCTTTGCACGCGCCTCCAAACGATACCAAAACGATAGAGGTCGTCACGAATGGTGGGTGGGTGTCGAGAGGGGGCGAGGGCGAGAACGAGGACTGTTGGACAGCCCCAACTAATAATAATTTATCGATCCCCTAGCCAAAGTAGTCACATACGTGGGTCGCCCTATGATTTATGGCAGCCAGCGGGGACTGGGACTTGTGTGTGTGTGGGCCGTGCCCACGCCGGGGTCTTGGGCTGGGTTGGGCCCGTGTCCTGGCCAAAGAAGGAAAACGCCATCCAAGGTGCCAGACAGGCGGCCAGCGCAGTGCCAAATTGGTTTAATGTGTGGTTAGACAACTTATTTAACGTTTTCAAGTGGTTAGCGCACGCCCGACAGGACGCCCGCCCGCCCGTCCGCACACACACACAGTCCCACAGATGTGGCTGTGGATATGTGGATTGGTGTATTGCTGGACTTGGAGCTGGGACAGCGGCCGTACGCCGAGCAGTCAGTCAGCGATTTGGGCACTCAGGTGGCACAGCACTCATCGCCCGGGGGGAATCCGACAAGGCAACAGTCGTTTTGTTGCGCTTTGTTTGGCCACATAAATCATGCAACGCCGTTATTTACCCGTTCACTCGAGAGCGAGTCGAGGCGAACTGGTTACGTTACGTATGCTACCAGTATGCCCCTACACTATCTCCAGTATCTGCACAAGTAGGGCCCCAGGCCCCTGGGCCCCTGTCCCCATGCGCTGATGCATCATCCACTTTCGGGCACGAATCATGGAGAGCAGCAGTGGATACACTTGGGGGAAATAGTGATTGAAAGTTACAAAGAAATATGAATGGATAAAAGCTACAGCCATAAACTTTAAATATTGCCGTATCAAGATCAGGAAAATATTCCATTTCGGTTCGTTTGTTCGTTGTTTTGTGGTACTTCAATTCTATTTTGGGCTATCCTTCGTCTCTCTTGGGCAGCTGAGACGGTTCTTGAATGCAATAACAATATACACAGTGCCTTGGTGGGGCGAGGAGCAGGAAAGACTTGCCTTTTGCTCTGTTTAATGCACAGTCTTTATCGACGAGAGCAAAAATCATATATGTACGTTCGTCGATTCCTGGCCTGTGTGATTATGTGACATTTAGAACCAATCAAATTTCTGCTATTTAATGCGATTTTTATTCCATTTCGAATTTGTGCAACCAGTTTAACATAAATCGCAAATACTTTATATTTTCAACGGATTTACAACCCGAAAAGTAAAGCTGTCTTCGTACAATAATTCCTAGGCGAGCGTGGGATGGACACATAAATCAGTTGGAACCATTTCTGGTAAGTACGCCATCAAATGGCAAAATTATGACATCATTAAAACAATTATCTACGCCAAGTTATACGATCTGATAACTTGAGACAAGGACTGCCTCGCCCTCGTTGGAGAGCTAAACTACTTTTTGAGAGGGAAAATCGCATAAAAATTTTTATGAATTATTTGAAATATTTTCAATTACCCAAGGGCGGCGCAAACAGTCACCAAAGGACCGGACCAGAGGGGAGAGAACTAGAGACCACATAAATAGATTTATGTTCTATTCGGCAATGGTCTGGCTGGGCATTAACAGGACATTCCCGACGAGCAGAAGACGCAGTAATGAAAGCGAAATTATGGCCAATGCCATGACCCACAAGACCCAATGCCAGTGATTCAAATTCAAAGCTTGATTAAAATTCAAAAGTTTCTCTCCCTTCAAAGAGAACCAACCCCGCCCCGTCCCCGTCCCCAGTCACATGCTTGGCCATAATTTATCATTTAATGGGTGGGTGAGTCATTATCGGCGGTGGTTCGGAGTGCGGGTGGGCTGAATGTTTTGTTGATCCAATTGGGGCGCCAAATCAATTCCTGCCGCTGATTAGCTTAACCCACAGCACCCACACTGCCCCACTCCAACACTCTTGCTGCACATGCAAATAAAATGAGTCCGGAACCAGGACAAGATTTCGAGATACCAATGCATAGCCCCATTATGACATAAGCCAGGGACATGTCGGTCTCTCGGTCTGTCGGTCTGTCTGTCTGTGTGGGGTAAACATGGTGCTGCAACTTTATGACCACAATATAATTTATTCAATGCCATTTGTAGCCACGAAGGAGGGGGAGGAGGAGGCGGAGGCGTGTGGCACAAGACAAGCAATTGACATTTTTGTGACTTTTGAAAACTATAAAATGTGCAGCTCCGAGCATGGCAAATGGCGAAAGGCAAGCAGCCGGGCTGGGTCAGAGCCAGGCCAGGCCAGGCCAGGCCAAGGCAAAAGCATAATGATGACGGACATAAAGACCACACAACAGACAGATATACGAGTACGAGTATATGTATAAAGATATACTCGTAGACACTCGGGGCTCTGAGCTGGGCATAAAAATAACCCGCACAAAGAGAGAGGGAGAAGAATGCTCGCTCGTCGTAGTTGTTGGTTGGATAAAATAATAAAGTTGCTCTTGATTATGTGTGTCGCTCTGTTGGGTGTCCGTCCACCACTTCCCGTCCCCCGTCCCCCGTCGCCGTCGCCATCGCCGTCCTTGTTCCCAAAAGAAGTCCGGGTAAATACTCGTTCTCGTACTGGTACTGGCACTGGTAATGGTACTGGTACTGGTGTTCCGTACAAATACGCCAACAACTAAACTAAAATTGTCAGCGCGTCATGTGTGGCAGGACTTACAGCACATTACACGTCCTGTCCACCCACGAGGATATGATGGTGGCCAGGACAGGACCTTCGCCATTTGTCCAGCTCGTCAGAGCAGACACAAGACACAGACACAGACACATAGTTGAAGCAACAAGAGAGAGGGAGCGTTGGGCTGGGCCGTATTCCGTATGCCGGATATCCTTTTTGACATGTCATTAAATTTTATATACACAATAATTTTTCACAATTTGCTTTATGACCATTTTAAGAGCCTTCTTCTGGCTGTCGTCCCGTCGCCCCACAAGCTGAATATTCTACACAGAGAGAGGGACACGAGATACACGGATACAGATAGCAAAACCAAAGGCTAAGACAAACAAAGGCCACACAGACGCAGGCAGACACATCAAATAAGGTTCGAGTTTGGAAAATACCTCAAGTTTCGAGTGAAAATAATGATGGATGGACAGAGGGCAACACTGTTGTTGAGTTGTGGTGCTTTGGGGCGGGGGGAGAATTGAGCTGAAATATTCAATCATTTGCAGCAGCTGAAGGAGAAGGATTAGGACTTCATTTGGCATTCCGTAAGGACTGAATATACTCGTTGTAGAAAAGCAATCAAGATTATTACTATTCCCTCTGAGTGGCAGGATTGGTAGTAGGTAGTAATTGAAGATACAGGTAGTCACTTTTGGGAATTTAATATCACTCGAGCCCTGTTTTATTTGTGTTGAGCAAAGGACAGCAGCCAAAACGGACACTGTGTCCCCGTAAATCTACCACACAAAATTCCATCAATTCCAACCTGTCATTCGTGCCAAACACCACAACTGTATTGTTATTATTTGCAATCATCTTTTGAGTCGAGTCCAAACACATCAAACCGCAGAATGATTATGCCACCCGAAAACCCCCTGGTCCTAACACACAAAAGGAGCAACCCGAAGGACACTTGACTTTTACTATATCATTTTACGGCCATTAAGTATTATTTTGAAAATCGAACGAACATTCCTCCATTTCCGTTGCTGTCTCTTGTATCTGTATTTGTATCTGTATTTGTATCTGTATCTGTATCTGGGACTCCACCTAAGCCTTTGTTTGCCTGTGTGTGTGTCCGGCATTGCTAAATTGCTGAAAATTATACGTTTTATTATGATACTCATTGCCGTAGTCGTAGTCCGTACAGGGGGGTGGCATGGGTCAAGTGGCTTTAGGTGGACTTACAGACAAACCGAAACGAATCGAATCAAATTCAACCAAAACGAATCGATGTCGTCCGAGTAGAGTCTCCTGTTACAAGTGCCCAGCCATTGAATCAGAATGCAAAGCGAACTTGAAAAGGATTCTCGGGGAGGATGCCCAGGCAATGTCAGAAGTCAGTCAATGATTTTGGCAGGGCGAGGAGTTCCTGGTTCCTGGTTCCTGGCTCCCGGCTGCAGTTCCTGCTGTCTCCAACTGGTACTCGGCCATATGTAGTTGTGTCAACCAGAGCCAAGGCACAGTGTCTGGCTCTCTGTCTGCAACGGAAATCTTCTTACAAAACATTCGCTTAAGTTTATTCAAACAAACTTAGATAACACATGAGGGAGCCAAGGAGACCAAGTGGTGGGAGAGTGCTGTAGCTGGAGACCCACTCGAAGACATCCTGATCTACGGGGAGCAGAGACAAAGGAGCTGCCAATCAGTCAGGCGGAATAAGCATCGCCGCACGAGTGTCCCAAATGCTGAACGTACAACCAGCCAACCCCCGCCCCTTAGCCACTCTTCCAATTACAATGTCTTTTGTTCTATATATTCGTGGGGCAGGAAGAGAGGTGGGGACAGACCCTAGACCCTAGCTAAACGCTTACTTTCTCTCTCATTTTGTTGGTCGTCGTCGTCGTCGTCGTCGTTGCCATTGTTGTTGTTGTTGCTTTTTGGGCCATTTTGTGTCTGCTACGTTGGCCCGGATTAAATGTATGACCGAGGAGCAGTTCAAAACCATGATTACACTTCAATCTATTTTCTCCTGTCCTGTCTTCAGTCTCCATTTTGTTTTATGTCTCCTTTTGTGCGTGTGTGTGTGTGTGTATGTTGTGCGTGTGTGTGGTTGTGCGTGGGTGGACAAACAACAACAACAACAGCGAAATGGGGATTCGGCTGAGAAAAATGCGTTTCAAAGACATATAAAAAATGTTCAGCGAGGAAAGGAAAGAGGTCGAGTATTGGATATAAACCATTGAATTTAATCAAAAAGGATTTAGGTCCCTCTCTGTCTCTCTCTCTGTGTGTGTCTCTCCGTCTTTCTGTGCGGGTTACTTTGGCTTGACCTTGCCGCCCTGAAAAATCGCGCACTCTGCCACGTGCCACCCAACCAGCAAAAACCAGCAGCCAACCCACACATAGAGCCAGGAACCCACAGAGATTCCACAGCCGAGCCACATGAAACGAAAAACGAACGAAAGTGGTCATAAAGCGTGGGAGTAGTGGTGGTAATAGTGGTAGCCGTAAAAGTAAGTTTTAGATGCTCTGATGGGGGCAAACGATACGATGCACAATTGCTCCACCGAAATAGATGTCGTAATTATTATTATTTAAATAAGAGCAAAAGGCATCAAGCCAGGGGGGGGCAAGAGGGAATGCCTAACCAGTCGAGTTGCTAAAGGAAATGGATTGTATTTTATGGTTAATTCCCTTCCGTGGGGCTCGCCATTACCCTCCTGAAGCGGCGGCTGCCTTTCACCTTCACTTTTTCACCTTGACTTTCGCTCGAAATCCATTTCATGCTTTTCGGTTTACCGAAGCATCCCCTGGACCCAGCATCCTGTCTTCGCTCTCCTTCTCTGTAAAACCGCCTGCGGTGGCGACGCCATCTTAAATGCAGCTCAAAAAGCAGACAGTTCCAGCCATTTGCAGGCAAATGCATAATTAAGTTATTAGAACGAAACGAGCAAACGAAACAACGAAAACATTGAAAGCTAACGGAATTATCTAAGCAGGGGAGAGGGCTGAGCTCGGCTGGCGGCTGCACCGGATGGCTGCAGGGGTGGACGCTGGGTCGGACGGACTGCACACTCCAGTTCCAGTTCTAGGCAAAGAGTCAACCAACCAGCGGCAAGGTCTCGACAGTCTGCAGGTCTGGCCAACCACCAGCAGGCAAGGAACAGGCAGCAGCCACAGGCAGATCCAGACCCAGCTTCAGAGCAGTGGGCTGAGGGCTGAGGACAGTGCGTGCAGCAGCACCAAATTCGTTAGTCGTTTGTCCACACCTTCCCCGCTTTGACCCCGGGCGGTGGCGTCGTCATCGTTGGCAAAAGTTGTGGAATTATATTTCCTATGGGCGGCAACCAAAGTCCGCCCCTTCGAGCACACACACACAGGCACGCACACAGAGCCGCAGAGGCAGAACCAGAGGCAGGGACGGCAGATTGCTCAGACGCTATAATTTGTAATCATGCTGAGTGCAGCGGCGTCCCAGCCAAAGGGGGTTGCTGCTGCTGCTCGAACAGCCAGAGGCCCATGGTCAGGACTATTCAGGACTCAGGACTCAGGACAGAGGCTGATGTTGATGATGCTACGGTTGGATACGGGATCCAGCAAGTGGTTGTTGACTGCCGGATGCTTAGGAAGGTCTTAGCTGTTATTACGCTCATGTGTCACTTTTACAGGGCCGCAGACCAAATGCGTGTGTGTGTCTGTGTGTGTGTGTCTGCAGGTCGGTGTCTTTCTATCTCCTGACTCATATATTATTCACCATCTGGTGGTCCTGCTCCTGGTGCTGGCTATCCTGGCAACGTTGCCGTTGCCATCCCGCTCGCTTGCTTTTTTGTGACGCCTGCAGACATTTTGCAAAGTTAATCTCCGGTTTGTTTTCCTGATAATGGGCATGTCAACGGTACTTTCTGATGCTCTCTTTCTCTGCGTTGTGTCTGTCTCTGTCTGTCTGTCTGTTTGCATTCATATTTGTATGTATATTGCACTTGTAGTTGTCTGGGCGCTTCCCCTTTTTTTGGACTGTCTGTGTTTTTGATGAACTCCCTGTTGGCTGTGGCTGGCTCTCGCTTTTCATATTTACCCTCTGTCGGAGGACGGACTCGACTCCCAGAAACAAGTGAGAGCGAGAGTTTAAATGGGTAATCCCTGGCGGGGTGCGATGGCGGATGCAGCTACTAAGATACCCTTTGCGAAGTATATTTTGCTTGTAGTAAATGGAATAGTCATCTACGGTATTTGTAGATATTTTTAAGATTTATTTAAGAGAAGTTAGGAATCTATATAGGACACAGAATTCTATCGCAGCTAAATATTGCACGGATAAAGTGATATAATCGTAAGATTTCGTAAGATACTTCCCAGCCCTCGCTCTTCGTTATGTCCAGCACACCCTCCGTCAGCCAACACCCTCGAATACTGCCCCCGCACACGTTATATTGGGCCTCAAAATGGTGTTGTGTCCCAGACACGCCCACAAGTTTTAACACGGGCACGCCCCCAAATTAATCAAGCTTCTGTTGCAATTTTGGACCAACTGTCACCGGAACGGCTCTGGGATGAGGTCTACGGCGAGGTCTCTGGCGAATGCGTGGGCGAATCTTCCTGCGGTTCAATCTGCAGCAATCGCATCAGGATCCGGCCGCCACCTGATGATGTTGACGGGTCCAGAACTGCCACTTGTTCCGCTGCGGAGGCTGTGTGTGTGTGTGTGTGTTCTGCTCCTGCTCCGCTTTATGGATGTCACGAGCGTACCTGGCGGCTGGTGGCTGCCTGATTTTGACAAGCTCAATTAGGGCAGCCAGCACTCTAACCGGATTGGAATCGGGATTGGCAATGGGGAAGGGGATACGTGTGGGGCATATAATTGTGTGTGTGTGTGTGTGTGTGTGTGTGTGTGGGGATCCACGTTGTTATTCCAATGGTTTTGGCAATAATGGAGAAAAGAAAGCGTTTAAATTAATTGCAATTTTAAGCAGATTGAAACTTGTCAAACAGCGAACCAACTGGCTTACAGCAAAGTTAACGTTAATACCCCCGATGCACTATGGGAAATTTGACCACTTTTTCTGGCCAAAATTAATAACTCAAGAACGGAGCAAGATATTTAACTTCTGTTTTGCATCGGGTTAAATGAACCAACATCTATTAGAAATAGAAAATTAAGGGCGTGGCACCGCCCCGTTTTTTTTTAACTCATTTAAATTTTCAAATTTTTTAGAGTACTACTTAACAAGTAACAACCTTTTGTGACAGTATTAGGTTATATTTATTGGACAATGTGGGCGTGGCACGCTTAACAAGGGAAAAGTTTTAGGAAGAAGTAATATAAAGCGCATTCATCTTGTAGCCTGTAATGAACTACAATTATAATGTATTGTAAGAAATATATTTTCCTTTCACACCTTTAGAAAAGACCTGCTCTTCGTTTTCCAATTCATTTGTATTTATATTCGAAATGTTTAAGTCTAATTAATTAAAAGAGCTTTCATCTTAACGCTCCGTGCTGCCATCCGATTTGATGAGCATTATAATAGGCTTAAAACCCTAATGGAATTTCCTTGTGTGATACGTTAATCCAAATTCACTGAAGAAATTATCGGATGAAGTACCTATAGTCGCAGAAACACGTTGTTAGGTTTTCATACTACCGTATCAGACTATAGATTTGTAAAATTTATTTCGAGATTGTTCCCAAAATAGGCCTTTGACATCTTTTTTTCGCTAAAGAACCTCTTTCTTATCAACACAGCATCCTCCTTTGCGACTTTTAACCTTGCTACGTACCTCTTCCAAAAATCGGAGTTTCCAAATTGAGGTTATGTCCTAAAATTAAAATTTTCGCAAATCGTAAAAGTGTTATTTTAAACTACATTCATTTGAACAAGAACTTAATACTTAAATATACAATACATCTTGTTGATGGACTCTGCTGGACTCACTTTAAATCCCTTTTGCAAGATGAGACTTTATCAAAAATATGCATTTACAAGGCTACTACATTTTGGCTCTATTAAGGGGACAATACGCGTTTTCTACGTCGAAGTTCACAAACACATAATTAAAACCAACTGATTGAATTCATTTCAAAATTTGAGGATATTGTTTATTTTTGTTTTTTGACCACTTAAAGTTAGCAAAAACTGAATATTGCAGAAGTATTGCCTTGCAAATGAAACAGCTGTGTTTATCATCTGATTCCTTTGTTGTCGCCCTTATCAAGATTTCTGTTATGCGCATTAAAGATTGAGTATTGTGAATGCGTTGCACTAAAACTTTTTAATATTCCGACTTTAGAAATGGGTTTTGGCCAGAAAAAGGGTCAATTTCCATGTGATGGATGCCACACCCACACACACTCCCGCTCCCATTTCGGCTTCTGTTGCACGCACACCCATCCCACACACATCCCACACACTGCACTTAAGATGATAATCATGTTTACGTGGCGCAAGTTAAATTGCTAACGTAATGGACTAACAGCAGGTGAGGCGGACTCCTGCCTCGAGCAGAATCCGCATTTGCTCTGGAGCCTGGAGCTGAAGCTGAAGCTGCTGCTGCTGCTGCTGCTGCTGCTGCTGCTGCTGGAGCATCTCCTCATGCGTGCCTGGCTGTCAGCGGCACATTTCGACTGCTTCCAAGTTGGCCAACGAGAATGGCAGGAGAGAAAAAAAAGAACCATTTGTTTGGACGTGCGATGAGGTGGGAATGAATGGAGGATGAGGCGGAGTAGGAAGAGAGTGGGTTGAATTGGATTGGATTTGGAGTACGGTGTGGGGAAGGCTCTGTGCTGCTCCCTCCTGTGTGGTGCGCGCTTCATTGGACAACTGAATATGCAAATTGAATTGAGCGTATTATCGACGAGAGGCTACAGGGGGGAAGGACAAGTGCTTCCGAGTCTGGACAGGGGCGGACAATGCAGGTAAGCAGCCTCCGTTTGCCCATCAACATAATCGCTCAAGCCAAGGGCTTTGCACGGGATTGCCATGACGACGGCAATGGCGATGGCGATGGCATCGGTGCTGCTCTCCAGCTGAAGCTGATGCTGATGGTGCTCAGTGGGCCAAGATGGCGTCAAATGGTGCACAAAATTAAAATTTTAATGGCCAGCAGCTGATGCTTGTTTTGGCTTGGCAGCAGCAGCAGCAGCAGGGATTGCACATTGGTGGAGGCGAAGACAAAGGCGAAGAGCTGTTTAAGCCAAGACTTTCGAATTGTCCCGCGGGCATGAATATGGAAAAGTAGTGCAGCAGCAGTCTCGGCAAATGTAATCTTTATGGTTGGTTCTTCCTACAGGAAAATAAAATAGTTGCTTTAGCTATGAGCGCAAAGGGGGAGTGATAGCAAAGACAAACCCCTTCTAAACATACAAACAGTGAAATATCCCCTAAGGAACAGGCAAGGATCAAAATTTTTAGCTGCTGTGTGTTCTTAGTTCCAGTAGGTATTACAGGAAGGGGAGTACATACGGATGTGCTTCAGGCATCGACAAAAGTCTGTGAAATTCTTGGAAAATACTTTCCTACTACTTTATACTCTGTCTAAATTGGAATATTCCCGAGAAATTCCAGAAAATACTGCAGATCTCTCTGCTTGTAAAAAGCTGCCCTCCGGTAGAGCTTCCACACGATTAAAAATCCCATCATACTTTTAGTCTGTCCGTACAAAAGGAACGGAACCGATAAAGAGCTTTGCCACAAACAATGCCCGGTTCGTTCTCAGTATTTTGTTCTTTGTTCTCCAAACAGCGCGCTCTTCTCTCGCGATTGTGTGCGACTAAATAAAAGAGAGAGCGTTGGAGAGAGGGGAAGGAGAGTGCAAGTATATGACTGATTGACGCACGTAAACAAATAGTCTGTCCGTCAAGTGGAGAGGCACCACACACTGAGAGGGCGCATTCAACGCCGAGCGCTGGGCCAGAGAGGCCGCGGAAAAGCCCCCAAAGACCCAAAACAACACTCGAAAAATAGAACAAAAGCCACAGCAAACAAACACACCGAAAAACGGGAAAGAACAAAATAAAACCAAAAAGAGTTTGAACAAATTAGCGCTATGTAAAAGCTCGCGATAAACGAACCAAAATTTTGACAAGTGTCGCCAGTGGTCGGTCGGTCGGTTGGTTCGCCTCCGCTCCACTATTAAATATTTAACGGGATCACAACGGCAGCTGGTGCCCGCCGGCCACCAGCCCACAACGCGATGTCGTCGCCAATTAGCACGGCGGTGCAGCGTCGCCGGCAGCTGCTGCACAGCGTTGAAAGTTTGCGCGGTCGTGTACGTCAAGTGCTAAAATGTGTTATTAATTTGCATATTGAGTTTTTGGTAATTGAACACACCACACCCTGTTTCTGTTTCAGTCCCTATCCCCATGCCTCATCTCGGATCATTCTTTGACCCCACACACACACAAACAAGTGTTGTAATCCACTAGACCACAGTGTGACACTTGTTTGCATTTGCATTTGCTGCTGCCGAAAGCCAGCTGTAAATGTTACCCCTACCTCGCTCTCTCTAGCTCTCTCTCGCTGGCTGCATTCCGTTCCACTTTCGTTATCTCTGCCTCTCTCCCAGCCCTCTCTGGCATTATGATTCCATATGTTTTACACTTGAGCCCGTAATAATAGCTACCCGACTGCACGTGAATCTTCTGGGATTACCATATCGGAGGAATAATAACGAAATAGTTGCCCATTGATTGAATAGCTAGTATAGCTATTATTTTCACCCCAAGTGTTGTTGTGTCTCTCACACCCGCTGTTATCTAGCGTAACATTTCGCTCTAGCAGCCCGCTGTTAACAGTTGCGACACCGTTTGGGAGCTGTTAATGCAATTATAGCCCCACTATTGGGAACGAAATGTTAGAACGTTGCGTTTGGAATGAAGAGGGGATTGTGCTGGCGGGGGGGTGGGGTGGGGTGCCGTGATTACTTGGACCGCTAATTAGAGAAAGCCGGCAGGGCCATGGGCTAACATGAGGATGGAGGGGCTCGAGTGCGCCTCCCCAACATGCATCGAACATGAGCTTAGTTTCCCGGGTTCAGAGACTTTGCTAATTGGGTTCTAATAGACCCGACATTGACGAGGCCCGTGAAAAGATTTTGTAGCTGAAATCCGAGCCGCAGACAGCGCGGACGGACGGTGGACGGACAGAATGGGCACTGCCCAGGCGAGGCGGCTATCCATGACCGGAACGCCGTCGTAGTAGTTACTGTCAGTGTCATCCGACACCACTGCACGAGTGTTACCTTCCCCCCGCCACACCCAACACACCGTACCACGTCCATTCACGTTCATTCATTCGCTCAAAGCAAATCGAGCAAAATAAGCGATTTTGCAGGTAATCTAATTTCTAGTCACACTCTCCAGGTGCTCGAATCCGATGTGGCCGCTTTGCTGGACGAGGTGCGGGCCCTAAACGATGACTACGAGGAGACGCAGCGGTTGGATAGGCTGATCGAGGCACTGCGCGACTATGGCGGTCCCACAATATGCCACGAATGGCCATTTCCTTTGATATTCAAAGGCACAATCGACGAGGCACACGTAGCACAAATACTCAATGGAAGCAGCGAGCTGGAAGTGGCTTCCAGCGGCGGCAAGGAGTACATCCAGCTGGCGTCTAAGGCCTCCACGATTTCCAAGAAGAAGCAGCAGGAGACTGCAGTCAGCTGATTGAAACTGTAAAGCAACTGAACAACTGAACTAAATATAATTAAATACTATACCTTAAGGCTTAAGCAACAGACGACAAACAGTGACCAAATGCGTTTACATCTGTGTGGCGGGGTGTCTGGTATGTTGGGTGACTGTTTCCGAATGTTTCAATTACTGCGGTCGTCTGGGTCGGGGCAGGCGCAGCATTGCGATATTAGCCTCACCGCAGACGTGCATAGTGCATCGATGATATTTGCTTTGCGGTGGCGGCTTGCATTGATTATTCTGACGCATTGAAAGGAGATGCCGTGTGGCAGAGAGGGGGCATCGCCAGAACTTGAACCCTGTTACCCCAGCCACCGTAGCTAATATGTACCGTACCTGGGTGCTTGTGTGCCTGCGTTCCCGTTTTCTTTTTGTTCCTTCTTAGGCGACTTTTTTGCAGCTGCCACTTTAATGTTTTATCAAAGTTTTTCTTTGCCTGTCGCCCAGTCGCCCAGTCGCCCTGTTGCTCCTGCTGCTGCTGTTGCACTTGCAGCATTGTTGCAGCACTGGTGGTCCGTTTGTCCTGCTGCGATGGATGTAAACTTAACCCAGGAGCCTGGTTAGCGCTATTTACCGTTGCAGGTCGCTGTCTCTGTTCTGTGGTTGTTGCCGCTGCTGTTGACATCCTTGTTGGCCATTAATTTTGCAGGCTTTTGCGTGAGGAGCATGTCCATGTCCCCGACGCTGCTCTAGATAACGAGCGCACAGAGTCGGCATCAGACGGCAAGCGGATGGGAGGGTGGAGGGTGGGGGGAACGGAACCACGATAGCGCTCAACCTTTGGTCTTTCCTTTGTCTGCTCTCCAACCTTTTGCAACATTTTCACTTTCGCTTTCGCTTTTCGCTTTCCCCCGCCCCTCCCCCATGTGTTGTTCTTGGGCTCATTATCTCGATTGTTGTTGCTGTTGCTATATACTTTTTAATAATTACAGCTCGCTGCTGCAATTGTCCCTGACCACACACTGAATGGGTTGGATCAGAGCAGAGAACAGTGAACAGTGAACAGAGACGGTGACGGTGACGGGTGGCAGGCGAGAGCAGAGCCGGACGGAGTTGATAAATTGCTTGCACAGTGGAGAGCAGAAGAATGTCAGCTCAAGGTAAATTCAACAGAAGGTGGGGCCGATTGCAGGATATATTTCACTTGCAGTTAAAGCCTCAAAAGGGATCCATGGAGAGTGGCACAAAGTGTGGTTAATCCTCCTTTATTTGTGTATACTATGTGTATACTATAGAGCTCACAGCCACACACACACTTCATATGTGTATGCATGTGTGAGTGTCATTAGCTTTTGGCGCCCTACGTCGAAGTGCTCTTTGCCCCCTTTTTTTGGCCTTGGTTTGGCCCCCAACGTGCGATGGGCAATTTAATCAGTCTGGCAGCGCGCAGAAAAGCTGATAATACCGTTATGAATAATTTACACACGCACACCCATCCCATCCCACACCCACACACACACACACACACACACACACACACAGCAACCATACATTAAGACTGAAACGCGCTTTATTATTGTTAATTTGTTGTTGTTTCTGGTGCTGGTGCTGTTGTCTTTTCTGCTGGGTTTATTTATAATTAATAAAGTAGGAAGAGCAACAGCAGCAGCAGTGGCAGTGGCAGTGGCAGCGAAGAGCCAAATAACAAAAGCAAATAAGGGAATTAATCATTTGGACCGTAGTGGTAGCTACCAGTAGCTGAGGAATTCACAAATACCAAAATGGCTGGGGAAGATACGCAAGCCTGGTTACCTGCAGACATCGCTGCCTAAAATAAAATACATAAATTTGTAAAATCTGTTAGGGTTTCCCCACTCGTCACTTGTTGCACAGCACGAAGAAAGTTCATCGAACGCAGAGACAGGACAGGACTAATGGCAGCCATCAGGCGCAGTCTGGCCGAGGCGAAAGGTGAGGCTTTAAATAGGAGTCTGTCTGCCAATCAACGGCTTAGTTATTGTCCTGTCTGGCAGCCAGAAACGACCCGAAAGGAGCCTCGGCAGCTTTCCCCCGCTCCGGCCAGAGCCAGCGGCACTCGGGACCGCATAAATGCCAACGCACGCACACTCCGAGCCTTGGCACATTCGATTACTGTTGTTGCTGTGGCAGAGTGGCACTGGCAGTGGCAGTGGCATGGCATCAATTAAACTCGAATTGGTGCAGTGTCTTCGATGGATCTATCGGGCAATGCTTTTTGGTGGCCCTTCTGCATTCAGGGGGCACTCTTCGCTCCCAGGCTGAAGACTTGGCTAATTGTTTAGGTGTGTGGCAGAGCACAGCACAGCACCACACCACACCACCACCCCCCTGCATTTCCTGCAGCGCCGTCGTCTCTTCCTTTGCCTGTGGTTGTCGCTTAACTTTTGCATATTTCGCACGGGCGGAGAGAAGCAAAGCAACCAAAAACCACTCACTTGGCTGGCACGTGAAGCCATTATGATGGCAGGCAATTATGTGCGTGTTACCTCTCCTCTGCAGCGGTGCGGTGGCGGGCCATACGCAAATCAGAACTGTTTCCACTAACAACAACAACACCCACAGCAACAACAGCAATGAAAAGCCACGAAATGGGTTTTTAATGCAAACGACTTTTCCCTTCAAAGTTGCACACGGCACCAAAGTCTCGGGCTGCATGCGGGCAAGAGCAGGACAGCAAGCGTCGCTGGTTGGACTCGCTGAGATCGCCGAGCCAAGTATCGGTGCCGCCACGGCCAAGGTGAATGGCGGAGAACACTACAAAACAAAAAACAGAAGACACAAATATTCGAATTTGTGTGCAAAACCACGAACTACACCGCAGATGATCAGCTGAGCGATGAGACAGTGTGTACACATTTCCAAAATATGTCTTTTTCTTTTGTTTAAAAGCAAGATTAGAAGAAGGATAACTCATGGCAAATGTACCTGGAAATAAGCAATTTGTTGCCCCACAAAAGCAACATACTGATCATTATTTTATAAACATTTAATATTTCACGTGTAATTCACCTTTCTTGATGTGACAGGGTGTACACACTGCTGGCCACCATCTCTGGGGAAAACGAAGTGCAGAACAATTTAAGCAAAATCCTGCCAGTACTGCCATTGCTTTCATTCAGGGATATCCCATGGACCCTAGCAATTGCGTTGTACCGCCTGCAGCCCAGTAAATCCAATGTTTTGGTATGTTTAGAAGCGAAAGCAGCAGTGGCAGCAGTAGCAACAGCAACAGCAACAAGCCAAGCCCCATTTCCGTATGCGCTGCATGTGGGATGTGGAATGTCTGTCTAGCTGTCAGTAGTCCTGGTGATGTGGTAGTAGGACGCCTCAGCCAGGCACTATATTGCCTCCGAAAGAGCTTTAAATAAACAAACTAATAACAGAAATCACGAAGAAGCAATAGGCAATAGGCAATAACTGAATGTGGAATGCGGAGCAGCGGAGCGGGAGGCGAGGCGGGCGGAAGAACGGTGTGTGGAATAAGGACAACGAGGCGAGGCGACGCGACGCTACGCGACTGTCTCCTGACTGCACCAGGTACACATGGGCAGGTCTATGGCAACCGCGCCAATATGTATATGTATAACCCGAATAAACAAACTAATAAAACATGCCCAGAGACCCAGGCCCAGGCCCAGGCACAGGGCCAGGCACAGGCACAGGCCTGGGCTTAGACTACACAGCCCCAGCCAGACCAGACCAGACCAGACCCGACCCGACCCGTTGCCAGTGCCAGCGGCAGTGCCGGAGACGCGACCCAAAAGACTGAACAAAAAAAAATCAACTAAAAAATTGAACCGAAAATTTTGGGCGGAAGAGAGAAAAACCACGAACAGAGTGGATAGTAGAGGGAGAGAAGCGCCAGAAAGCAGCCACTGCAACGGAACGGAACCGAACCGAACCAGAGCGCGCGCCTCAAGTGGAAAGTGGAGCGAAAAGGAGTGGAGTGGCCATTAGAGGAGAGGAGAGAAGAGAAGCTCCTCCAAAAGTTACAGTATCTGTTTTTGTATCTGTATCTGTGTAATCAATCCATAATCCATCCTCCACCCAACGAATTGAATGCAATCGCAAATTAGATAACCGAACCGGGTGCACGGCATACATTTGCGGACTCCTTTCCTGGACGGCACTGCATCTCTTTCGGGTGAGTACTTGGCAGTGGGTCCATGCACATCGTTTCCACTGAGAGATCCATCTGCAGTCTTCTCCCCCCCATACTCCCGTATTATGCAACGCTAGGAAGAGCACGCTCGGGAGAGAGACAGAGAGAGAGAGGAGGAAATCGGGAAAGCCATTGTGAACCATGTCGGAAGCTCTCGCGGAGTCGCTCGCTCGCATAGAACTATTATGAAACTCGAAGGTGGAAGTCGCACGCACGGCAACGGCCCAGGGTCTGGTTCAGGGGCAGGGGCAGGGACAGGGGCAGGGCCAGGGACAGGCGCTGGTGCAGGTGCAAGGACAAGGGCAGCCAAGGACAACAACGGCGACGGTGGCGGCAACCCATGCCAGGCGTCGCACGCTGATCTCCATGGCCAAATGCCGCAGCAGGCAGTACTCCACACTCCATGATGAACCGCCTGAGTCGCCGTCGCGTCGAGTCGAGTCGCCAGCACCAGCAACAGCACCAACACCTACACCAGCTCCCGTCCCAGTTACAGTCGTCCCCACATCCGCTGCAACAACAGCTGCCACGTCGCCACAACTTCAACAACAACAGAACTACTTACCTCAAACATCTTTGCTGAAAATCGAACCGTTCGTTCCTAGTTTTAATCAACGACTTCGCCGGCGTCCTATTGGTCGCTCACATAGCACCCTAAGCCACAATGTCATCGCCCAGAAGCGTCATCCAGTGCCCTCCACGGCCGCCGCAGCAGCAGCCCAATACCAACAGCAGCAGCAACAGCAGCAGCAACAGCAATCGGAGCTCCAGGTGGGTCATCCACAGCAGCAGCAGTTGAAGCGCAACTATGGGACCGCCGCTCAGCTGCGGAACCAGCAACGAAATCTGCACCGTGGTGCAGTGGGCATCACACGTCAACGCTCCAAGTCCACCTCCTCCTCGGCGGCCTCGAACAACTGTCGTCCGGCGACGGCCGCTGTGACGCCCAACACGCTGGTGGGCAGCACGGGAGGAACGCTGGTGAGCGGAGCAATTGTCACGCCGCAGCCGAACGGCATCTGTCGCATCCAACGGCTGGCCAAGGAGCGCGAGGAACTGCCCGATCGCATCAACTACGATCGGCGTGGCCTCACGGCCATTCCCATCTTCGAGCAGGAGCCCAATCTCCGGCTGCTCTCGCTGCAGCACAATCTGATCAACACCTTCCACATACCCAAGGAGCTGCCACCGCCGCCGCCGCCGGTGCCGCCTGCTCCTCCCCCAGCTGTGTCCACGCCAAGGGAAGGTATGTATCCATCTCTAAGGGATTCATCCACTAAGCCGCAACCTCCCATTCCCACAGAATACAACAACAACAGCAGCAATCACAATCTCAGCAACGGTAGTGCAAAGGAGGGATCCGATCTGGGAGTGCACACGCGACGCTCTGGCCTGCGGGGACGTCTTCAGCATCAGCAGCAGCAGCAGCCGCGACTGACGCGCGCCATGACCAATGCGGGGGGGAATCCCCAGAACCAACATCTGTCGCCCAAGTCCGGCGGGAGTCCGCATGCGGGCAGTCCGCTGACCACCCAAGCTCTGGCCATCAGCGGCGGAGGAGCCGCCGGACGCTCGAAGCTGCCCAAGCGAGGCTACAACTATGGCCAGGCGCAGCTGACGCCGCCGCCCGCTCTGCGAATGCGCTATGGCATGGAAAAGTCCAAGAGCTTCATGTCCAGCAGCCTGCAGGCGATGAAGCACCAGCAGCAGCTCATGCAGCGAAGGGCCCTGCTGAAGGCCACAGGAGGGGCACTGGCTGGGAGTGTACTGCAGAGCTGCGACGAGAGCAGCGCCCTGAACGGCAGCACCCTGTCCCTGTGCGGGGGACTGGGCGAGGAGGAGGAGCCCAGTGTGGCCTCCAGCTGCGCGCTGGAACAGCTCAGCATCAAGAACAAGCAGCTGACTCTGAGCGCCAGCTACGGCAGCATCTTCCAGCAGCTAGTCTTTCTCGACCTGTACGACAACCAAATCGAGCGGATAGCCAACCTGGATGGTCTCCCAGTGCTCTCGGTGCTGCTGCTAGGCAAGAACCGCATCACGGACATCGGCGGATTGGCCTCCCTGAAGGACTCGCTGCGCGTGCTGGATCTGCACGGCAACAAGCTGACGACGCTGGGCAGCCGCATCAACTGCCTGCAGCAGCTGAAGTCCCTGAATCTGGCGGGCAATCAGATACGGCAGATCAACCAGCAGGACTTCCTGGGCTTGCGCTGCCTGCGGGAGCTGAACCTCAAGCGCAACAAGCTGCGGCGCATCAATGGCTTCCAGCACTTGGTGGCCTTGGAGCGCCTGTGGCTGTGCCACAACGAGCTGCACAAAGTGGACGATATGGCGAGCATAGCACGCGCCTCGCGACTCCTCGAGGTGACGATCGAGAACAATCCCGTGTCCCTGGCCGGCGACTGTGTGTCCTTCCTGGTGTCGTATCTGCCGCTGCTGCAGTCCCTCAGCCAGATGCCCATCACGGAGCAGGTGCGTCGCGCGGCGCTCGCCTGGCGCCAGCACAAGGAGCAGGCTCAGTCAACGCACGGCAGCTCGGATGCGTACCACAGCATCCGCAGGGAGGAGGTGATATCGAATGCGCGCACCAACTGGGAGCTGCTGCGCTCCCAGCAGACCATGGGGCGCCCCAAGAGCCGCCTCACCAGCGAGCTGGCCAAGATCAACGAGTCCAACGAGGGCACTGCCAACGAGGAGCCGGAAACAGAGTCCGAGGAGTCGCAGCAGCAGCCCAAGGAGCTGTTGGACGCGCTGATCAAACTGCCGCCCATCGCCAAGAAGCTGCCAGAGGAGGATGGCGTCTCATCGGAGGCCTCCAGCCTGGGACCCAATGTGGACTCCTGCTCCAGCTGCTACAGCACCGACAACGAGGAGGGAGTCGGCAGCAGCAGGCACAAACCCCCGACGACACCGCAGATCGATGAGAACTGCAACAGGCTGGTTGAGGGGGCAGTCGATTCGCCTGTGCCCCCGCCACAAGACGCAGCGAAGACAGCGGCGCCATCGCCATCGCCGCCAGCTCTTACTCTGACGCCACCCGCTGCCCCTGGCACGCCTGTGCCGTGCTCCACGCCCACTCCGCCGCCCCCCTCGACCACGGCGACCCTGCCCGTGCCCGCGTCCACGGCCGCAGGAAGCTCTAGCGGCAGCCGTCCGGCCAGCAGCAAGCAGCGCCCGAGGCATGCACCCATCACGCAGCTGGGACTGCAGATCAATCGGGGCGGAGGAGGCTCCTCCAAGCGGTATATGGCAGGCAGTTTGGTGAGGGCTCAGACCGTGAGCAGCAGCACCAGCAACAGCAGCAGCTCCAACAGCACAGGACGCGCCAAGGCCACCCCCAATGCGCTGTCTGTGGTGTCCTCGCAGACGAAGGCAGCGGCGCCGGCAAGCGCAAGTGCTGGCCAATCCTCGACAGCGGCGGCACCAGGAGGCGGAGCAGCAGCAGCCATCACCGTGACGAAGCCGACTGCAGCGGAGCGAGAGAGGGAGCAGGGTGGCGACTACCTAATCGAGATCTGCGGCCGATACCTAAACATTTACGGCCAGGGCGCGCTGCGGTTCATCGACAAGCAGTGGAATCCGGCCAAGGCCAACGACGTGCACACGCTCAACTTCAGCTACATCAACTTCAACAGCATCGTGTCCATTCTGGGCAGGATCAAGCTGCGCTTCCCCCACGCCGAGCACTTTGTCTTCCGGGAAACGAACATCAGTTGCCTCGGCCAGCTGAACGGTCTGGCGGAGCTTCAGGGACTGGGCAGCCTGCTCATCGACGCGGAGGGAAACGGCATAACCGCGAAGGTGTCCTGGAGAGCGTATGCCATCTACAGGCTCTCCCACTGGGGCCTGAAGCAACTGAACGGCCAGGAGGTGACCGAGGCAGAGGTAGAAGCAGCCAATGCCATGTATGCTGGCCTCTCGGATCTCGTTCTGTGGTCCATGCCCGAGGTGATGCTCCAGCCGCTGCTGGCCCGTCTCCGCCTGGACGAAACGTGCACGGCCAGCAAACTGTCGCCCAAGGAGTGGCTCCTGCGGCCAGACAATAAATCCCTGCGCCTCGTCGTCGGCAAGGAAGCGCTGCAGTGGAAGAAGAATGCTGCAACTGCGCCGCCTGTCAGTGGCACACCAACAGCCACAGCCACAGCCACAGCAGCAGCAGCCACTGAGAGTGGGGCCAATGCGATGGCGCCCAGTGCCAGGGATCGGGGTAGGCAGCACTTTGCCCTGCTGCTGGAGAACACCTGCAATGCGGTGGAGAAGCTGCACAAGCTGGAGACGCTCTGGCCGAGCATGCTGCTCGATATTGTGCGCAACACGCTGCTGGACTACGCCCAGCTGGACGTCTATCTGCGTAATCTGATGTGTGAGCTGATGAAGTGAGCAAGGAGGGTCGACCAGTGCCCACCAGTGAGCGGGTGAGTGGGGTTTGTAGACTTATGTAGACTAACTAAACAGTGGCACACCCCGCGACATGCAAACATGCAAAACATTATATATTCCTATGATCCTAGGCATTTACATCCGATCCGAGCCGATGCGATTCGATTCGATCCGAGAGTCGCGAGAGACCAAACTGTAAGGCGGCAGGCATACGTACAACTAGTCCAATTTTTATAAATATTTAACATAAACATTGAACATGATTAAAGAGTACCAATCTAGGGGAAATGCATTTCCACGGCTCAGCCGGTCACACCCGGATCCAAGCACTTCCAATGCCACACCACACACAGTCGTCAGCCATAACTTTGCCACTTAACAGTCTAATCTCTAATCTGGGATGCTGCTACTCCGCCAGCACCTTGTCCGCATCGCTGCTGCCGGCTGCCGGTTTCTCCTTCTTCTGCACCTTGTCCACGTAAATGTTGAGGATGGCCTCGATGCCGGGGTAGAGCACAAAGTTGGTGGTGCGTATCTTCTTGTCGATGAGGTACGAGGTGACCGACTCCGTGTTGAATGCTATGTCCAGGGCATCGCTGTGCGTCACCTTGTCCAGGTGTGTGCGCTGCACCTTGATCACACAGTTCTCGAAGCCGTTCACCTTGATGCTCAGGTCCAGACTGTAGGCGGCATCGATGTCCGGCCAGCGCTGCGACAGCACATCCTCTCCCCACTGCAGCTCCTGGCTGGCGTCGTTTAGGCGCCCCTTCACGGACACAAACTTGGACCACAGCTCGGAGGCGAAGTGAGGCGCCATGGGGGCCAGCATGATGATTTGGGCAGCCAGGGCGCGTTCAAACTGTTTGCCATGGCGCTGAATGTGCTTTGGCGTGCGCTAAGGGAACAGAACGGGAATAGGAATCGGAATAGATTATCAAGGATTGCCAGCAGGAGGACTCACCCTTATCGAGTTGGTCAATCCCTGCATCTTGGAGATGGCCACGCTCAGCTGATGCGCATGGCGGTAGTTGAATGTGGCGCCCTTCACGTAAAAGTTTCGGGCATCGAAGAGCTTGGCATCCTCCGCCAGAAACTCCTCGCTACGGACATCCACATCCACATCTGGGGATGCTTGCTCCTCGCGTGCCGCTTGAAACTCCTGCAGCGTCAGCCAGAGTCGTTTCTGCCAGTTGAGTATGCCAGGAAAGGCTGAAAGGAATCCCAATTGAATCAGCCCCAAACATCTTCGCATAATCCTTGCAACATACTTGCACTCGACCAATTGCGGTGCGAGGTGGGTGCTACATCTGCGAGAATGATCAGGCGAGTGGTGTCTGTGCCGTACTGGTCAAACATGTCGCCTGGCTCCACGCCGTTCTGCTTGGACTTAGACATCTTCTCCCAGGTCATGACCACTGGCTCCTTGGTCTCCTTGAGCAGCGCCTGGTTCTTCTTGGCATTCACAACCTCGACGTCGTCTTCGCGCACGTAGCGTCCGCTGCCCTTGACGCGATAGGAGCGACCCATGACCATGCCCTGGACCAGCAGGCGGGAGAAGGGTTCGCTGGTGGGCGAGAGGCCGCACTTGTTCAAGAAGTGGTTCATGAATCGCGCATAGTAGAGATGCAGCACGGCATGCTCCTTGCCGCCAATGTACAGGTCTACGGGCATGAATTGACTCGCGAGGTCGGGATCAAGGATGCGCTCCGAGTTGTGGGCGTCCAGAAAGCGCAGGTAGTACCAGGAACTGTCCACAAACGTGTCCATGGTGTCGGTCTCGCGTTTCGCGTTTGCATCCCCGCACTTTGGACACTCACAGAGCATTGGATCCTGCCCAGGGGCAGACGAGTCCCGTTTGGGTAGCGTCACTGGCAACTGTTCCTCGGGCACGGGCACAGCGCCGCACTTGGGGCAGTGTACAATGGGAATGGGCGTGCCCCAGTAGCGCTGTCGCGAGATTAGCCAGTCCTGCAGCTTGGAGGACACTCGATAGCCACCTACATTCAGTCGGGTGGCTGCCTGGAGGACCTCCTTTCTCAACAGCTCCCAGTTGCCAGGATTGAGACGGGCCTCTTCAGTGCCAGATGCGCAGATAGCCAGGCCAAAGGAGTCCCACAGCTCCCTGTCCTCGCTCCGGAAGCTGGGAGCCGCCAGATAGACATCACAGTCTGCTGGAAAGGCAGCCTCGTCGCTGAAGACCACGGGAATGGTGGTGCCAGCAAAGGGATTCTCCACACTGAGCCCGCCTGCATTCGAGAGCTTTGAGAGATAGTGCTTGCTGCGGAGCACTATAAAGGCGCTCGGATCCTTGAGGTGCTCCGGGTTGGCAGTCCACACCCTCAGCAGGTTGGAGGCGGAGGTGAGGAGCGTGAAGGCGTAGCCATTGCACTCTCCTATCCAGTGCCGCTGTAGGTTGATAATGTCCCTCCAGTCGCGCAACGTGGGATCGTCCAAGCCGTCCAGCAGCTGCTTGGCATACGCACTGGTCCGGATGAACCATTGCTTAAGCAGTTTCTTCTCCACCTTGGCGCCCGATCGCCAGGAGCAGCCATTGGCATCCACCTGCTCATCGGCCAGCACTGTTTTGTCCACGGGATCCCAGTTAACCAGAGCCTCGTTCTGGTAGGCCAGTCCGTGCCTGTGCAGCATCAGAAAGAGATGTTGCGTCCACCGGTAGTACTGTGGACTGCACGTGGACAGCTCGTGCGTCCAGTCAAAGGAGCAGCCCAGTCGTTGCAGCTGCTGCTTCATCTGCGCAATGTTTTGCTCCGTCCACGCGGCCGGCTCCACTCCCCGCTGGTTGGCTGCATTCTCGGCGGGCAGACCGAACGAGTCCCAGCCAATCGGCTGGAACACGTTCTTGCCGCACATTCGCTGGAAACGGGCCACGGCGTCGCCGATTGTGTAGACCCGCACATGCCCCATGTGCAGATTGCCCGAGGGATAGGGGAACATGGAGAGCACGTAGAACTTGTCTGCCGGCTGACTGGCATTAAACTGTCCGCCACTAAGCACACCCCGCCAGTGGGTTTCTATACGATGCTTCACATCGCTATTCAGCTCCAAATACTGCAAAGGAAAAGTAAGTTTTTAGTTTCTAGGCTTGATTCACTTGGGATTTTCACCTCGTTGCCAGTGCAGCTGTGCGTTAAAAAGCGCTTCCAACAGTTCCAGTGAAGGCTGCGAAAGCGCAGGGGTTGTCGTAGCGCCTGCATTCTGTCTGTTTTAATTGATTAAACTGCACATTTGAACGGCCAGCCGCACTTATTGAATAACAAAATCAAAAGAACCGGAGAGTATCAGCTGTTTTAAGACATAGCGTTGCCGCCTTGCTCATCGACCAAATAGTTTGCTTGATTAATTGTTGGCGGGACTAATTCTATCGATGCGGCATCACTGCGCCCAGGGTTGCGTTCCCAATTTTTGTAGCTCTTTGATTTTAGCACATTTTTTGAACAGTCTGGCAGCGCCATCACTCCATTTCTGCATTGCAGACGTAATTTTTCACTGGGCGAGGTTGTGAAAAATTCTTATTGTGCAAATTAAATCTTGAAATTGTGTTTTAAAACCCAATTGTGGACATGGGTGATTCCCTGGAAAACCCCGACACATCGGTGGATCCCGGCGTGAATGTATCCATAGCCAACTATGATGCATTTGCAAATTATCTCCGCAAGGCAGTCACCATCTTGCTGCCCGATGATGAAGTGGTGCCGCAATCTCTGAACAAAGCCCTGGACGACCCAATCAACCAGGAGACGATCAGAAAGTTCCTCTCGGACCCCCAGGTGCAGGCCCTGTATGTGCAGCGGAACTGCATAAAAGGTGAGAACGCATTTTTCTGCAGCGTTGGCACACGGAACGACAATGCAAAAAAAAAAATTGCACAAAATGGCGTTCCCTAGGGCAGTAGAAAGTCCATAAATTCCATTTAAAGTAGTCGTATCGGAAGGCTATGTCCAAGATTATTTTCCCGAAACCCGCAATGAGTCATTCTTCATATGTGGCCAAAGCCCGCATAGTTTTTGTTACAAATCAATGCTACTTTTAGTTTTTGTTTAGCTTTTGCCAAAATCTAGTTCTGCGCATGACGTCAGCGCACCTCGTGAGTCACGAATTAAATTATCGATAGCAATGTGCTCAAAAAAAACCAGCTGATGGCGCTGCCACCTGTGGCATCGTTATTGCCGGCCGGCTTTCGTTTGTTTATAAACAGAAAATCAACAAGTTTGTTTGCGGAAGCAAGTCGATACGGAGTGGCGCGACCTTGGGGCTGCGTACGTACTCATTCCATTGGACTTGCGGCATTGAGCGTTGTCATTGACATTGGCACTGGGGCCAACAAATGTGGGAGCAATGACAGCGCCAAGGTCCAGCCTTGCCTGTACGAATTCTGAAGGTTTTTCCCTTGGCCGCTGAATGTTTTGAAGGTGACGCCTTGGTAATGAAATGATGTCAGTGCCACGCCATTGAGCCTCACGGCCAGATGGGCGGCGAGGCCGTGAAATGTGGGTGAATGAAACAGTGCGATAGCAGCCACGCGAATGATTTATTTCTTTGATTATTGCAGAGGACGATAGCGAACAGCCCGCAGAGGGGGAGGAGGAGAAGGAGCAGGTGTCGTACCAAATCAGCAATGACGTTCACTTCACGAACAGCCGCATGGCCTCGCTGGCATGCATCAAGCGAGGCGTTGTGGTGGAGGCGGACAAGTCGATTCACTCCCAGCTGCGACTAATCAACTTCTCCGATGGCTCCCCGTACGAGACGCTGCACGCGTTCATCAGCAAGTCCCTGGCCCCCTACTTCAAGTCGTATGTCAAGGAGTCGGGTCGTGCCGACCGGGATGGCGACAAGATGGCCCCGTCGGTGGAGAAGAAGCTGGCGGAGCTGGAGATGGGGCTGCTGCACTTGCAGCAGAACATTGATATACCGGAGATTACCCTGACGGCACATCCGATCGTCAACACAGTGATCCGCAAGTGCGCGGATGAGGGACGCAAGGCCAAGGTGGTGGACTTTGGCGACAAGGTTGAGGACTCTTCGTTCCTCAACCAGCTGCAGAACGGCGTCAATCGCTGGATAACCGAAATCAAGAAGGTCACCAAGCTAAATCGTGACCCCGGCTCGGGTACAGCGCTGCAGGTGAGAGAAAAGAATTATGGAAAACGTATTTGTTATATTTAAACATGAATCTTTCTAGGAAATCTCTTTCTGGCTGAATCTGGAGCGTGCCCTCTATCGCATCCAAGAGAAGGGCGAGTCCGCGGAGGTGGCTCTGACGTTGGACATCCTGAAGCATGGCAAGCGCTTCCATGCCACCGTCTCGTTCGACACGGACACGGAACTGAAGCAGGCTCTGGCCACTGTGGCCGACTACAATCCGCTGATGAAGGATTTCCCCATCAATGATCTGCTGTCTGCCACGGAGCTGGAGAAGATTCGGCCGGCTGTTCAGCAAATCTTCTCGCATCTGCGGAAGGTCCGCAACACCAAGTATCCCATTCAGCGCTGCCTTAAGCTGATCGAGGCCATCTCGCGCGATCTGTCGCAGCAGCTGCTCAAGGTGCTGGGCACCCGGCGGCTGATGCACATTCCCTTTGACGAGTTTGAGCGCGTGATGAACCAGTGCTTCGAGATCTTTAGCTGCTGGGACGACGAGTACGACAAGCTGCAGGGCCTGCTCCGTGACATTGTGAAGAAGAAGCGGGATGAGCACCTGAAGATGGTGTGGCGCGTTTCGCCCGCCCACAAAAAGCTGCAGACCCGCATGGAGCACATGCGCAAGTTCCGGCGCCAGCACGAACAGCTGCGCACCGTTATCCTGCGTGTCCTGCGCCCCACCAAGCAGGCTGTTGGCGATGACGGCAGCACCGTGGAGACCAAACAGCCCTACAGCCTGGATGCAGCCGATGCCAATGCCATTGAGGAGGTGAATCTTGCCTACGAAAATGTCAAGGAGGTGGATTGCTTGGACATAACCAAGGAGGGCTCAGAGGCCTGGGAGGCCGCAGTGAAGCGCTACGAGGAGAAAATTGGTTGGTATCTAGAATCGTTTTTACTTGGCTCGAAAATTGCTAAAACGAATTCCTTTTGTCCACAGATCGCGTCGAGACTCGCATCACGGCTCATTTGCGCGACCAACTGGGAACCGCAAAGAATGCCAACGAGATGTTCCGCATCTTCTCGCGCTTCAATGCGCTTTTTGTGCGTCCGCACATTCGAGGCGCCATACGGGAGTACCAGACGCAGCTGATACAGCGTGTCAAGGACGACATTGAGGCACTGCATGAGAAGTTCAAGGTGCAGTATCCGCAGAGCAAGAGCTGTCGTCTCTCATCGGTGCGAGATCTGCCCCCGGTGGCGGGTTCCATAATTTGGGCACGTCAGATCGACAATCAGCTGACGATGTACTTGAAGCGCGTGGAGGATGTGCTGGGCAAGGGCTGGGAGACCCACATCGAGGGACAGAGGCTGAAGGAAGATGGCGTTAGCTTCCGCGCCAAGCTCTCCACCGTTGAAGTGTTCAACGAGTGGGCCCGCAAGGTGCAGGAGCGCAACTTTGGCAGCACTGGTCGCATTTTCACAATTGAGTCAACGCGCTCTCGCACTGGACGCGGCAATGTTCTGCGACTAAGGGTCAACTTTTTGCCAGAGATAATCACGCTGGCCAAGGAGGTGCGGAATATCAAGAATCTGGGATTCAGGTATTTAAATTGGCGCTTGATTTGGATCGGATTTTCATGGCTTTTCTTTCCACAGAGTACCGCTCACCATTGTGAATAAGGCGCATCAGGCAAACCAGATATATCCGTATGCTATATCGCTGATTGAGAGTGTTCGCACGTACGAACGCACCCTGGAGAAGGTAAGCTGCCATTGACGCTGGCTATGGCTACTTTCCCTTCCGAAGAACGGCTGAAATCAAACGAATTCCAGAAGAGCATCGGCAAAAGATTCATTTGATATCAGTCAGGCATTTCTTCCAACACTCTTTATACACTCCAATCTGCCACAATCACAAGCACACGATGTCAACGTATTGGAGTCTCCACAGGCTCCACGTTGTTCTCTTTGCATTGCTTTGTTCCTGGCGTGCAGCTTGAATTTTGTTACCCACCACCACCACCACGTAACACACACCAGACACTAGTACTCGTACACACACCACATAGACCGGAAACCTATAGACCGACCCACCACGAGACCCTATCACTCACTCTCTCACGTTTCTCTCTCTCTCTCTCGTTCTGAATCTGTAACGAACCTACAACAACATTTATTTCATGCAGCTTAATAATAGGAGTCTAGCACAAAATTCCGTATTCAAGGTAGTGTTGTTGCGTTGTTGTACCCCTCCCCCTACCCTACCCATAAAAATGTTTATTAATTCCCCAAATATTCCCTGTACCTGCAACCACCATTTGATTTTCTAGTTTCAATTTTATTCAACTCCCGCATGCAATTTAAGAATCACTTTATAAAAACCTTACATGAATGCCTAAGCTAATCAAATGGTTTCTATCTAGATCGAAGATCGTGCAAGCATTGTGCCGCTGGTGGCAGGACTGCGCAAGGATGTCTTGAACTTGGTCTCCGAGGGCATTGGACTCGTTTGGGAATCGTACAAGCTGGATCCTTACGTTCTTCGTCTCTCGGAATGCGTTACGCAGTTCCAGGAGAAGGTAAACGCACCTTGAGGGAACACAAGTATGAATTTTACTTAGGATTTCCCTCTTCTGTAGGTTGATGACTTGTTGGTTGTTGAGGAGCAACTGGATGTGGATGTACGCTCGCTGGAGACATGTCCCTATAGTGCTGCCACCTTTGTGGAGATTCTATCAAAGATTCAACACGCTGTCGATGACCTTTCGCTGCGTCAGTATTCCAACTTGAGCGTTTGGGTCACGCGTCTGGATGAGGAGGTGGAGAAGAAGTTGGCCCTGCGACTGCAGGCGGGTATCCAGGCTTGGACTGAGGCCCTGACTGGCAACAAGAAGGAGGTGGACACCTCCATGGACACTGATGCACCGGCCCAGCCCACGCACAAGCTCGGAGGAGAGCCGCAGATCCCGAATGCCGTACACGAGATTCGCATTACCAACCAGCAGATGTATCTCTATCCCTCCATCGAGGAGGCCCGCTTCCAGATCATGCAGCAGTTCTTCGCCTGGCAGGCGATCGTCACCTCGCAAATGCGCCTCCAGAGCACCCGCTACCAGGTGGGTCTGGAGAAGCCCGTCTCGCAGACGTATCGCAATCTGCTGACAAAGCTGCCTGAGGGCAAGATCCTGGACAGTGCCTATGGAGCCATCAATAACAAAGTGGGTGAAGTGCGCAACTATGTGGACGAGTGGCTGCGCTACCAGAGCCTGTGGGACCTACAGGCAGACATGCTGTACGGCCGCCTGGGTGAGGATGTGAACTTGTGGATAAAGTGCCTCAACGACATCAAGCAATCACGCACCACCTTCGACACGTCAGACACTCGGCGCGCCTATGGCCCCATCATCATTGATTACGCCAAGGTGCAGGCAAAGGTCACTCTGAAGTACGACTCGTGGCACAAGGAGGCGTTGGGCAAGTTTGGAACACTGCTGGGCACCGAAATGACCAGCTTCCACGGCAAGGTGTCCAAGTCGCGCACTGACCTCGAGATGCAGAGCATTGAGGCGGCCAGCACCTCGGATGCCGTCAGTTTCATCACCTACGTGCAGTCGCTGAAGAAGGACATGATATCGTGGGACAAGCAGGTGGAGGTGTTCAGGGAGGCGCAGCGCATACTTGAGCGCCAGCGGTTCCAGTTCCCCAACAACTGGCTGCACGTCGACAACATCGAGGGCGAGTGGTCGGCCTTCAATGAGATCATCAAACGCAAGGACACGGCCATCCAGACGCAGGTGGCGAGCCTGCAGGCCAAGATTGTGGCCGAGGACAAGGCCGTGGAAACGCGTACCGTGGACTTCCTCAACGACTGGGAGAAGACCAAGCCCACGGGCGGCAAAATCCGTCCGGACGATGCTCTTCAGCAGCTTCAAATCTTTGAGAGCAAGTACTCGCGCCTCAAGGAGGAGCGCGACAATGTGGCCAAGGCCAAGGAGGCACTGGAGCTGCAAGAGTCGGCGGTGCCCAACAACAGTGCCGAGCGCATGAATGTGGCTCTGGAGGAGTTACAGGATCTTCGTGGCGTATGGGGCGAGCTGTCGAAGGTGTGGACTCAGATAGATGAGACGCGCGAAAAGCCCTGGCTGTCGGTGCAGCCGCGCAAGCTGCGCCAGCAGCTGGAGGCGATGATGGCACAGTTGAAGGAACTGCCTGCCCGCCTCCGCATGTACGAGTCGTACGAGTACGTGAAGAAGCTCATCCAGAGCTACATCAAGGTGAACATGCTGATTGTGGAGCTTAAGTCGGACGCCCTCAAGGAGCGCCACTGGAAGCAGCTGACAAAGCAGCTGCGCGTCAACTGGGTCATCTCCGACCTGACACTGGGACAGGTGTGGGATGTCAATCTGCAGAAAAACGAGGGCATTGTCAAGGACATTATTCTGGTGGCCCAGGGCGAGATGGCGCTGGAGGAGTTCCTCAAGCAGGTGCGCGAGTCCTGGCAGAACTACGAGCTGGATCTGATCAATTACCAGAACAAGTGCCGCATCATCCGCGGCTGGGATGACCTCTTCAACAAGGTCAAGGAGCACATCAACTCGGTGGCCGCCATGAAGCTATCGCCATACTACAAAGTCTTTGAGGAGGAGGCCCTCACCTGGGAGGAGAAGCTGAACCGCATCAACGCCCTCTTTGACGTGTGGATCGATGTCCAGCGTCGCTGGGTCTACCTTGAGGGCATCTTCTCGGGCAGTGCCGACATCAAGACGCTGCTGCCCGTGGAGACATCCCGTTTCCAGAGCATCAGCTCCGAGTTTCTCGGTCTGATGAAGAAAGTCACAAAGTCGCCGAAAGTTATGGATGTCCTGAACATTCCAGCCGTGCAACGTTCGCTGGAGCGTCTGGCCGATCTGCTGGGAAAGATCCAGAAGGCCCTCGGCGAGTACTTGGAGAGGGAGCGTACCTCCTTCCCCCGATTCTACTTCGTGGGCGACGAGGATCTGCTGGAGATAATCGGCAACAGCAAGAACATTGCCCGCCTCCAAAAGCACTTCAAGAAGATGTTCGCCGGCGTGGCTGCCATCCTCTTGAACGAGGAGAGCAACGTCATTCTGGGCATATCATCGCGCGAGGGCGAGGAGGTGCACTTCATCAATCCCGTGTCCACTGTGGAGCATCCCAAGATCAACGAGTGGCTGTCGCTGGTGGAGAAGCAGATGCGCTTCACTCTGGCCTCCCTGCTGGCTCAGGCCGTGCAGGATATCAAGCAGTTCCGCGATGGCAAAATCGATCCTCAGGCCTACATGGAATGGTGCGACAAGTACCAGGCCCAGATTGTGGTCCTAGCGGCACAAATCCTCTGGTCCGAGGATGTTGAGGCGGCTCTGCAGCAGGCCTCAGAGACAAACAACGCCAAGCCCATGCAGCGGGTCCTGGGCAACGTGGAGAACACATTGAATGTTCTGGCCGACTCTGTGCTGCAGGAGCAGCCGCCACTGCGACGCCGCAAGCTGGAGCATCTCATCAACGAGTTTGTGCACAAGCGTACGGTGACCAGGCGCCTCATCACCAACGGCGTGACGTCGCCCAAGTCCTTCCAGTGGCTGTGCGAGATGCGCTTCTATTTCGATCCCCGCCAGACGGAGGTGCTGCAGCAGCTGACCATCCACATGGCCAATGCGCGCTTCTTCTACGGCTTTGAGTATCTGGGAGTGCAGGATCGCCTGGTGCAGACACCGCTCACGGATCGTTGCTACCTGACAATGACCCAAGCCCTGGAGTCGCGCCTCGGAGGCTCTCCCTTCGGGCCCGCTGGCACGGGCAAAACGGAGTCGGTGAAGGCGCTGGGCAATCAGTTGGGTCGCTTCGTGCTGGTCTTCAACTGCGACGAGACGTTCGACTTCCAGGCCATGGGCCGCATCTTTGTGGGCCTGTGCCAGGTCGGAGCCTGGGGCTGCTTCGACGAGTTCAATCGTTTGGAGGAGCGGATGCTGTCCGCCTGTTCGCAGCAGATCCAGACCATCCAGGAGGCGCTCAAGTACGACATGGACAGCAACAAGGAGAGCATTACCGTGGAGCTGGTGGGCAAGCAGGTGCGCGTTTCCGCCGACATGGCCATCTTCATTACGATGAATCCGGGCTATGCCGGCCGCTCCAATCTGCCGGACAATCTGAAGAAGCTCTTCCGGTCGCTGGCCATGACCACACCCGATCGCCAGCTGATCGCCGAGGTGATGCTCTTCTCGCAGGGATTCCGCACTGCCGAGAAGCTCGCCTGCAAGATCGTTCCATTCTTCAAGCTCTGCGACGAGCAGCTGTCCAACCAGAGCCACTACGACTTCGGTCTGCGTGCCCTCAAGTCGGTGCTGATATCCGCTGGCAACGTGAAGCGCGATCGCATCATGAAGATCAAGGAGCAGATGCGACAGCGTGGCGACGAGAACATAGACGAGGCCTCTGTGGCCGAGAATCTGCCTGAGCAGGAGATTCTCATCCAGTCGGTGTGCGAGACCATGGTGCCCAAACTGGTGGCCGAGGACATTCCCCTGCTCTTTTCGCTGCTCAGCGACGTCTTCCCCAATGTGGGCTACACGCGCGCAGAGATGAAGGGCCTCAAGGAGGAGATTCGCAAGGTGTGCCAGGAGGACTATCTGGTCTGTGGCGAGGGAGACGAGCAGGGCGCTGCCTGGATGGAAAAGGTAAGCATCAGTGGGGCCATTGGGGAGTATAGGGAGGGATTCATAGAATAATCATTCGATTCACACGCACATGCTTACTTAATCTTCAGGGACTCGGCTCCACGTGGGTGGACAAAGTAACTAAGAGACCCCTACCTCTCCTTCCGATGTTCCCATGCTAATATTCCGCATCTTTTCTCAGGTACTGCAACTCTACCAGATCTCCAATCTCAACCACGGCCTGATGATGGTGGGGCCCTCGGGCTCCGGCAAGTCCACTGCCTGGAGAACTCTCCTGAAGGCCCTGGAACGCTTCGAGGGCGTTGAGGGAGTGGCTCATGTCATTGATCCCAAGGCCATCTCCAAGGAGGCCCTCTACGGCGTCCTCGATCCCAACACCCGCGAGTGGACCGACGGTCTCTTCACACACATTCTCCGCAAGATCATCGACAATGTGCGCGGCGAGATCAACAAGCGCCAGTGGATAATCTTCGACGGCGACGTGGATCCCGAATGGGTGGAGAATCTCAACTCTGTGCTGGACGACAACAAGTTGCTGACGCTACCCAATGGAGAGCGTCTCTCGCTGCCGCCGAATGTGCGGGTGATGTTTGAGGTGCAGGATCTGAAGTTTGCCACGCTGGCCACCGTTTCGCGGTGCGGCATGGTCTGGTTCTCGGAGGATGTGCTCTCGACGGAGATGATATTCGAGAACTATTTGTCGCGGCTGCGCAGCATTCCCCTGGAGGATGGCGACGAGGACTTTGTGGGCGTAATGAAGCCTGCCAAGGACAAGGAGGAGGAGGTCTCCCCCTCGCTGCAGGTGCAGCGCGACATTGCTCTCCAGCTGCAGCCGTTTTTCTCCGGCGATGGCATTGTGGTGCGCACCCTGGAGTACGCCATGGACCAGGAGCACATCATGGACTTCACTCGGCTGCGGGCCCTCAGCTCGCTCTTCTCCATGCTGAATCAGGCGGCCCGCAACGTGCTAAACTTCAATTCGCAGCATCCGGACTTCCCCTGCTCTGCCGACCAGTTGGAGCACTACATACCCAAGGCTTTGGTGTACTGTGTTCTGTGGTCCTTTGCCGGCGATGCCAAGCTCAAGGTGCGCACCGATCTGGGTGACTTTGTGCGCAGCGTGACCACCGTGCCGCTGCCAGGAGCCGCTGGGGCGCCCATCATTGACTTTGAAGTGAGCATGAGCGGCGATTGGGTGCCGTGGAGCAACAAGGTGCCGGTCATCGAGGTGGAAACCCACAAGGTGGCCTCCCCGGACATTGTGGTGCCCACTCTGGACACCGTACGTCACGAGTCGCTGCTGTACACGTGGCTGGCGGAGCACAAACCCTTGGGTAAGTGGAATCCTTCAATGTGTCCTTCAGGTGTTTTCATGTTCTATGTTCTTCCCTTCTAGTGCTCTGCGGTCCGCCTGGCTCTGGCAAGACGATGACTCTCTTCTCGGCACTGCGTGCCCTGCCCGACATGGAGGTGGTGGGTCTCAATTTCTCATCGGCCACCACCCCGGAGCTGCTCCTGAAGACGTTCGACCACTACTGTGAGTACCGCAAGACACCCAATGGCGTGGTGCTGTCTCCCGTGCAGATTGGCAAGTGGCTGGTCCTCTTCTGTGACGAGATCAATTTGCCGGACATGGACAGCTATGGCACACAGCGAGTCATCTCGTTCCTGCGCCAGCTGGTGGAGCACAAGGGCTTCTATCGGGCCAGTGACCAGGCCTGGGTGTCGTTGGAGCGTATACAATTTGTGGGCGCCTGTAATCCGCCCACGGATCCGGGTCGCAAGCCCCTGTCGCATCGCTTCCTGCGGCACGTGCCCATCATCTATGTGGACTATCCGGGAGAGACGTCGCTCAAGCAGATCTACGGCACCTTCTCGCGTGCCATGCTGCGTCTGATGCCCGCTCTGCGCGGATACGCCGAGCCACTCACCAATGCTATGGTGGAGTTCTATCTGGCCTCCCAGGACCGGTTCACGCAGGATATGCAGCCACATTACGTGTACTCGCCCCGTGAGATGACGCGTTGGGTGCGAGGCATCTGCGAGGCCATCCGCCCGCTGGACTCGCTGCCAGTGGAGGGTCTGGTGCGGCTGTGGGCCCACGAGGCGCTGCGTCTCTTCCAGGATCGTCTGGTGGATGACCCAGAGCGGCGCTGGACCAACGAGAACATTGACATTGTGGGACACAAGCACTTCCCCGGCATCAACCAGGAGGAGGCGCTGCAACGCCCGATCCTGTACAGCAACTGGCTGTCCAAGGACTACATGCCCGTGAACCGCGAAGAGCTGCGTGACTATGTACGCGCCCGCCTTAAGGTCTTCTACGAGGAGGAGCTGGATGTGCCTCTGGTGCTGTTTGACGAGGTCCTTGACCATGTGCTGCGCATCGATCGAATCTTCCGCCAGCCGCAGGGCCATCTGCTGCTCATTGGCGTCTCTGGCGCTGGCAAAACCACACTCTCCCGCTTCGTTGCTTGGATGAACGGCCTGTCCATCTTCCAGATCAAGGTCCACAACAAGTACACGAGCGAGGACTTTGACGAGGATCTGCGCTGTGTGCTGCGACGCTCCGGCTGCAAGGACGAGAAGATTGCCTTCATTCTGGACGAGTCGAATGTGCTGGATTCGGGCTTCCTGGAGCGCATGAACACGCTGCTGGCCAACGGCGAGGTTCCGGGCCTCTTCGAGGGCGACGAGTACACCACCCTGATGACGCAGTGCAAGGAGGGCGCTCAGCGCGAGGGTCTCATGCTGGACTCCAGCGACGAGCTCTACAAGTGGTTCACGCAGCAGGTGATGCGCAATCTGCACGTGGTCTTCACCATGAACCCCTCGACGGATGGCCTCAAGGATCGTGCTGCCACGTCGCCGGCTCTCTTCAATCGTTGCGTCCTGAATTGGTTCGGTGACTGGTCGGACTCGGCCCTGTTCCAGGTGGGCAAGGAGTTTACCATTCGCGTCGATCTGGAGCGCCCCAACTGGCATGCGCCCGACTTTTTCCCCTCCGTGTGCCCCCTGGTGCCGGCCAATCCCACCCATCGGGATGCGGTGATCAATTCGTGCGTGTATGTCCACCAAACACTGCATCAGGCCAACGCTCGTCTGGCTAAGCGTGGAGGCCGCACCATGGCGGTCACGCCGCGCCACTACCTCGACTTTATCCATCACTTTGTGAAGCTGTACAACGAGAAGCGCAGCGACCTCGAGGAGCAGCAGCTTCATCTGAATGTGGGTCTCAACAAGATCGCCGAGACTGTGGAGCAGGTGGAGGAGATGCAAAAGTCGCTGGCCGTCAAGAAGCAGGAGCTGCAGGCGAAGAACGAGGCGGCCAATGCCAAGCTCAAGCAAATGTTCCAGGACCAGCAGGAGGCCGAAAAGAAGAAGATCCAGTCGCAGGAGATCCAGATACGTCTGGCCGATCAAACGGTCAAGATCGAGGAGAAGCGGAAATACGTGATGGCCGATCTGGCACAGGTGGAACCGGCGGTGATTGATGCCCAAGCAGGTAGGTCCATCGGGCGCCACACTCTACGCGTATTTGTGGGCGGGCGAACCCTAAGTTTGATCTAAGATCTAAGATTATGTCTCTCCCCTTTTGGGTATCCGATTTGGATGTATATTATGATTATGATATATGATTTAATTCTGTCGTGTATTCAATTCTGACCCTCACCGAACAATCCGCACACACAACGAACCAACACCACCCACGAAATATCCGCAATCCCACCATCCGCCATATTCCAACAGCCGTTAGCTCAATTAAAAAGAAACACCTGGCCGAGATCCGGTCGATGGCCAATCCTCCGGCCGTGGTGAAGCTGGCCCTGGAATCGGTCTGCGAGCTGCTCAATGAGAGTGCCACCGATTGGAAGGCCATACGCGGCATCCTCGTGAAAGATACTTTCATCTCCTCGATCGTTAACTTGGAGACTGACAAGATCACGTACGCAACTTCTTTCTCTTTACCATCAGCCATCATCTACAGCCCACCCAGCACTCACCCATTGTCTTCCTGTGGCGTTCACTGTTCACTAATTGACCAACAAACTCAAACAACTCAAACTCAAACGATCATTTAATCTTCTCATTCATTCCTACCCATAACTACAACAACTACAACTACTACAAAAACACACACACCAAAGCATACGCAATGCACAGGCCAAAGCCTTTACTCAACTTGAACCCTAAACCCTAAACCCCAAACACCTCATAACACCCTTACTAGAAGTACAATCTGTCTCTCTGATATCCTCAACCCCATAATGTGTATAGCTGTGTATAATAATAGCTCTGTCCACTCATTTGTGTGTACTTGGAAGAACTCTCCCCAAAGGTGGGAAATAATTAAGATGGATTCATGTGGGCTCGGTTCGGTTAACCGAAGCCTTTGTGCAAGGGGAGCAAGCAGCAAGGGAAACAGGCAGTGCTTGCTGCTCGCTCCAGGTGCAAGGCTCATCCGCCGATTCGTGCGATTCGGTTTTTGCTTAGTAATTAACTATAGACTGTAATCCAATAGCCTAATCTTACGAATAGTAATAACCTTTTGGATAAGTGTTAATTCTGATCCTTCATGTTAATCCATCGAATCAATCAATCAATCAGCTGTCAAATCGATACGCAAGCAACAGCTCGTTGAGGTGCGTACCATGGCCAATCCACCGTCGGTGGTTAAATTGGCACTCGAATCGATCTGCCTGCTGCTGGGCGAGAATGCGACCGATTGGAAGTCGATCCGTGCCGTGATAATGCGTGAAAATTTCATTAATTCAATTGTATCTAACTTCGGTACCGAGAACATAACGTAAGCATGAAACAAATTCAATTATTACCAACCAACCAAACAACCAACCAAACAACAACAACACACACACATTTTGTTCTCGGCATTACGAGTGTAATTATTTTGTTCCTGTTCTTGTTCTTTCGTTGAAGTTTTCTGCTTGATTTTAGTTCTTTTGAGCGTAGAAAAACTGAATTGGATTTCATTAGAGTTGATTTTTGATTTCACCCTTTTTCGTAGTTTTCTTTCCTATTTTCAATTGCAATTTACGTATTAAGCGAGCTGTAAATATAGACCCCACATCCTACAGTAACTTGAACTTTCACTTTAACCCCCCAACTTGAACTTACTTCGGTTTATTGGCTGTATTTATTTTTTTTTGGTTTCGGTCAAATTTATCGTTGAACTTACTGCTTTCTGCTTGCTTCAAATCATTCAAATAACCTAACCCCCACTAATCGCGATATCTATTCCTGGCGGAAATACTAACGTATAATCTCTGATCCCCCAAGCGATGATGTGCGCGAAAAGATGAAGTCCAAGTATCTGAGCAATCCCGACTACAACTTTGAGAAGGTGAACCGTGCCAGTATGGCCTGCGGTCCCATGGTTAAATGGGCCATTGCACAGGTGAGAAGAAAACCCAAAAATCAAGTGGAAGGAAACTCTTTATTTACTCCTATTTCTGTATGTCATTCTGCTGTACACAGATTGAATACGCTGACATGCTGAAGCGTGTGGAGCCTCTGCGCGATGAACTGCGCTCGCTGGAGGAGCAGGCCGCAGTGAATCTGGCCAGTGCCAACGAGACCAAGGATCTTGTGGAGCAACTGGAGCGCAGCATTGCCGCCTACAAGGAGGAGTATGCCCAGCTGATCTCGCAGGCTCAGGCCATCAAAACGGATCTGGAGAATGTGCAGGCCAAGGTGGATCGTTCCATTGCGCTGCTCAAGAGCTTGAACATTGAGCGCGAGCGCTGGGAGTCGACCAGCGAGACATTCAAGAGCCAAATGTCCACCATTGTGGGCGATGTGCTGCTGTCTGCCGCCTTCATTGCCTACGGCGGCTACTTCGACCAGCACTATCGGTTGAATCTGTTCACCACCTGGTCGCAGCACCTGCAGTCGGCCAGCATCCAGTATCGCGCAGACATGGCGCGCACCGAGTATCTGTCGAATCCGGACGAACGGCTGCGCTGGCAGGCGAATGCTCTGCCCACGGACGACCTCTGCACGGAGAATGCCATCATGCTAAAGCGCTTCAACCGCTACCCGCTGATCATCGATCCCTCGGGACAGGCCACCACCTTCCTGCTCAATGAGTATGCGGGCAAGAAGATTACAAAAACCTCCTTCCTGGACGACTCGTTCCGCAAGAATCTGGAGTCGGCTCTGCGCTTCGGTAATCCCCTGCTGGTGCAGGATGTGGAGAACTACGATCCCATTTTGAACCCTGTGCTGAATCGCGAGCTTCGTCGCACTGGCGGGCGAGTTCTGATCACTCTCGGCGACCAGGACATTGATTTGTCGCCATCCTTTGTCATATTCCTGTCCACGCGTGATCCCACCGTGGAGTTCCCGCCCGACATCTGTTCGAGGGTGACGTTCGTGAACTTTACTGTGACCCGCAGCTCGCTGCAGTCGCAGTGCCTCAACCAGGTGCTCAAGGCAGAGCGTCCGGACATTGACGAGAAGCGTTCCGATCTGCTGAAGCTTCAGGGCGAGTTCCGGCTGCGTCTCCGCCAGCTGGAGAAGAGCCTGCTGCAGGCACTCAACGATGCCAAGGGCAAGATTCTCGACGACGATTCGGTGATCACCACGCTGGAGACCCTCAAGAAGGAGGCCTACGACATCAACCAGAAGGTGGATGAGACGGACAAGGTGATAGCCGAGATTGAGACCGTATCGCAGCAGTATCTGCCGCTGTCCGTGGCCTGCAGCAACATTTACTTCACCATGGACAGCCTCAACCAGGTGCACTTCCTCTACCAGTACTCGCTGAAGATGTTCCTCGACATCTTCTCGACGGTGCTGTACAACAATCCCCGACTCGAGGGCCGCATCGATCACTCCGAGCGTCTGGGCATAGTGACCAAGGACCTGTTCCAAGTGTGCTACGAGCGCGTTGCCCGCGGCATGATCCACAACGATCGCCTCACGTTCGCCCTGCTCATGTGCAAGATCCATCTGAAGAGCACGTCAGAGTCAAACCTCGACGCAGAGTTTAACTTCTTCCTGCGCAGCCGCGAGGGTCTTCTGGCCAATCCCACTCCCGTGGAGGGACTGAGCGGAGAGCAGATAGAGGGCGTCAATCGCCTGGCCACGCGCCTTCCCATCTTCCGCAAACTGTTGGAAAAGGTGAAATCGATACCCGAACTGGGCGCCTGGCTGCAGCAGAGCTCCCCCGAGCAGGTTGTGCCTCAGCTGTGGGACGAGTCGAAGGCTCTCAGTCCCGTGGCCAGTTCTGTGCATCAGCTGCTGCTCATCCAGGCCTTCCGGCCGGATCGTGTCATTGCCGCCGCCCACAATGTGGTCAACACTGTCCTTGGCGAGGACTTCATGCCCAACGCCGAACAGGAACTGGACTTTACGGCCGTCGTGGAAAAGCAGCTGAATTGCAACACGCCCGCCCTGCTGTGCTCGGTGCCGGGCTTCGATGCCTCCGGCCGTGTGGATGACTTGGCTGCGGAGCAGAACAAGCAGATATCCAGCATTGCCATTGGCTCTGCCGAGGGCTTCAATCAGGCGGAGCGGGCCATTAACATGGCCTGCAAGACCGGTCGCTGGGTGCTGCTCAAGAACGTGCATCTGGCGCCCCAGTGGCTGGTGCAGCTGGAGAAGAAGATGCACTCGCTGCAGCCGCACTCGGGCTTCCGTCTCTTCCTCACCATGGAGATCAACCCGAAGGTGCCCGTCAACTTGCTGCGTGCCGGACGTATCTTCGTTTTTGAACCGCCGCCGGGCATACGGGCCAATCTGTTGCGTACCTTCTCGACGGTGCCGGCGGCCCGCATGATGAAAACGCCCAGTGAGCGGGCCAGACTCTACTTCCTGCTGGCCTGGTTCCACGCCATCGTCCAGGAGCGACTGCGCTACGTGCCCCTCGGCTGGGCCAAAAAGTACGAGTTCAACGAGTCGGATCTGCGCGTGGCCTGCGACACTCTGGACACATGGATCGATACCACGGCCATGGGCCGCACCAATCTACCGCCAGAGAAGGTGCCGTGGGATGCTCTTGTCACGCTGCTCTCCCAGTCCATCTATGGCGGCAAGATCGACAATGACTTTGACCAGCGTCTGCTGCAGTCGTTCCTGAAGAAACTCTTCACCGCCCGCAGCTTCGAGGCTGACTTTGCCCTGGTGGCGAATGTGGACGGAGCTTCCGGAGGATTGCGCCACATCACCATGCCGGACGGCACTCGTCGCGACCACTTCCTGAAGTGGATCGAGAACCTGACGGATCGCCAGACGCCCTCTTGGCTGGGCCTGCCCAACAATGCTGAGAAGGTGCTGCTGACCACACGCGGCACGGATCTGGTGAGCAAGCTGCTGAAAATGCAGCAACTGGAGGATGATGATGAGCTGGCTTACAGCGTGGAGGAGCAGTCAGCAGAGTCTGCTCTGGCTGTGGGTCGCAGCGAGGATGGCCGCCCGTCTTGGATGAAGACGCTGCACAACTCAGCCACCGCTTGGCTGGAGCTGCTGCCCAAGAGTCTGCATGTGCTCAAACGCACAGTGGAGAACATCAAGGATCCGCTGTATCGCTACTTCGAGCGCGAGGTGACCAGCGGAGCCCGGCTGCTGCAGACGGTAATCCTCGACCTGCAGGATGTCGTGCTCATTTGCCAGGGTGAGAAGAAGCAGACGAACCATCATCGTTCCATGCTCTCGGAGCTGGTGCGCGGCATCATACCCAAGGGATGGAAACGGTACACAGTCCCTACCGGCTGCACCGTCATTCAGTGGATCACGGACTTCAGCAACCGCGTGCAGCAGCTGCAGAAGGTGTCGCAGCTGGTCTCGCAGGCGGGCGCCAAGGAGTTGCAGGGCTTCCCTGTTTGGCTGGGCGGCCTCCTCAATCCCGAGGCGTACATCACGGCCACCAGGCAGTGTGTGGCCCAGGCCAACAGCTGGTCGCTGGAGGAGCTGGCGCTGGAGGTGACCATCACCGATGCAGGCCTCAAGACCGACCAGAAGGACTGCTGCTTCGGCGTGACCGGACTCAAGCTGCAGGGCGCACAGTGCAAAAACAACGAGCTGCTTCTGGCCTCCACCATCATGATGGATCTGCCAGTGACCATCCTCAAATGGGTCAAGTGAGTACACGATTTGGTAAACTCTAATTTGCATTTGCACTCACACTCGATTCTTGTCAGGATATCGTCGGAGCCGCGCATCAGCAAGCTCACGCTGCCCGTCTACCTGAACTCGACTCGCACAGAGCTGCTCTTCACCGTGGACTTGGCCGTGGCCGCTGGACAGGATTCGCACAGCTTCTACGAGCGTGGCGTGGCCGTTCTCACGTCCACAGCCTTGAACTAAATATCTCGTATCTAATACTCGTATTCGTATTTTACCCCCAAATATTTACTCAAACGAATACAATAATCAACATTATTGAATATATCTAACAAACGACTAGGTGTTCCCTTAGTACTCACTCATTTAGTAGTCCCTATCCATATACACAACAACAACAACAACCCGTAAGAAGCAACCCCAGGTGGATCGCTTTCAATTGGATGCAAATTATTCACTCACAATGTTCTGGCTCCGCCGGTCAGCACAATGGCTGGGACAACGACAACAAAGGGGCATGGGTGCCTTCCGCATGCCCATGATCGATCCCAAGTTGGAGGACTACTCGCTGGTGCATGTGGAGGAAGTGCGTCGCTTTATTCGCGACTGCTTGAATCGGATTGGCGTGCCCGAATCGAAGCTGCGATGCATCAGTGAATTTCTAGTGGCCGCCGACTATCGTGGCTTATATGGCAGCGGCCTCAATCAGCTCGATCTCTACCTGAACGACCTGCGCCATCGTCGCGCCGATATGGACGCTGAGCCGGAGATCATCCGGGAGACCATGGCCAGTGCTCATGTGAATGGTAAGAGTGCCCTGGGCGTCATTGTGGGCAACTTCTGCATGGACCTGGCTGTGAAAAAGGCGAATAATTCAGGAGTCGGCTTTGTGGTGGCCAATCAGTCGAATCACTTTGGAATCGCCAGCTGGTATGTGCTACAGGCGCTCGACCACGGCTACGCGGGACTAGTGATGTCCAATGGGGCGCCGATGATGGTGCCGCCGCGCTCGAAGGTGTCCAGCATTGGTGCCAACTGCCTGGCCTTTGGCGCCAGGGGACGGGACTCGTACTTTATGCTAGACATGGCCGCCAGCATGAAGGACATTGGTTCCATTGAGTGGGCCCTCACCAAAGACGAATATATTCCGCACAGCTGGGCGGCGGATGAGAGCGGCTATTCCACGAGCTTTCCCATGCTGGCCATGCGAAACCCGCGCCTAGCCTCCGCGGGTGCACACAAGGGCTACTGCCTGGCCGCCATGATTGATCTGCTGTGTGGGGTCCTCTCTGGGGCCAACTTCTCCACGCAGATTCCACCCTGGAAGTCGAATTTCCAGGGCAAATGTCCCAACCTTGGCCAGATCTTTTTCGCCATCGATCCCGACTTCTTTATCCCGGACTTTATGGAGCGACTCGATGACTTTAACGAGTGCATCAAGAACAGCTGCCCCGTCAAGGCGGCGAACCCTATCCAACTGCCAGGGGAGCTGGAGATGCGCCACATGCATCTCGTGGAGAAGTTGGGTGGTCTGCCCTATCACAAAGGCCTGCTGAAAAAGTACAGGTCCATTGCGAATCGTTACAGCGTCAGGCCCATTCAGTTGTTCAGTAAGGACGATTAGCGGAAACCGATACACTAGGCCCATTCTGGATTACCTTTTTTTTCTAAAGAAATTCTTTTTATTTGCGCCATTTTGGAATAAATTCTGCATTATGCACAGCAAAATCAAGCAAAGCGTGGTTCGGTGGGTTAAGTCGAGATTTCCTTTTTTTTTTTTAAACAAATCTTTTTTCCACAGTTTTACAGTAAAAATTACATTTTAAAATGGTTTTGATTTTTTTTTAAATTTAGCTGGCATTAATTAAATATTTAACTGGTAAAAATTTAAGAAGAGCTTTTAGCATTAAAAGCTTTTGGGTTAAAAACTTGGGAAATAAGTAAATAAAAAAGGACTTTTACTGAAGCGCCATCTATGTGTTGTTTTTCCTTAAAAGGACTTTTATTACTGGGAACGGCAGTTTTTTTCGTAAAGGACTTTGATTTAGCGCCATCTGTTGAATTTTACGATGAAAGGATATTTATTGAATAGTTTGCCAATAGAGTTGGGACCAAAAATGTAAATAATAAAAATATATATTTTATGGCATACTTTTCGGCTGCATTGGCATTGGCGGATGTTCTCATAAAAAAGTTAAAGTATCTTTTGGGGTTCCTTTGAATAAATTCGTACAAATTGCCAATTGCTGGAAGCGCCCAAGACTAGGAGAACCGCCATGTAGCAGATATATAATATTAGGAAAACCCAGCCAGAGACAATTAGCCGAGTATTTCGTTAATCAATCCCAGTGTATATGAGAGGGAGCAATCTTCTTTACGAATGCTTCAGCTGGCATTTCCATTTCGGCGGCTGATTCCAGCTGCCTCCATTGATGGTTCCGCGTTCAAATATGGATAATTGCATCACGCTGAGACTTTCGGTTTCTTGCCGGCTCGGGTCTTGTCGGGTCCGGCGCAATATTCTATCCGGTGCAGCTTTAGCGACCGTAAGATACGCTCCAGCTTCTCGGTGGGCCCCATGTGGCGTTCTGGACTACTTAAGGTAATTGCTGTAAATGGAAATTTTCGTAAATTATTCAAATTATGAGCGGAATGAAATCGACTATAAATAGGGTTGGCAATCGGTGCACTAGCCCCACAACGTTGAGAGAACCCGCGAACGGCATGTCGCTGGCAGTCCTGGTAGTATTGAGCATCATCCTATTGCTGTGCACGGCTGGCGTGCTGTCCAGTCTGCCGCAGGGAAAGGATCCGCCCACCCAGAGCCTGGATGAGTTCCGGCAGCGGTATCTGCTGCCGCTGATCTCCTCCGACACTCGAAACTGCACGCTGAATGCCTGCGAGTCGCTGGGTATTGTCTCCCAGCTGCTGATGCTCATCAACTCCATGCCAAATGGCACCCAATCTCCGGCCAGAGATCAGCAGCCCAAGCAGTCCAGCCCGAAGATGGATGCCTATGGTAATGGGGATGCGAACAGCGACGAGGTCAACGCCATGACCCACCTGGCAAACTTTGACCTGGTGAAGCGGGTGCGTCAGATCGAGAGTCGTCTGCGGTCTGTGGAGCAGCCCGTCTGGCACCTGTCCAGCGGCAGCCAGATCGAGTGGAACCACTGCACCTCCGGCGTGTGCCGCTGCAATCCGGACACCAAGAGTTTTACCTGCTGGAATACGAATTTGAAGTCGGTGCCGGTGACCCAGGTTATACCCATGAATATGGTTTCCATGTGAGTAGACTTTCGATTCTTTGGGATTCGATTAAGTAATGAATGATTCCTTACTCACCAGTGATCTCTCTCGGAACATTCTCTCCACTCTGCACAAGGACACCTTTCGGGGATTGACGCTGCTGAAGAAGCTGGATTTATCGAACAATGTGCTGGACTTTTTACCCTTTGACTTGTTCCAGGATCTGGATAGTCTGCTGCACCTGTAAGTGTACTCTGGCTCCTCTCTGTGCCCACTCCCGTTCTCTATACCCCCGTCATAGGCGCATTCAGAACAACCAACTGGAGGACATTGATCCGCGCACTCTGTGGAAGCTACGCAACCTGAATCTTCTCGATCTGAGCAAGAACGAGATCGGTCTGCTGCCCGAGTCGATCTTCTTCCACGCCCAACGCCTCACCGTCATCAACATGTGCGACAATCAAATAAAGAACTTTCCCCCCAACCTGCTGCGCGATCAGCTGGAGCTTGAGGAGCTGGACATGTCACGGAACAAAATCGAAAAGCTTGGCTCCGGCAGTGTTCGCTCCTTGGACAAGTTGAAAACTCTGGATTTTGGATGGAATCAAATCGGTGATGCAACCCAATCAGAGTGCTATCCATTATCTAATGTCATTTCCATCCACAGCCAGGATAGACGATGACTTCTTTGCGGGCCTAAAGAGCCTGCGTATCCTGATGCTGCACAACAATCGCATCTCGTCGATTTCGGGCACCCTATTCAATAACCTCGTCAATCTGGTGACCTTGGACCTAACTATGAACCGGATAAGTCATGTAACACTTTCGCATGCCCTGCTGGAGCGACGAACTAATGCTGAACTGTTCCACAGATCGATGGCCAGGCATTTGTGGGGCTGAAACATCTGAATGAACTGCTCCTGGGCCAGAACTCAATGTCCAGCATACCCGCAGATCTCTTCCTGCATGTCAGTGCTCTTACCAGGCTCACGCTCTTCTCCAACAACCTCACCACACTGGAGGAAGACGATTTCCGGGGACTCGGCAGCCTGAAGATCCTCATGCTGAACAATAACATCCTCAAGCACTTCGATGCCAGGGCCTTTGAGCCGCTGACCCAGCTCGAAAAGCTGTGAGTTCCTCCATTTCCTGCTGCATACATCAAATGTTAACCGCCATCCCTATACCGTTCTCCCTCCTCCACACCACCCCATCCCATCCCATCCCCGGCAGGCGTATCGACTCCAACAAGCTGATGTTCCTGCCCACGGGGGCGCTGCATGGTCTGGACAAGCTGGTGGCCGTCAAATTGGACAAGAATCCGTGGCACTGCGACTGCCGCGCCCTCTACCTGGCCCGCTGGATACGCGAGTTTGTGCTGAAACTCTGGGACGGACAGCAGCCCATGTGTCGCGGCCCCGGTGATTTGGGGGGCCACGAGGTGGGTCTGCTGCGCTACGACGATCTCTGCGACGGACAGTGGGCCAGCATGCTGTCCCTGTCTCCACGTCTGCCGGTCCGCAAGCACCGCATCTCCACTCCGATGAACTATACTGACTATTTCAATCTGTACTTGAAGCACATCTACAACAAGACCACCGACGAGCAGCTCAAGGAGGCAGAGATCACCAGTGTGGCCATCAAAAAGGTGCAGCACGATTGATCCTTGCACGAGAGAGGATTCAAAACTAGTTATGTTATTGAATGCGAAGGTTTAGTTTTCAGCTAGAAAATATATTAGAGTCGCAAATAAAGGCGAACCTGCTCTCCCTACACCTCCGGATCCGACTCAGACGCGAGACTAAGTACTTCCTCATTAACAAAAAATGATTTCCGCTTGAAGTTGGTCCCCTCCCCCACCCTCCTAGTCTGACAAAACAAATTTAAAGTCAATTCTGGATTTGCATTGCTGCCATTTACTATTAATTTGCAACCCCATGGGCAAATAAACCATCCTGAGGCTCCCCGAGGCAACCATCCACCATCCACTATCTCCTACAGGAACTCCTTGTCCTGGCTAGTCGTGCACAAATTACGGCCCTGTCTCGGTCTCGCGTGCCGCTTTTTACCGGTGTCTGCGTTTGCGACAAGCTTTTTACCTAACCAATTTATTGCTTCCGCCCAGACCCAGCCACAGCCACAGCCCCAGCCTGCACTCTCCCTCCCATGTCCGACTGGGGCCACTAGAGCTTCTCATACGGTTCCTCCCGCCGCCTGCCATGCAGTTTTCGTTGGCAATATCATTCCGCTTTTATAGTTGTTCCTATTCCTCCTTTTTTGCCGCTGTCCTTGCCATTTCCATGTGTTGACATTGCCATGCTCCATTCACTTTCCCACTTTTCCCCGGCGCTGGCTGTTGGCTGCTTCCTGTTGCCAGTTTTGGCTGGGTTCTGTTGCTCCTCCTACTCGTGTTGCTGCTGCTGCTGCTGCTGCTGCCGCTGATTCTGCTTCTGCCCGATAGTGTGCCTGTCATCGGTGTTGGGTCCCATCCGTGGGAATGAATGGCCATCCCCATCCCCATACCCATACCCATACACAGAGGGGAAAGTGGTGTAGGGTGGCGTGTAGACTACAAATGCATTTTATAGAAAATTTGCAAGGCAAATATTAAAAATTGAATGCCGCCATTTCAGCTCAGCGGTTGTGTTGTTGTTGCTGCCCCATCGGTTGTTTGCCCAGCCTGTTGTTGTTTTCTTTTTCTTACCTTTTGGTTGTTTGTGCGATGTCTGGGAACCGGCGCTGATTGCCTCAAAGTGGTGCGGCTTTGCTTTTGCGGCACACGGCTGCGGCGGCGACGGCGGCATCGGCAAAAAGTGTCAACCCTTTTCCATTCCCCACACAATACACAACAATATGTAATCATATTTTTCTTTATACGCTACGCACGCGTCACCGTTAAATACACAGGGGATGTGGTGGGGAGTATGGGTGTTGGGTCGTGTGAATGGGAATCCTGCTATCAGCCACATCTGTCCCTTCCCTTCCCGTCCCCTGCCCACTGACGCTGCTGTTGCTGCCTAAAGCGGAAGTAAAAGGATTGGAAATGCCTTTTGCCAGCGAAATAACAAAACACCCTTAATGTATGCAAATTCCCTTAAGTTTAAAGTCTTTCGCCAGCTAAGCAAACATCTTAGCGGCGTCTCGTCTGGAGGCTATGGGCCTAGCAGGCCCCAGGAACAAGTAAATGGGTCAGCAGGAAGAACCACATATCTGGATTGAATCCCGATAATGCAGGCCACAATAGCCTAACTAATACAAACTGATAATTCTGAGTAGTTTCCCCGAGATTACTGTTTGGTTTTTGCATATATTCCACACGATGCGTAGGTCTGGTCGTAAACGTCCAGGATAATCCACCATTGTGCCAATTTGACAAGAAATTGTAAAGAATTTATAATAAATGTGAAAAACGTATTATTCTTAGTCTCCTTGCTGCCAATCTAGGTTCAAACGATCGGGGATATTCTCGCGAATACGAGAAGGCGGGGCACGCCCAGATCAGAGAGGAAATGGCAGAGTAAACGCTATTTTTATTCAAATTAAATTACAAAATAGCGTTTTAAAGGAATATCCTTGCAATCCTTGATGTCCTTACTAGGTTCAAACGATGGGGGATATTTTTCTGGTTACGGGGACATGTATCACGACCAGATCGGATGAGAAATGGCGGAGTTGTAGCCATTTAAACAACGCTAAAACGAATTAATTACACAAAATCCGCACATTTGAAAATCGCGCTCAGTTTCATGACGGCCAGCTTCTGACCTGATGTAAAATTAAAGCTTATTTGTTGTTTTTTATATGAAAATTACAAAAATTTTACTTGAAAAACAGAAAAAAAATACTGCAAAAAAAGCGTACACCATAAAAAAAAAAAAAAACTTTTAGCATTTTTTTTGGTTATTTTGGGTTAAAAACTTGGCTAATTTTCAAATTTTACATCTATTTTACACAAAATCTACACAATATCTACATCTTAACTACATCTCAACGTAGCAGCAAAGCACGATAGTTTCATAATTGGCCGTCGTTGATAATTGGGGGCGCTACTGTGAAAAACACGACGTTTTGCGCAGTGGCGCCCCCTTTATTACCGACGGCCACTTGCGGAACTAACTTTTTTGTACAACAAATGACAACAACAACAACAACAAATTGATGTACAACAACAACTTTTAAAATTGTTATGCTCAAATAGCCGAAAATCAAAATTTAATTAATCTAAAATTAACCGAAAAAACAAGTGCATTTTCCGTGTCATGTAAATGTAAACTGACACAACATCTACATGGCTTTCTCTACATAGCTTTGTCTACTTTACAGGTGCTTTTCTGCCGGTACAAATGTCTGAGCTTTCGAATCCACCTCGATGGAGTTTTCCTTTTATCCGCTGCATGTTAAAATGGCGCTGCCGTTGCCGGTACCGCTGCCACTGCCCACCCACCCACTCGGAAAGGCACTCATTCGGGCCTTTTAGTTTCTCTTGAACTCTGCCGAGTGCTTTTCAGTGCTCAAGCGCGCTCTTTGCTCAGCAGAATTCTCTTCACCCCATGGCCGAAGACGATTGACACACTGAACTCGGTCGTGATTTGGGGATTCGGGCAGGATTCGGCCACGACGGTCACCGGCATCTGCTGCCGTGGCTCGTGGCTCATGGCTCATGGCTCATGGCTCGTGTCTCTTACCTCCCTACCCGCCCACTACCACATGCTGCAAGTTGGTCAAATTTGTGATTTATTTGAAATTTTTAATAATTCGGCATTGGGGTTTTATTGTGTGCCTGAGTTAAATTGTTTGAATGAGCCGGCCACGCAAATTAATGCAAATTTCATGCAGCTCGCACGCAGCCCCCGCCGGCTGGCTTTCGGGGCTACTATCGTACTCTTGCCACAGCATTTCTGGCTGGAGTGGCTGAATGGCAGAGTGGGATCCGTGCCGTGCCTGACCTAAGGCAATGCCAAGGCAGCCGCACCAAAATTTGACTATGGCAAATTCACTTAGACGTTGGCCTTTCCACGGCGTGCGCACAAACTTTCTGCCACATTCTCCTTTCTGCTCCGCTCCCTTTTTATCTTTCTTTTGCTTTTCATACATATTTAGCACATGCTGCATGAGAAGCCACCAACGGTGGGGCGGGGTGGGGTGTTGTGGGGGCAGAGGGTGTGGTGTGTGTTTGCTTGCCACTTTGGAGCAGGCTACAACGCATAAAGATGCGACTTGGTGTAAGTGTGTTTATGTGCGGACGAATGGGCGAACGAAGGGTGGGGTGCGGGTGCGGGTGTGCGGCTGTGTGGCTGGTTTTTGCGGCTATGCGTCCACTGCGGACTCTCGACACACCAGCACCGACTTTGGGAGTTTCTGCTATGTTTCTGGATATGCCACTGCCACTGCCACAGCCCCAGCCACAGCTAATGCTGGCTCTGGCTCTGCCGACTGGCTGGCAAATGCGGCGTATACTTAATTCGGTTTATGCTCGAACGTGTCGCACATTATTCTTATGTGTCGCTCGCCTCTCTCTCTCTCTCTCCCTCCCTTTCGATCTGGCCACGATGTGTGAAATATGCAGAATGTGTGTGCACAGCAATTTTGATTAGACTCCAACGCACGCTCAGAAGAACCACCCACCACCCACGCTGCCCCACAGGCACACACACACACAATTGACACCCAAGGACGCAAAACAATTAAAATTTCTTGATTCTTTTCAGTTTTTGTTGCTGTACAACAATCTGTTTGATTTGCACTAAACGCGGAATAATGAAAATTATGGAAATGAAATGCCTGCCCATTGACCTCGTTGAGCAGCCAGCTGGAGAGGATACCCAACGAGAGGGCAGAGGAGAAGGGACAGGGACAGAAGCAGGTGGGTGGCAGACTGTGCCAGAGAGCAGGGTGGGCCAAGTTTACCCAAGACCATCAATCAGCGACGCAAAGAGTGGAAGGTCTCAAAGGAACCGACTACAAAATGGCTAAGCAATCGAAAATTATCATAAAGAAATGCATTTCAAATGATATTATAACTGTTTAGAGATGACATAAATTATTATGAAACAAATTCCCGGCTATTCAGAATCACTTACCCCAATAAAAGACTCAAACGGTGGGTGGTCCACCTCTGGCGAGCGGGAATAGGGTCTCGTTCCGACGCTGGTTTCGGTATCCTCAAACTGCGGATTTGCACATAATTTTAACGACCTATTTCGTGTGAAAACTGTGTCGCCATTTGCCATCCGCCCTCCACTGTCCACCATTGCCAGAGCCAGCGCCAGAGCCAGAGCCAGCGCCAAACCCATCCGACAGAACCATTCACCATTCGCGGTGGCCAGCCAAGTGGGCAACTGAAGTGGAACTTTTAATTTCAATTTTTTATTACTTCAAATCTGCTTGCGCTGGGGCCCGCTACCGTTGCCGTTGCCGTAGCTGGAGCCTGGAGCCTGGAGTCGCCCCGAGCCAACCTGTGGTGTCACCTGTTTTACCATTGTTTCCGCTCTGCTCTTTTTTTTGGGATTGGGATTCGCTTGCAGCAAGTTTTGCGGCATTTTAAATACGGCAATGAAAATGCTTTTTCGGTTAGTTTTTACGCGCTGGGTTGGGTCGGCGGTGCCTTGGTGGTGTTTCCCGAGATGGCTTCTTGGCTTTGGTAAGCCACTCGCCTACATTTATTGGCCTGGCGACAAATTTTTATTGCCCAGTTGTAGTTTTTGGCCTGCGGCTGCATATGCCGCACTTGTGCTGTCAGTCTGCTCACCTCTCTGCCCCCGACAGGAGACAGCAGGCAGGCAGGCATCTTGTCTGTTGGCGGTGCCCTCAGTTTTGTGGGTTTCCTCTTACCGGTGGGTTGCGGCGGCGGAAAAGTTTGTGCACTCGCACTCGGCGCTTGGGGTCTAATCACATTGCCAGGAATCAGGCAGCAGACGCCAACCTTCGCAGTACGTGATGCATTTTTTACAAGGCGCTCAGCCAGACGGAAGGACCCCCCCACGGACCGCAGGACATACGGTCCTCAGATAGTTCGACTTTGACTTCGGCTCCACTGCTCACAATTTGACTTTTGATGTGGGTATCTCCATCTCTATCTCTCTCTCTCTCTCCCTGTGTGTGGGTGTGTTGTGGGTGGGCTGTGGGCTGTGGGCTTGGCACGCCCTCGAGCACCATGGGTGAAATGCGAAAGTTTGCCTGCGAAAATGGTTCGACTTCCCTTAAGTTTTCCAATAATATTGATACTTGTGTGGGTTCCATTTTAATTTGATATCGAAAACTACCGAGAGCGAGTGCTGCAGGCGGAATTGTGGCGGCATGTAGAGAGCACATGGTTATTAAACACTTAATGACTGAAGGCCAACCCCCGAACATTATAAAGCAATAATATTGAATATTTATTCAGCCTCGGAGTAAACCAACCACAAACCACCACGAAAAAACATTCATGCAGACCGTAAGACTTGTGCAGTGCGCGTAGAAAAGGGGTTTGACTCTATGGTTGGCCATGGCCCATGGTGCATGCCGCAGCGCACATTCGGCATGTCAGAATTTGTGGATATTCTGTTTAAATACCGTAATGAAGTCTGCTTATACAATATAATGTACCGTGTTTGTGCTACGTGCCTTGGTTATGTTATTGCACGCCGATCCGTACTTCCGTTTCGCTTCCGCCGTTTGCCAACAATGCCCCTGCCACACTGACGGGCTAGGGGAAACTGTTTGCGTGGTGCTGGTGGTATTGGCAATCGTTGGGAGACTCCTTTTACCTCTCCTACTCCTACTGCTACTGCTGCTGTTGCTGTTGCTGCTGCTCCAACTTCTGCGACTCCTCCTTTGACTCTGTTTTTATTTGCGTCGGCAAATCTTAAGCTTGTTTAACTGCTCGTTAGTGTTAGTCGCTAGCTAGTCGGCTGTCGCTCGCTCTCCTGGCTGCCATTTCCCAGGCACAGGCCCCACCATCACCGTGACACCCTATTGTTATAACACGTTCACGACCTAGTCAACATCTCCAGCTGGGGCTGTGGCAGGGGCTGGGTGCCGACTCGGAGTAGTCTCAGTCTGTGTTTGGCAAGCATCGAAGTATACACCGAAAGTAGTGCCATCAGTATGCGCTACACAGAGAGAGAGAGAGAGAGAGAGAGAGAGGCAGAGTCAGAGGAGTCTGCTACTACTGCTCCTCTGGTGGGTGCCAAGGTGCATGCTAAGTACCGACCTCCGAGCCGAAGCTCCTCCTCATCCTGATGGCAGTGGGTAACGTAACTGCTGCCTGACTGGTAAATGTTTGTCCAGCATAATTGCGCTCAGCATGCAGTTGCCCCCATGCCACTGGCTCAGCCTTTGCCTCAGCAGCAAGCAGCCTTTCCTTTGCTACAATATTTTCCTCCGTTTGTTGCCTTTGCCGGGGTTTTTTTTTCAATTTTCCCTATTTCTGCTTTCTTGCTGCTGCCGCTGCTGCTGCCTCTGTGGCAGGCTGGGCAGCTTTAAAGGATTTGGAACTTGTTTACGTGGCGTATTAGTATAATTTACAACGGAAGCCATCAAAAGCTTTGATGCGCCGCAGGCTAGTCGGAGAATTATTTTCACATTGCCGTAACCAAACTAATTTCAAAGCTGTCCGCAATCTTGTTGCTTCTTCGTCCCCCCCTCCAGTGTGTGTGTGTGTGCGTGTGTCTGGGTTTGCCACAAAGAAAACAAAAGGACACACTTGCGAGGCACTCGCTTGATACGAAAATAGATGGGCAGAGTGCAGCATGAAAACGAATGAAAGTCGAATACCCCATAAACTAATAAACAGAAAAGCTCATAGAGAACTCTTTGGCTAGCCCCAAACTGTGTGCCATGAAAATATGTGAAATCAATTAGCAAAATACGGCCAGGGACTAGACAAATAAACTCGATGGAACCACAGTCATGGCAGTTGCTTTAAACCAAACAGAAGACTCACCTCCTACTCCTCCTCCTCCTCCTCTGCAAATACACACACACACTCCTCCTATCTTAATCCTATTCGCAGTCGCAGTCGAACTCTCATTCGCCCATTACAATTGTCGCAGCAATTGCTGGCCATAACAATTACCGTTTCGTGTTTAACCATAATAATCTGCTCAGTTGTTTGTGTAATTAAACAAACAGTAATGCCAAGGACTCAAACCTAGCCCAGACCTAGGCACTGGCACTGGCCCCGGCCCCGGCCCTCTTACCACTCGAGTGTTTTTATTGTTGACCAAATACGAGTTCTGGGGATTTAAAATGGTTTAATCAACTCGTCCAGTCACAGCCCCACACACACATACACATATGTTCATTATATTCCGCAAATATTTACGGCTGGCAAGTTGGGAGGGAATGGAGGGGGCTGGGCTAGTGATTTAGCAGCTCCTTCCACTCCCCAGAACACCGGAGACGTGCGTGCGCGATTCTCCATTTAATTTCCCTTTGGCTCATAAATCGTCGGGGCCAAATTTAAAAATAATACAGCGTCATAAGATTTATTGGTGGAATTTCTGAGGCAAATACTTAGGTTCTTAGGTCTCAGCCATGGGCCAGCCATGGGCCATCCCCAGGGGTGGGATTTATGGGGGCCATTCAGCTATCCGCCCAGCACATCCCAGCCCAGCCCAGCCCAGCCAGGACTCTCCATTATTGTGCAATTTCAAGTGTTTAATTAATGTATTCTATTTTATTGCATTGTATTTAGGGTATTGGTATTGGTATTGTGTGTGTATAGATATATGTAGATATATAGATATAATGTATGTAAACACTAACTAGCGTTATGCGTGTGCTCGATTCAATTGTTCATCACTTAACAAATAATTACGAAATTGCTGGTTGGTTAATAGCGCATAAATACATTATTAAATGCATAACCAATTGTTCAGTTTTATTGTTATTACTCGTACTCTGCTATCGTCTGTTATCCATCATCATCTGTCCGCCCGGAAGAATGTGGTTTCGTTTCGCAGCCTGCTAGCTGCGGGCCAGCATTCCGTTGATCATGATGTTGGCCAGGGCGTTCCTTCGCTTGCGCCACGCCCCCATGCCCTGGGCATGGTACTGCATCTGAGTGTACCACTGCTTGGTCCGTACACCATCCTCGGCCTGTTCAAAGAAACAAAACAAAACAAACACACAAAAATAAGAGCAGAAAGTGTGAACCCGTTAGGCGTATTTGATTGACTGGGCCGGAGAGCACGCTCCGGCTCCGGCTCCGGCTCCTGCTCCCAGCTCCCAGCTCCCTGCTACTTTTGCTTCTTCTGCTTCGTGGTTGTCATTTTGACAGGCATCGGTGTTAAGGAGTGCGTATGTATGTGTGTGTGTGTGTGTATGCCTGTCAGCTGTTCAGTTGGCCGGAACTAAACGTTTCAATTTATGCGCCGCCGGGCTCTCCGGCAGCCTATATGCCCCCTGCTCGCCTGCTGTATCCGCATCCTGCCTGGCCTTTCACGCAGCCATTTGGTTGCGCTTCTGTGCGTTCCGTCTTTCATTCTTTATATAACGTATTTCAATAAATGTCATTCATTTTGGCAGCCGCTCTCTACGTGCGCTGCCTGAGCGCGCTTGAAAGGAGGGCCGCCGCGCGCCTGCGGGGGCAGCAGCAGCAGCCAGAGAACCAACTCAGGACACACGGACTCGGGACACGGATCTCAGGACTAGGGCTTAGTCCCGTTTGAATCACGAAAATTTGCATGTCTAAAATCTTGCTGGCTGCGGGGATGGCTGGCTGAATGGCTGGTGGCCTGGTTGCCAGGCATCGGACAAGAACATATTTGAAATGGATTTTTGCATACGCTTCTTGTGCTTTTGTCTGTTATTAAAATTACTTTGCTTTCCCTCTGGCAGCAGGTATACATACTCGTATGTACTCACATGCACAAAGACGGTAAACTCTTCATTGTATGGGTCCACCGCCCCACCAACAGCCCTAAGAAAATCAGCATCAGAATTTGTTCTGTTCGAAGCGAAAAGGTTATGGCCACGTGTGTGTGTGTGTGAATGAGTTTTCTGTGAATGATTTTTATTAAATTCCTGCAGGATGCTTACGAGATTTGCCCCTAGCTGGAGTGAGAGCTCCAGAGCTCTGCTCTTGCTGGATATATTCCCTACTGTTTGTTGGTTAATTGTCCTGTTGCCGCTCTATTAACCACACGCCCTGTGGGCCCGGAGACCAGGAGATATGTACATGTGTGTGCAGGAGCAGGCAAAAAGTACAACTTTCGCACCACTCGAATCAGATATGCAGGCCTCCCATAACCGAATCCAATACTGAGCTGCCAAACGGCAGAACGAAACTAACGAAGCCCAAACATTGGCGTTGTGCAGTCAAAAGGCAAACGCTTACTAATTCAAAAGCCAACTCAACTGGCACAGCACACGAACAGGGCCAGAAGCGAACAGAACAGAACGGAGTAGAACGGAACACAGAATAGACCAATCCAATCCAATCCAATCCAGTCCACAGCCAGGCCATCTATCTATCCACGGCCAGTTGAAGTGGAAAACAAAGGACGGACCCAGGGCCAGAAGCAGAGCCAGGAGATACTAGTGCTCGTGTAGATAGGAACAGGAACAGAGGCTGAGTGGTGGAAACTACTACTCACTTTGAATATGAATGTGTCCTTCGATGAAATTTCCTGCACTTCGAAATAATCATCCCAATCCGCTTCGCTGCACACCACACATCTGTCCAGATAGAGGGGCTCCCGGATCAGCGTGTAGCGTCCGCACTTCTCCTTCACCAGCAGCAGGGAGGCCTCTCGTATGCCCGTGTGCTTCGGGAAATTCAGTTTATCCGACATGGCCTTCTCTGCCCTATAATTGGCACTTGGCTGTTGTTTTTGTAGTAGTTGTCGTCGGTTGGTAGAAGAGAAAAAAGCCAGGCAAGAGGGATCCCAGCATCAGCAGCAGCAGCAACAATGAAAAAGAGAAAAAATGGAATCAAAAATACAATAAGGAAAAAAATAGAAATTGTGTAAAACGAAACTAAACAAAATTACAGCTGAAAAATATGTGGAGGCAAGTAGGGTGGTCTCTCTTCCTAGATAAGGCTTGGCAAGCGCACAAAGCGTGTCAGCCCAAGCAACTGCCGCAGGAAGCAGAAGCAGAAGCAGGGAGGCAGTGGCAGAACCAGAACCAGCAGTCAGGAATCTCAAATCAGGAGCCGCACACACAAAACACACAACATATATATATGGAGCAAAAACGAACGAAATGTTGACCGTTCCAGAATTGAGCAATTGTCGGAGGCGTAGCGGGAAAGCTGGCCAGAAATTTAGAGCAGGACACAGACAGACCAGGAGACAGACGGAAGGAGAAAAAAACTAAACAAAACATGTGACATACGCACTGCGTCCATGTCGATTGCGTCCCTCGATCCCTAACCATAACCATTGGGGACGGGGCGCACACACACACAGGACGGCCGGCAGCATACTTCTGGTGTCACCTCTTCTTCTCCGGCCACTCCTCCGCCTGCTACGCTCCCTGCTGATTTTTCTGGTGTTAAAATGGTTTTGTTTTTAGGCAGAACGAAAGAGCCGTGAAAGAGATTGTTGCTGGGATAAGCACTTTTCATTAGAAGCAAAAAAAAAACGAATCAGAGGGAGAATACGAACGAGAGCCAGGCTAGAGGCTAGAAGCTGGCGAGGATGCGGTCTCGGTTCAATGGGCCCCGGCACTGATTTGTTGAAATCTTTTATCGCACGGAAAAGTGTTGCCATGGCAGCCCTGACAGCTCTGCTCCGATTTGCACGGAATGGGAATTCCCATTCGCATTCGCTTCCACAAGTGCCGCTCGCTAATTGCCCCGCCATCTCCATGGGCATCTCCATGGGCATCTCCAGGGCCATCCATGGCTGCATGTCAAATGCCAGGCAGGCGTCTCTTGTCGCCTGTCAAACGTGACTAGCAGAAGAGAGGGAAATGGAAACGAGAAAAACTCCATGCAAGTCGCTAATCGAAGTGTCTGCGGGGCTATCCCTAGGGGGTTGGGGTAGGTATCGGACGCACCTTGCCATTGGTCACGAGCAGCGCATTGACCGGTGTGAGCTTGATGGTGCGCGCCTTCTTCCAGTTGCTGTCCGTCGGCTGTGTGTAGAGGAGCTTGCCCTCCATGGCGAAGCGGACCTCATCGTGATTCCACTCGAGCACGTCGATGGCCATTTTGCGCAGCTTGATGTTTATCATATCAATTTCGCAGGAGGCCCGTCGGTTGGGGCTGGAGGAGCTGATGCGGCGCCACAGCTTGGTGGGCACATCCTTGGCCTCCTGGTTGATGTGATTCAAGTGCAGCTCGATTTTCTCCTGGGCCTGCTTCAGCAGCTCACGTCCGTCGATTTGCGAGGGCGTCACCTTGTAGAGGCGCGCCAGCAGCAGGGGGTACTTGGTCACGCGCTGGACGGGCACCTGTTGGATGGTGGTCAAACGGTTTGAGAATCGATTAGGGGATTGCCATGAATATAGAGCACACTCACCATCAGGAAGGAGTTGAGGTTCATGCGCCGCAGCACGGCGTTCTCCATCTGCGAGACCTTCAGGAAAATGCGCAACAATTCCTTCTCCTTCTCGAGGTTGGCCAGCAGCAAGCTGGCGCCCGCCTGCCGGACGCAGTAGCTCTCGAAGGCGTGCAGCATCTGCGTAAAGTCGAGAAAGATGCGTCCAATGTTGACCGTGAGCAGATCGTCATCGCCCTGCTCCAGGGACATGTCGAGGGCGTCGCGCATCCGCTCCGCCAGCGTCTGATTGTTCTCAAGCAAGTCTTCCGTGTTGAGGAAGATTGCGGAGAGCTGCTCCTGGGTGAGCAGGCCAGCCACCAGCATCGGGTGGCAGAACTCCTCGAGGATGATCTGCAGGTCGCGGCCGTACTTCTCCTCCGTCTCCACAATCTCCGTGATGATCTCCTTGCGCTCCACCCGCTTCTTGCCGCACTTGCGGCACACGAGCGGCGCGTACAGCACGCCTGCCTCCCCCACCTGCATCTCCACCGCTCCGTCACAGTCCTCGCACAGATGCAGCACGGTGGGCGTGGCCTGGTACTTGCTGCGCGACGATTTGCTCGTCTCGGAGCCCACTCCCGAGTCCTGCCGCTCCACGTCGCTGCCACACTTGCCGCCGCCGCAGATGAAGCTGTGGGGCGGCGGCGACAGCGAGTTCATGTTGCTCTGTCCACTGTCCCGATCCTCCACGCGCTTGTCCAGCTCACTGAGCGTGTCCGTGGCCTCCTCCTCGATGATCTTCGGATTGTTGCTGTAGTCGAAGCTCTCCTCGCGGGCCAGTCCCCGCTCCTTGGCGTCCACCAGGTACGAGAGAATGTCGTACTTGGAGGCGCCCTCGAAGATGGAGCGGGCCGCCTTCTTCTCCAGCTCAGCATCGTTCAGGGGCGGCGCGGAGAGCGGCAGTGGCGGCGGCTTCTCGTTGATTTCCTCGTAGATGGGATCGCCATTGAGCCGAATGGACTCGTAGTGGTGTTCCGCCTCCGCCTCCACCTCCGTTCCCGTGTGCGTGGAGTGCTCGATCTCGGCGAGAGTGGCATCCACCAGCAGCTGATAGAACTTGGCCCGTGTGGCTGCATCCAGCTCTGGTTCAGCCTCCACCTCAGGCGGCTGCTGTTGCTCCTCTTCGATGATTCCGGATGCCGTGAGGACGCTGGAGCAGCTCTGGTAGCAGTCCGACTCATTGCCGCCCGCAAACTCAAACAGCTCGTAGTTGTGGGCGGAGGCGAAGCTGTTGGCGGAGCTGATGCTGCCCCGATTGGAGAGGCGATCCTCCTCTTTGGTAGTCCGCTCCCCGCGTATCCGCTGCAGCGAGGCGCTGATCAGGCGATTCATGTCGTCGTGGTCTTTGGTGCCGCTCATGTCGATGGCCTGGCGCGCCTGCTGCAGCCGCTGCAGCGAGTTCTCGATCAGCTCGGCCACCGTCTCCGTCTCGAGGCCCTCGGCCACCTGCCCCAGCATCGGATCCTGCAGCAGCTTGGCTATGAAGCTGCCCTCCTTGGCCATGCCCCTGGGAACGATTGTGGTCACGGCATCCTGCATCTTCTTGGAGCGTCCGGTGTCGCCGCCCGCTGAGCGCAGCCCACACACATGCGGCACCAAGTTGCGCTTCACCGCCTCCACGGGATTCCGCAGTATCTTCAGCAGCTCCGTCTCGTGCTGCACCAAGGGACTTGGACTCGCGCTGTCGCCTGGCGATGCAGGCGGCGGCGGCGTGGCTGGCGTCGAGCTGATTGCCGGCGGCGTATTGATGGGCGTGGTGCTGGTGCCCGCCCCAGTCCTCTCCCGCTCGTAGTCCAGGCGGATGAGGGTGCGCCCCCTGCCGCTGGAGCTGCCGCTGCTGGACGTGGAGCTGCTCGAGGTGGAGGAGATGCAGGACACGGATCGCTGCAGGTTAATCTCGCTGCTCCGTATGGGGATGATGGCGATGCCCTGGCCCAGGCCCGTGCCCATCATCTGCTGACTGCGCAGCGTGTTCAGATGATTCAGCTGCTGCTCCTCCTCCTCGGCACTGCTCACGTTGATGCACACCCCGCCCGTGCTGGCCGCCTGGCTGTTGACCACCACGGACGACTGGTACAGAGGCTGTGCCGCGTTCGCGCTCAGGTTCATTGTGGAGTAGCAATCATCGCCGCTAATCAGTATCGACGTCTTCTTGGGGGTCGCCTCCTCCTCCTCGGGCGTGAGCAGCAGCCTGGTGCTCGGCCTGCGGCGCAGCTGTACGCCCTGATCCGAGTGCGAATAGGTGTCATCATCCTCGCTGTGGCAGATTTTCAGGCGATGCACCTCGTGGGCTCCCTCCCCGCTCTGGTTGAAGGGTGCCACCCGCACCACAGTCCTCTCTGCTGCTGCTGCTGCTGCTGTGGTTGCTGCTTCTGGCGTGGCTGTGCCGGAGTCGATGTCAGAATCGGAGACGGAGACTGAGACGTAGTCTGAGTCAGGGCTGACTTATTGATTCCGTGTGGCGGCTGCTCTAATCCTTTTGCGGTCTCCGTCAGCGGCTCCGTCAGTGCCTTGGGGGGCGAGCCGGGTGGCGGTGGTGGCGGCTCTGTTGGACGCCTTTGAAATAAATCTCTCGAGTCGCTGCGGTTGCTTTTTATGCGCAGCGCCATTGTGTCCTTAAAATTTAAAATGACATTCTGCGGCCCACTCACTGGGGCGGGTGAGCGAGGATGCGGCGATGTTGTCGTCTTCGAAATGGAGCTGCTGCTGCTGCTGCCGGTGGTGGTGGTGGTGCTTGCGATGGAGTTCCTAGCAGCAGTGGAGGCAGTGGCGGCAATGGGCGCGGTCGACAAATGCCTTTCGCTGTGCGCCCGTCTGATGGGATTTCGCGATTGTGTCGCTTGTGCCGCACGCTTTTGACTTGCCGCAGGCCTGGCAGCAGCAGCAGCAGCAGCAGTCGTATCCTTCTGCCTTACCACCTTCTCTTCGTCCTTGTCCTCCACCCCATGGCCATTCATGTTGATGTTGTTGCCGTTGCTGCTGGTGTGGCTGCTGCTCTGGCTGTGGCTCTTGTCGTTGCGCTCGTCATCATCGCCATAATCGCGATTTGCTGCTGTCGTCTTTTGGGTTGCCGTTGCTCCTACTTGGGCCCCTCCTGCCCCTGCCCCTGCTGCTGCTGCTGCTGTCGTGGCGGTGCCTGCAATGGAGTAGATGGTGACACTGGTGAGTGGCGTGTCGCAGCTAGGAAAATGTTGCTTTTGTAAAGTAAATCTAAGACAGGACGAGAACCAGGTCTCTGCTCTGATCATGGAAGTAGAAGCAGCAGACCCGACCCCCGGGCATTCTGTTCTCCGCCCGTCAGTGGTGTCCCTTCTAGCTATCTTTGGCCAGGCCTTCTGGCTACAGCTAGAATTGATGTTCGGCTCTGTTCTTGGTTAAATATTTATGCATAGTGTGGGTAGTGGGTGGGGCGGGGTGATTGGGGCAAGCCACCTATCGAATGTTTAGCTATTTATTCATCCATCTGGTTAGGCAGCTCTTGGCACTAAATCGTTTCACACCGTGCAGACTTATGTGCAACCCCCAAAGGGTGTAGTTGCCCCACACTATCCTCGCCCTCTCTCTCTCGGAGTCTCTTTCCCCCTACCGCGTGGCATGGCCCCCGTTGACAGCCACTTAAAGATGTGCTTTACCCCGATAAGGTGTTTTGTTTTGCTGGGACTCCTTTGGTTTCTGGCTAACGGCTGTGGCTGTGGCTGTGACGGTGGCGGTGGCGGTGGCGGTGGCTATGGTTGCGGCTGGTTGTGGCCAACAATTGCTGCGCCCCCGCCACACCCCTCCCCGCCCGCTGAGCTGACAATATGTACGTATCTTTATTTATGGTAAATTGGGTGATTTACGTTGCGGCCGATAAGCTTTGCTTTTCAGCGGGTGCCGTGGCTCTCGTGGCTCTCGTGGATCCTTGTCCTTGTCTTGGCATTTGAATTGCCAGGCAGCTCAAGTCCTTGACTGGAACTGAGACGGAGACGGAGACGCAGACTGGGATGGAGACCGTGGCACAAGTCAGGGCTTGTAAATGGGCTTTTATTTTCGTTAGCCGGGTTAAGAGCACGAGGCACCAGGCACCAGGCACGAGGACAAGGGCGCGGATGTGGCTTTGGTGGACGTCGCTGAGTCTCAGTTGTGGCAAACAATTTGTGTTGGAATTAAGATAATAGATTACATTTAAATGCTTTCGGCGGCGGCTGCGAAAAGGGTTTACTGCTGTCGCCGAAATTTGAGTGCCGCTGCTGACGTCAGCGTCAGGGTCGACCCAGGGGACAGCTCTTGGGTCCCCAATCTCCTCCCAAGAGATGCCCACAGCCCACAGAGAGAACAGAGAACTGAAAACGCAAAACGGAAAACGGTTGTCCTGGCCTTGGAAAGCCCCTATCATTCTCCTTCTGCTGGCAGCAGCAGCCTTTTAATGAGTGTGAAAAGTGAGCTGGTTTTATGGGTTGCGGCCACCTTTGCGTTTTATGTTAATGAGTGTCATCAACGGGCAGATTCGAGCTCCTCAGCCGGTGCACTTTGAACCCCACTGCGGCTCGAATGTCTCTCCATGGCAGCTCCCATGACGACCCAAGCCCGACCCCCCAAAAGGCACATCATCATCAGGAACATCATGAGGAATGGAAGCAGCAGCAGCTGCCTAGCCAACAATGAAATTAATTAATTGCTAGAGCCACTTGCACTTGCCACTTGAATTTCAATCGACAACACTTCGATTTGCTAATCGCATTAGCTGGCTGCCTGCCGCATTCCGAAACAGTCGAAACAGTCGAAATACGAAGTAGTTGCCGCTCCCGCCCGCCCTATGTAAAACAGCGACAAATGGGAGGACCAAGCGAATAGAATACGAGGGCTACATAGAGACCCTTGAGAGATTGGTGCATTGGTGCTATGGCAACGATACGAGTCCTCAGAGTTTGTCAACAGCTTCTTGAATTTTATTGGAATATTTTCATTAACCGAAGAGATGTTCTCCCAAAGGAAACAGTAGAATCTCCTACAAGTTTTCTTCTGAAAGGCACTAAAATGAACAGCGTAAAGGGCATTTAGACTCGTTCTCATTGCTAAAACATCACTGACTCTTTCGAAGAGTATATTTCTCTCTTTAGCGACTCTCTGGGACAAAAGGTGACTCGGTTTTCATCTACAACACAAACACCCTTTTCCCCCATTTTGCAGAGTTATTCCTGCCGTTGCTGCTGCCTTTGCTCTTTCTCTACTATTTCCACTTAATGAGATTTTTGTTGAGAATTACATTGGCATTGTCGCCGGGAGAATAGTTACCTCACTACCGCTCCCGTTCCCTCTTCCCCTGCCTCTCGTCGCACTCTATCTTTCTGAATCTCTCAACTATTGTAATTGGCTGTCGACTTGTCTTTGTGCGAAAATATTTAATCAACGCCTTTTGTAGCTGGCACCCCCCTACCGCTTCCCGCTTATCGTAATCCTGTTTTGGGCCAACTGCTAAACCTGAAATTTGACAAAAGCCTTTACTTATCTAATTGGGTTGATATTCTCGTAGTGTCTGGAGGAAATCCCAAATAAAAACAAACAAATTTACACTCAAATGAAAAATGTTGCTTCAAAAAACAAAGCAAATACTAAGACTATATTTTTACGGGTAAACTTCAACAAGAGATGGTAAATATTTTGAAGGAAAAACTTATTGAACAAAGAAAACAGATAGAGATTTTTGTGGGAAAACTGTTTGAACAGCGATTTACATGTAATTGCGAAGCAGAAGCAGCAGAAGCAGCTGGAAACTGACTCCCTGCTGTGGCAACATTCAATCAGGAATATTGTTAAATGTGAAATCAATGTTACAACCCAATGTGTGTTCGTTCTACTATTTCTTGGGGAATAGTTTTTGGGCTATTTCTTTTGGTTGTGTTTTCGGTTGAACAAAGCAAAGGATGTATGTAAAATGTAAATAAATTGTAAGTAAAGATGAAAGTGCAGGAGGCTGATGCAGAGGTATATCCTGTATCCTGTATTGCCATCCCTGCTTTGCCTTTGCCTTTGCCTTGGCCGCTTTGCTGGCCAAGTGCGGCTTTGTTCGTTTGAGAAGAAAAAGTAATTAAAAGTGTAACTTGTCGGGATTAGTAAAAACATTTTAATTTAGTTGCGATCCATGGCAGGAGCTGGAGCACAAGTAGGAGCAGAAATTGGGGGGGCTTCAAGTAAGGAGCAGCACCCTCAGGGCTGCTCTCATGGGTTGTATGTGGAGGGGTTGCACGACGTGGCAGCAAAGTCAAACTGAAATGGGTCAATAAATCCGAGCTTAATTTTATTGCTCCTGCTAGCCACCTCTTTCTCAGTCCCTCTGTCCCTCCGTCCGTTCATCTGTCTGTGTATCTCTCTCCTCCTTTGAGCTATTCTGCTGAGCGAGACGAAGAAATATAAATCGCAATGGTAAACAAATCAAAATAAATGAGTAACAAAAGCAGAGCCATGAAGCAGGAGCACACCAGCTTTCAGCTTTCAGCTTTCAGCTCTCCTCTCCTCCCTCTCTCCACTGCCAATGTGCTGACAAGCTGACAAACTGACTCGAGACTCCATTCCAAAAAGAGGGCGGGGGGTAGAAGACTCTGCAACGACGTGGAGGCGTCTCTGGCAAGCTGCCGAGCAAAAGGGCGAAGCAAAAGAAAAAAAAGCAGCGAGAAAGAAATTATAGTGGCTGAGCAGGGATTGAGATACGTAAACGTATACGGATTCAGATACAGATTGGAATTGCGATTCGGATGGTTCTCCAACCCCCCAAGAGTTGGTCGCCCGTCGCCCGTCCACTGCTTACATTGTGTACATTCTGGCTCATTTCAATAAGGGCCAAAACATTTTTACAAGCAGGACATGTCAGAAAGCAGTCGGGTTTGATGGAAATTCCTAGGGGAAACAACATATAAATTCGCATTAGAAATGCACGAGTTGATTTGAGTTTCATTTTGGCTGTGAAATAAGCAAACAATGCCCATTGCACAGCAGCAGCAACAACTACTAAACAAGTGCAACGTAAGGTGGCTGCAACAACAGCAGCAGCAGCAGCAGCTTTTTACTGCCATTGGTGTTGTTGTTGCTGCTATTGTGGCACGTTCCGCTAGCCTGCGCAACATTCATTTCCTTGTCTTGGGTCTGGTCTTGGTCCCGTGACTCCTTTGTCTTGCCCAACGCTTGGCCCTTCCACAGATTTTCCTTCTACTTCTGCTGCTGCTGCTGCTACTGTTTTGCCCGTCTCCATCCTTCGAGTGCTTCGCCATCCTCCTGGCAGTGTTTTTCCTTCATTTTTCGTACTGCCACTGCTACAGCTTTTCCATCTTTTTAAATGCGCGTAAACTACTTACAGGCGCATCCGAGGACTCCTTCTTCTGTCCATAGGTATCTTATATATATTTTATATATATGTATACAGCTCTCTGTCTCTCTCTCTCCCTCTCACTCTCTCGCTCTGTATTATATATATTTCTGCGGAGGAGAAGAGAAGCAGTCGGACAGCGTGAACAAAAACAAACTGCCGGCAAACATATTGCAAAAGTGCAAACAGCGGGCATAAGATGCGTTGAAAATCCTTTATCAGTGAAATTATTTGCACAAGGACAACAGGAGGGGCAGGAGGAGCAGGAGCAGGAGCTGGAGTAGGAACTGGAACTGGAACTGGAGGATTGCTCTCCAACAACAGCGAAGGCAAAATGAAAACGAAATGAAAATGACTCGGGCAAAAGGGCGTACTGGAACAGAAACCGGCCAAAACAAACCGATTCCCCAGTTGCCCCGTGCCCCATGCCCCTGCCCCATTCCACAGTGCTGCTTTCTGGCTTGCTTGCCAAATGTGTTGGAAAATTTCTCGCTAAAAAAGAATCTCCGTTGGCTCTCCTCCCACCATCCATTCCCATTCCATACCCATTCCATACCCATTCCGCAGACATACCCGCCGCCATTCCACTCCATTCCGCCGCGGAGAAGCATGCTACACTTTTCTTTAATGGCAGAGTCTCGGCGCTTTTATGTCATAAAAATTGAGCAAAAGCGAAGGAATACGTACGTACGTACATCTACGATGCGGATGTGGAGGCGAAAGCGTTGCAGCAGCAGTCGCAACTCTGGGAACTCTTTTATGGCCAAGCGTTTTAGAGGCGTAACTCCACCAGAGCTCCCAGCTTCAGGTCGTGCTCCGACTGCTGCTCTAGCTCCAGCTCCATCTTCTCCTCACTCCTCTCACCTGATCCAATGTGCGCAGACAAAGCGCTGCATTATTTAAAGCAACCCAACCGTAGAGAGAGCAAGCAGACTGTGGAGCAGAGAGGAATGGTCCTGCCTGAGTAAAGGCAACGCGGCAAAATGCAATTAAAGCGCCGCTTCGAAGCTCGCAACCTTTCAAAAATCTACTTGCCAAGTTTTCGCATGCATTGCCAGACAACAACGAAAACAACAACAACAACAGTAACCATTCCTTGTGCAACAAGAGGCGGCAGGCAGTGCAGCGAGAGGGAGAGCACACACACAGCCACACAACTGGCAGACAAGTTCTAGAAATACTAAAAATACTTAATTTAGCTGAAAATGTCGCTGGCTTTTGTTTTTTCAGTGCGCGCGTAGCAAGTTTACAGTTCCCGGCCCCATCTCTACTATTCTGTGTGCCCCACAGTCTCTCCCTCTATGCCTCCTCTTTCCAGACGGCAGGTACGTGCCCCCGTCAAAATATTGGGGCATGTGTGCCACACAGGGGCCAGGCTAAGTGCAGTATGTGTGTGTGTGTGTGCGTGTGTGTCGGTGGCTGAGCATTAGAAACGCTTATGACAAACGGATATTAAGTTCAGCAGTCACGTACCTCAGGTAAAATTCTTTTACGATAATTTTTGCTAAACAAAAATTACAACAAAAACAAGACAAAAACGGAAAACCCAGAAACAGGAGCAGCATTCGAGAGGATACAAAAAAGAGGGAAGACTTTACAGGGAGGAAAAAGTGCAAAATGCAACTCGAGAATGAGCTCTGGAGGAAATAAAGGGGAATAAAACATTTTTTGGCAACCAGGAAACTCAGGAATCACTCAAGTGGGGGCAGCTTCATTACGCACTTTAAAGTTAAAGGGGGGAATGGTAAGAATAAGGATATCCTCTTTTGGAGCATTCCTGTGTCATATTTAAGCTTTGAATGCCGGAAAAATCTACAGAAAAAAACGATTTTTGGGCAAAAATTCAGAAAGAAAATAAATGCAGACAAGAAAACATTTTGGTGTTCAAATTCAAGGTAGGTAAGTGCCTCAGGGATTGCAAGAGAATCTGCTTTTATGGATTGGGAGAGATTCAAACTTTTACCCAACTTTGAGGGGGTTCCAGCAGAGGTTATTTTAGTCGGATCCTGAAACGATTTAACTGTGTAGAATCCTCATGAATTGCCAGCTCAATATGCCATTTAAAGCACATTAAAATAATTGAATGAACTCCTACGTTCGTGATCATCTACAAGTCTTATGAGTTACATTTATCAGAGAGCGTTGCCTGTGGAACTTCTCTAATGAATATAAAGAAAATCGAAGCCATCTGAAGCCTGTTTGAGGCTGAAATTTGCTCCGCTTCAAGGCCCCCAACAAATCCAACTGTTTCTAATTCTAAACTGATCAATTAGAAGCAGTGGGTGGAGCTAAGGGTAGGGTTTCTAAGCAAAAGTTAATGTCGATTTAACTAATTAAATTCTAAGCACAATTTATTTGTTGCACGTTGCAAAGTGCTGCTGCTGCCGCTGCCCCTGCCCCTGCCCAGGCAACGTTTATCGTTTTTCTAGTTTCGTGTTCATTTGCAATTTGTGGCAACAAGAGCAACAACAATTAAAGGAGCTCCTAAACGTTGCACATCCTCTTGACTCCTCTGGAGTCATAGTCCTGCTACTAACTCTCTCACCCTCTCTCTCTCTCTTTATCTTCCTGAAGCAGTTAACAATTAAGTTAACAGTTTTTGGTCTCTATTCTGCTTGAGTGTAATGTTGACTGGATTTAGCCCGGATCCCCCTGGATCTATTCCGTTCCGTAGAACTTTCACACCTTGTTGGCTACACGGAACTCTGCCACTGGTAGGGTACTTCTGCTCGTGCTCGTGCTCCTGCTCGTCCCAGTGCTTAATAAATTCTTACAACAAATAAATATTATTTAATTAATTTTCTAGCTTCCCCCAAAAACCTAGGGGCAGACAACTGGCGACTGGCAACGACTGGCAAATGCAATGGCAGTTTGTGAGAGTTTTCCCCAACTGCATTTCGTTGCTCGGTTTTTGCACTGTTTTGCGGTTGAGTTGGTCTCACCTCCCCTCCGCCCAGCAGTCCCCGCATGTCTCCTGGCAACCCCCGGCCAGTCCCCATTGGGGTTTTTGGTCGGCCATGGGATTTGCCACTAAGGTGCCCCACTCCAGGGCTGGGGCATGTGTGTGGTTTCCTCTCGTTGCCCGTTAACTTTATTATGATTATTTTGGTGTGTGTGTGTGTTTGTGCTGGCCTGTCTAACACGCTTATTGTTGGCAGTACTTGTACTCCCCCTCCCCCTCTTCCACCGCCCGCTCTAACTCTCAATCTGTTTATTAAATAAGAGTTGATGTTGCTTTTAAAGTTCTTTGACCACTCTGATGACCATCTCTTTGCCCTTGCCCCGCCACAAATTGCCTGCAATTAGATGCCTTTAATAAAAAGAAACCAGAGAGCGCGCGGGCAGGGCGAGTGCGGGTGCTGGCGGCAGAACATACACAAAAGTTGTTGCTGCCCCTTGAATGGCCAGCAATTATTTAATGGTCCTCTAATAGCCAACATCCGAACGGGGCCATAACAACAGGCAGTCAGTCGCCGTTAACTTAACATTAGGGCCTCAGTTGGAACCACATCCAGAGCCACAGCCGGCCATAGCTTCTGTGGTGCGGGGGAATGGGAGCTGCCACATCTACGACTACGAGATGCCCTATGAAGGGAACGGCTGGCGGCTGCTTTCCATGTGAGGCTCCCAAAGTTTAGAGAAACTTTTTTCTCTGCTTGGTGGTGGCTTACAGAGGGAATGCGGGTGCCGCAAAAATCAAGAGAAATGCTTTTCCATGGCCTGCTCCTCTAAGTAAAAAGGATCAAGACAATTCAGTAAAAAGTCCAAAGGTTAAAGGTGGATTTCTAGCGCCAACAAGTAAGGGTATATTTAGGGCACACTTCGAGTATCAAAGTACAAATAAAAAAGCACACAAATTATTAGGAAACGCCCCACGGCAGACGCCTACTCCTCTGACTATCCACCCCCCCACCAGCCTCGCTCAGTACGCCCTGGAGGGCTCAGTACGCCCTCCTTCCTCCGCCTGCTAGGCCTTCTGCTGCTCCTTCCTCTCTAATTGCCAAGTGCCATAAAAATGCGTTTGTTGTTTGTCTCCGCCTTGGCCTGCTCCCAGTCCTACTCCATCCAGCCAATATGCTTTGTGTGCTTTATGTGGCTCTGCCCCTCCCCACCCACTCAATGGCCTTGTCTGTTGATACTTTTTAATTTCTTGGGGCAACAATAACGCGTGGCAAATACATAAATTCGCGTCAATTAATAAGAAATTGTGGAGCGTGGCAATGCGAAACAAAATGGCAAAAGCGGCAAAAGCGCAAGGCACAGATTATTACACGTGTGTGTGGGGTGGCAGTCACGGCTGGGGACAGGGCAGGAATGGTTGGAGATGGAGAAGCACTCCGAATCGGTCTGCGTACTTCCCCTTAATTGCACACTAAAGAGCGACGGCAGCCACCCTGCCACTCTCACGGAGAGTGTGGTGTGGTGTAGGGTGGCAGCAGGGGGAGGCTAAATTACGATGCATTTAATTGCTCGGATTTGGTGCACAGATTTATGTCCGCGCCACTAAGTGGCCTGCTTAAGGCTTAAATGGCCCCGACGACGTGAGGCAGCACGCCAAGGACACACGCCGCCAGCACCACCGCCATATCGCCAGGATATGAGCCATATGGCCCGTGCCCATGCCCGTGTCCTTCTCTCGCGCACCTGTCTACGTGCTTGGGTCGACGGTCTCGGGACTCGGGTCTCTGCTCTTAACCCATTCCTGTTTGGAGTCATGAAAACTTTTGCTTTTAGGGCACAGAAAGAAAGTATCCTTCCTGGATCGAGCGAGTGGTCCTGGATTAAGTGGTATTTAAGTTATTCAAATCAAGAAACAACGAGAAGGAACGTGTGAGTCGCATCTATGGACGCGACTCTACTTATACCCGTACTCAGTCCATATATAAATTTTTGAGATTATGATTTATTAGAATTACAAAAAATTTTACGTTTACATTTCTTTGCTACATCTGTTATCTACATCTACAATGTATATTCTACATCTAACATGTAGATTCTACATGTACCATTTCGATTCTACATCTCCTCCGCTAGAGGGCGCTCGCGTACATAAAGAGGCCGAGTGTGCGAGCTAAAAGGAAAATGAGTAGTGGGTCTCTTGCTGTAGGAGGCATGGGAATCAACTGAAAATTTCTTCATTATGGCTATCATTATGATCCGATCGGCAGCGCCGAAGACCTGGGACCCTACGCTGAAACCTAAGCTGCGCCACTTTCGTTGTATGAACTGGCATATCTATAAACGGGGGCGGGTCAACAAAAATATTAAAATTTAAAAAAATGTACAAATTTAGGAAAAATTAAAAATAAAATGTAAAACTTAATGTAAAAATGTAAAAAGTAATTGCTCGCTGACAAAATCTGACACGAAAAATATTATAATTGCTCGCTGACAAAAGCTGACTGATATGAAACGAAAAATAATAATTGCTCGCTGACAAAATCTGACTGATATGAAAAATTCTCATTGCTTGCTGACAGAAGCTGACTGATATGAAACGAAATTTTATCTTTGCTCACTGTCAAAAGCTGACTGATATGAAACGAACGATTCTAACTGATCTATGACAAAAGCTGACTGATATGAAACGAAAAAGTCGAATTTCTAGCTGACAAAAGCGGAATGATATAAAATGAAAAATTCTAATTGCTCGCTCACAAAAGCTGACTGATATGAAACGAAAAAAATTATAATTGATCGCCGCCAAAGCTGACTGATATAGAACGATAAATTAAATTTGCCCATTAACAAAAGTTGACTGATATGAAACGAAAAATTATAATTGCTCGATGACAAAAGCTGACTGATATGAAACGAAAATTCGAATTGCTCGCTGACTGAAATGAAACGAAAAATTCGAATTGCTCGCTGACAAAAGCTGACTGAAATGAAACGAAAAATTCGAATTGCTCGCTGACAAAAGCTGACTGATATAAAACGAAAAATTCTAATTGCTCGCTGAGAATAAACAATGCGTTGCTTTGTTATTGTTTACAAATTGAACAATTCAAACGAAAACAAGGAGGAACGTGCGAGTCCCTTTCATACATTCATACATACATATATACATTTTTGAGCATATGATTTTTCATTTTTCATTTCAAATGAAAATTCATTTCTTCATTCTGGCTATAATTATGCTCCGATATGCTCCGGCATATCTAGGGCATTCTCTTCGATACTGCGCTTTCAGTTTTATCGTATCTTTCAAATTGAGCCTTCCACAGGCTCAGAAGGATGGTCAGAAGGGGGCGGGGATAAATGCATTTGTAGCAGTGTGATATCACATAAGTCTGGAAACCAAATGTGTTTGTCCTAGATCTTACAGGCTCTGAGATCTAGGCGGTCAATAAGACGGTCGGAAACGTTTCCTTCTCTGCGTTACACGCATCCACTTTTACCACAAATCTAATATACCCCTTAACTCTTTTTGAGTACGGGTATAAAAACTAATCCCATCTCTAGTGTCCTCTCCAACGATCCATCAAAATGGAATCTTTAAAGTTTTTAAACACTTTTCAGGCAACCATAAAAAACAGAAACTCCACTTCCTGCAAGTGGCTGCCAATGGGTTAACTGGCAGAGCAGAAAGTAATTCCCACATGGAGAGGGCGGTGGGTTAAGGGAAGGGGACGGCGTTGTCTCGCCGCCAAGTGTCGCGTTCCGAGCTCTAATTGAAGAAGGAAGCGCAACGACGTCTGTGTGTGCGTGAGTGTGTGTGTGTATGTGTGGACGGTGTGGGAGCAGCATAATTTTAATTTAATCATTTCCCTGCCACAGACGCGGTGGCACGCTGCAAAATCAGTTTAGGAATGTAAATTGATTTTGTGGTAATATGCAATTTACTAACCGCTAGACGGTGTCCGATGGACGGACAGCAGTCTCCCGAGTTATGCAGTGACCAGCGGTGCGTATGCGCAATATTACAGTGGGTCAGCAGAAGGTCCTTAATGGGCAAGAGGGTCTCCAGAATCTGTGTGTCTGTTTGCGGGTCCCAAAAACTTAAACAATTTAAGATGTTGCACCATAAAAAATGTTAAACTATGAGAGAAGATGCGGGGGGCGGCGGACTGCGGCCGTCAGAACTTGCCGAAAATAAACAGAAATTACAGGAGAAAAAGAAAACTCGGGAAAAGGCCGCAAGTAAATGAAAAAAAATTTTTTTAAATAAAATGTTCAAGCAGAAAAGCTGCTCAAAAGCAACCCAAAGGAAGAGCCAGCTGGAGTGGGGAGAGCCTGCTCAGAGGTGTGTGTGTGTGGTGCGCAGCTCAAGGACCTCCTCCTGCTGCTGCCACCCTCTGGGATGCCTTGTCGCATTACGCATGAGAAATTTTTGCTTTTTAAATTCTTTAAGTAATGCAAATTAAATTTAAATAGCAAATAGGCGAGAGGCAAACAAAATGGCAGCAGAGCTGCGCACGGACCACGGACTCTGGGACCATGGCTGGACGTTCTGTGGGACTGAATCCGGGGGGTCCAGTTCTCGGGCAACGAAACAAATTTCAAAGACAAATAAGCGCCGAAAACAGCAGCAATTAATTTGCTCCCTTGGTGTGAGGGGCGGGGCAAGGACTTGGTGTGGAGGAGTATGGCAGATCAGGGATAGGCGAGAGAAAGGACTTTGCCGGCAAGACAATTGCTCGAGCAGGCAGCAGGGCATTGCGTGGAAAGTTTCTTCTTTTCCCAGGCAGCAAAGCAGCAGAGCAGGCAACACCGCAGCAACTTTTTGGCGCAGTTAGCAAACCGCACGGCTAACTGTGAAACAGCGGCGGCCACGGTGGCGGCAGTGGCAGTGGCAGCAACAGCCTCAGAAACAAGCGACAGCCACAACAGCTACAAGCAACTCAAGGCCCAACAATTTCAAGTTGTTTCCATAAGCAAACAAACGCACCCACACGGCAACTACAACTACGACAAGGAGCAGCAGGAGCAAGAGCAGAATCAGAATCAGGAGCCGAAGGACCAGCAGCAGCTAAAGCAGGACTAGCCGCCATAGAAAGCGGCAGCTACAAACTGGAACCCAAGACACAAACGGAGAGATGGAGATGCTGATGCGGGTGGTGTGGTGTGGCAGAAGCAGAACCGTTTCCCTCTGCTTGGCTGCCGCTTACATTTCACACATTTCTCGATTTGCTTTTGGTCCTGCTTTTGGGTCCTGCCTGCTAGCTGGGTTTCGCTTTGCTCTTCCGAGTGCCTTGCATGCGGTTTAAATTCAAATTTGTTGGCAACAAACAGACAATTAATTTCGCATATACCATGGGATGTGCTGAAGGCGCTTTTTGTTTTGTCCTGCGACAACGACGAAGCACTCGCTCCTCCGTGCTGCTTCAGTCCCTTCGCCTACTCCTAGTCCTCTCTCTCTCTCCGTTGTTCGCTGTCTGCGGCCTGGAGGCATAATGGGCATCTAAGTGCCGGCACAGCCAGACAGACCACGCGGCTGCTTCGCAGCACTCCATGGAGGCTGCTCTCCCCCTCTGCATATGTGCTGCCATGTCTCAAGGTTTTGCCTACGACCACAACCACGACCACGCCCACTTTTATTAGCTCAATTTTTGTGCCGTAGTCTGCGTCTCCCTTTGCCCCTCCCATGGCCACATTCTGGTTTTTGCATTTGAATTTTAAATGTTATTACTTCTTTTAAATTGATCAGCATCTCCGGGTAGCAGGGGGGAGCAGGCGAGTAGGAGCAGGAGGCTCCTGCTAAGAGTCCTGCTAATTTATTCATGGCAAATAATTGTTTGTTAAAAGGGCGCAAAAATGTAGCCCCGTAAATGGTTTCTAATCTGCATATGCTGTTCCAAGGAAATTGAAATTTAAATTGCTTCAAGAGAATCCCAGAATTAGTGTCCTTTATGTTGTGTTGTATTGTATTGTGTTGTGTTGTGTGTTCCAACTTCGAAGGAGACACATTGGAGGACAGGGCATCCCCCGGGGTAACCTAATTGGATTTGTACTTGAGGCTGTCCCGCATTAATCTCAGCTGTTTGCAGTCGCCTCTGGGACTGGACTGGCCGGGAGGCTCTTGCTCTTCCATTGCTAGCTCCGGCAGGATGATGCTGGGTGGATAACTATTTCCCGGCTTCCATGGGTAGATTTCCATTACCAAGTACATAACTTAAAGCCAAATGCTCCAAGTCCTGATCCAGCTCTCGCTCTCTCTGTCTCTGTGACCCTGTTCTTTGTCCGCTTTCTGTCCGCGTTAAATTCCAGGGTAAACAGACCTAAGGACATGTCAAGCGCAGCACACGAACAAACAAACAAACACAAACAGACACACACGCGTTCCAGAAGGACGTGTGGAGGGGAGAATGCTGCATGGAGGTGTCGTTGGCCGTGTCGGAGTCATAGACAATGATTAAATGCTGCTCATCATTCATATGCAAGACATGAGCAAAGTGGGGATTGCTCCTGCTCCTGCTCCGGATCCTACTGCTGCTGGTCCCGGGTCCTGTAATGTAGTGCCATAATCCTTGGCGCAATTTTTGTGTGCACACAAAACCGTACCCGACCGAGCAATATGTCGTAATATCCGCCCGCTGCCACGGCCACGGCCGCTGCCGCCTGCCTTTTTATTTGCGAGACACACATTTGTATGGCCTACGCACCAGGATATGGCTATGGCCCATGGTCATGGCCAAGAGGACATATGAGCTAACTGACAGCAATCTTCCCTCCCGTTTGCTCATTCGTTTCGGGGTCACACAGGCAGTAGGCAGCAGGCAGGAGGCACAACGAAGAGGCAGTTGAAAGTACTAAGCGTGGCTATGATTTAGCGCTTTATTATTTGCCAGGTCGCAGGCTATGGCTGCTCTCTTTTACCGCTTTTCCCCAACCTGGCAAAGAACTTGCCACGACGTGACCGTGTGCCCCCTACCCCTCGCCATTGTGCCTTGTTTTTGGTGTACACATAACATTCTCTGACGCCGCTTTGCAGCCACTTCATCAATTATTCTTAAGCATAAAATATTTGTCACTTTTACTAAATTTATTGTGACAAGGCTCCTGCACACCTATCACGCACACACACACACACACAGCTGAAAGGACACTTTATAAAGAGCTCTGCATATGAATCACGTGCGTAATGGCAAAGGGAAGCAAAGTGAAGCACAAGGGAAGCGACAGGAATAATAGGGCGAGAGAGCAAGTCCTGGTTTGCTGCTGCTACTGCTGCTGCTACTGCTGCCATTGTTGCCATTTGCCACAAGTGGACAACATTTTGTTGTGCACACCCTACAGGAAGGGAGTTTCTATTTTCTTAAATAAAGAAGTCAATTGCTTGAGCAGGCGAAAGGAGAGAATCAGAGGATGGAGTAGGGCATCGCAGTACCATAAGGAAGGAAATTCTAGTTTTAGTTTACAAGGGGAAGAAGGCCATGGAAATGGCAGGGACTTGTAAAGATCCTCTCTACTTTCTTTTGGTAGATTGATAGAATAATGTCAGTCGCCTTGTTTAGCTTTTCTTTCATGCAATTTTCAACATTTCATTTAATTTTCGGAACCAATCAAAGAATCTTTGATCAAGAATGGATCATGGAACTCATACAGGATCTATCCATATTTATCTTCAGGGTATAACCACTTCGTTGGGGCTACTCGGTCCCAGCCAAACTTTTCTTAGTTGTACTTTCATTTCCAGGTTTGTTTTGCTGGCACTTCCGCCCACGTTTTGTAAGCCATATATTTTAACGTCCTGCGTATTTGCCTTTATTTATGCCACTGCCCAACGATGTGGGAGGGAGAGAGTCCTTCTGCCATTCTTTGATTCTAAACCACCCACAGCAGGGTGGACTCGTATGTGTTATTCGAGTGTCGGGCCCAACTCGAAGCGCATTGAATAGAAAGTGCTGGGACGGAAGTCGGTGTCAAGTGTCGCGGAAGCTTTCTGGCACTTCATCAACTTTGAAGTAAACGTCCGCCCCAGGACCTGCCTGCCTCTGTGTCGGCCTACAGCACCAACCAGCAGAAGCAGAAAGCCCCGCCTGGCCGCCTGGCGGAATGGCACCACAAATCAGATAAGCGCGCACGCGATTAATATTTCTTTGCGAGTCCTTTTGTGGGCCCGAGAATCAAAAGTGACTTTTGCTTGAAGTTGCCGACAACTCTTCTGTAATTTTCGTCCGACTGAAAAGCAGGCGAGCGGTGGGCGTGCCCCCGTAAGTCAAAGAGGGGTCAAAAGCTGCAGCAGCAGCAGCAGCTCGAAAAAAACCCATTTGAAATCCACGCGGAAAATGGGCGCAGCGCAGAGTAAACTGTTGACATTTCAGCCTCTACATACAGTCTACATGACACCACGTGGCGCGGAAGGGATGGCAGCAGTGGGGGTGGAAGGAAGGTGCATGCACGTGCTACTGCCGCTGCTGTTGCAGGTGAAGTGCGCTCTTGCCTCTAAACAGCCATGCTGGATGCTCTCGCTCTCGCTCCCCACCATGCACCCAGCCAGACCACACTCCTATCGCTCCTCCCCTCTGGCCGTGTGTTTGCTAAACACCTACACAAATGGCATCCCCTGTCTGTACCCCTGCTCCCAGCTGCGCCTGCCCCCCACCTCATAGAGCTTGACAAATATTTTTGAGCCCCGTGGAAAGCGAGCATCTAAAAGAGAATCACAATGGGACAGGCGGGAGTTGTGGGTTGGAGGACCACAGAACAGGATCGACATTGGAGTCTGGCTCTCACTCTGACTTTTGGGCGCACGAATAGGGATCGAGCGACTGGTAGGGATTTGGGGCAGCAACAGAAACAGAAACACGAGACTGTGGCAGGGCAGGGAACCCGGCCGCAATCAGGTGCCAACATGCAGGTGAAATGCAAATAATTTTTGTTTTATCTGTAACGCGGGAGGTTGGTTTCCTATCCCTCTTTTTTTAGTTTTACTTCTTTTAGGAGTGTGTGTCACCCTCCCTCTCTCCATCCCCACACCACTCGCTAGGTTGTTTGCAGAGCTTCCCTTTCCGCTTTCCCCATTTGTTGCTGTTGTGTTAAGTGTGCACAGAAAGAGAGAGAGAGACACACTAGAGAAATAGCTAAACAGGCAAATAAGAGACAAGTGACTGGAAATGGAACAAAATGTGGCGGGGCAGAGCGGAAAAAAGGGGAAAGTCACTCGCAGGGAAATGTTTTTGGGAGAGTTTTTGTTAAGGTACATATATACCAAAAATAAAGAAAAGCTGAAAATGCATATAAATAGAAAGGGGTAAACACTCGAGCGTACAGTATTATTCCAGAGAGTTGGAAGAAAATAAGTAAGAATGCCAGAGGAGAGTGTTAATACTCTACTTTGAGGGTCACAGCCGAGCAAAAGGAAAGACGCAAGTACCCTATAAATTTCGAGATATTTCATTATGCTAAACACAAAGGCGCATGCCCCTCTTTCTTAATGCTACTAGTTCTGTAAAATGTAAATCAAAAGTGGAAGCGTTACGGAAATGATGCGAGAGGGGTAATCATGCCGTTGGTAGTTCTATGCATGTGCAACCTCATATCTTGTCTTCGCACTGATCCGCACACATTTCTTAGCTTGGAGATTTTCGTATTTGTTTTTTATTATTTTATTTTTGCTAATGTGTGTGAGATCGCTTTGCAGAGCTTATCTCTCGAGCAGAAGCACACGCAGATTGGCTCTAATCGCTAATCTTGAATATTTTCCCATATTTAATGGAACGGGGAAATTGGTGTTCTGCCTTCTACATCCCTTTTGGCAACACCTCTGCCGCATCATCGAAGACTTCTTTGAAGAGATTGATTTTTCATAAGGTCTTTGGGCATGGCATATCCGCACTTTTTGCTTGATGTTGCAGCTACCTACAGCTGTTCCCTGCAACAGCCACTCCTGCAAATAGTTCACATTGAGTGGGAGATGAATGTGGCACAATGCAATCTGTCAAGGGAATTGATTTGATTTAAATTGGCATGGAAAGGAATGCCTGTTACTGGCTTTTCCACCCACTTTTCATCAACATGCCTTTTCTTTCCCCTCCCATTGAGCAAACGCTAAGCTCCAGCTTTTGTGGGTGCCTCTCCTGCTGGTCCTGCTCTGTGGCAAGAATTGCTCTCCATTTTAGTTCATTTCTTTCTGGCTGCTCTCTCGCTGTTGCCTATTTCTGCGGATAACCGTGTGGGAAAGTGAGGCAAATGAAAATTCATTTTCCTCGTTGTCTCTGCGGCGGTGCTTTCCCGTGTGCTTTCCTTTATCCCTCCACTCTTCTTGCCTCCCTGCTCTCCCACCAGTTGTTTTCATAACTTTTTCGCTTGTTCGCACGCAATACACAAAAAAGAATGCAAAAAAGATAGTGAAAGGGAAGCCTCCCTAACACAGAGCCCGGCCTTTGTGGTTGTCTATCTCCCTCTTGCTCCCGCGTCGCTGTCTCTCTTTCTCTCTCTGTGTTTGCTGCTTCATGTGGGGCATGCAGCATCCACATCCGCATCCGCAGTAGGTCCCCCCAGTGTCCCTGTGCCACAACCTTCGCCTCAGTCAGTCAGCCATCTCGTGGACTTTTATGCCGGGAAACTAGTTGCATTTTTATAAACGCACTGCCTCACTTTTTTCAGCACCCCCATCCCCTCCCTCCCCCTGGTTGCATGTCTGCCGCGGTAATATTTACTGACGCCACGCCCATCTGGCCCTCTGGAGTGCCCTGTCAAGTGCACTTGTCGGCGTCATGGCTATTTTGGTTCGCACAAAAAAAAGATGAGGGCAGACCCGCTCTGCAAATGCGGGGGAGCGGTAGTCACTACGGGGGCATGCACCCACTCTTTTGCGCTGACTATTGACTGAGCCGATTCCACTAAATATTTACCTTGCAGCTGCGTCAGATTTTAACCACTCGAAACGCAGCCAGAATTTCAATATTAGTTGCAAAAATATATGCTATATATATATATATATACATATATACTATATGCAACAGTTTATAATACCGTGTGGGTGCGGGTTTTTATTTTTGGGTGGGTTGTGGCGCCACTCTCCGAGTCACGTAACATTTCAAAGTGTAGTTAATTGATTTTTCAGCACAATGGCAAGCGCAGCAGCAGCGGCAGACCCATCCGTGTGCAGCAGCAGCACCACCACCAGCAGCGCCACCCACAGCACCCCCAAACATTTGACGAGGCAAGTTGACAGGTTGCAGGAGGGACAGGATTGTGGGGGCAGCAGCAGCAGCAGCAGCACCGCTTTGTATGCAACACAAAAATTGCTTCACTTGTTTGTTCGCTTTTTACATAAATGCCATAAGTTGCGTGTTGTTGTCAGTTGATTTTTTGAGGGGGTGGGTGCCACAGTGCCGCAGTGCAACGAGTGCGAAAAATGTCACCGAATAGCAGGCAGGAAAAGCAGAGGACTCGACTCCGCCAAGCGAGGCGCGATAAATAAACAAAAATTGTGTTTGCTCCTATGAATATGAATAAATATTTGTCGCAGCTGCAGCTTGCAACAGGAGCAGCAGCAGCAGCACCAGCAGCAGCAGCAGTACCAGGAACAGCATGTGGCAGCAAAAATGAAAGTGTCAACATTTAGGCCAGGCCTTTGGACTAGCTAACTGATTGCTTGACTGTATGACTGTACGACCGAATGACTGACTGATGTCGTTGGCAACAGAAGTTGCAAGTACGATGCAACAAAATGTCGCCGTTCCGCTGGGCCGTAAGTTAGTTGTTATTTGCAGCTGATTGATGGATTGATTGATTGACTGATGGAAGGACAGTTCTGCCCTGCATGCCCCGAGAAATGTGAGTGAGTGACAGGTCAGAGTTTTCCTACAAGCCGAAAAGATGCTTGCGATAATAATTACAGGAATGACAGCCTGGAAAATTACCCAAAAATAAAACGGAAATTCCTCTGACAGACACTGTTATCAATCGATTGCACAGGCAATTTTCATTTTCATTTGATTGGCAAATTAAAGTACAACAAAATCGAAAACTATTTGCACCTACAACTATTTGCACTCTCCGGTCGGAAAGTTTCTGCCGTTGGCCAAAGAAATAAAGTTAAGAGTATGGTCTGCGTCTGGGTCTGGGGCTGCCGCTGGCCTGGTCAACAATTTTCTCACAATAATACTGGCCTCGGGTCGCTTCCTGTGACCCCCACACGTACCAGGAGCAGGAGCAGGGCATGGGGCAGGAGAGCCAATCAATAGGAAAAATAAACCGCAAAGAGCTGAGCAGAGAGGAAAAGAGCCAAAGAAATACAAGTAATATGCAAGCATTTTATACACTTCGACGACTGCCAGACAGACGACTGTCGGCGTTGGTGGTGGTGGTGGTGCAGGGGAACGGGGATGGGGTCGCTTGTTCATGTATTTTATAATTTCCAATGCAGAAGCAGCAGATACCCGTACAGATACAGCAGCAGGAAGCAGCAGAGATGCCACAGCAGGCGGTAGAAGGTAACAACGTAGTCTCTGAACTCGTGGCTACTGCCACATCACCAGCAGCAAGCAGAATTGTTTAGAGCCACTCACGTGCCGCATGCTTTGATTTGTTTCGTTACGTTTCATTACAACAATCATGGCATGGCAGCTCAGCTCCCATCCTCCTTCTCCTTTTCCCATAAGCTTCATCTCTGTGTGTCTTTCTCTTTCTTTTCGAGTGGCATTTCATGTTCCAGAGAAAAAGATACACACAGGCAGACAGACAGACAGACAGACAGACAGGAGGGCAGTAGACAACACCGGACAACGTTGCGGTTTTTGATGATTTGCCTTTGTCGTAGTAAAATTCTCAAGAGATGTTGGCAAAATTTTCATTTTGTTTAAAACCCCAGCAAAACAAAAGGCAACTTTTGTGTGCATGCCAACAGCTTGAACTTGCACATCCACTTGCCACATGCCACATCCCCACATCTCCATATCATCATTCGCCAGATGAACAAAACGAACAAATGGCGGGAGGGGGGCGGGAAGCTGGGCAATGTCCCTTCTGGTAATCGTAAAATTGCAACCTGACCATTGACCATTGACTATTGTTCGGGCGTTGTCTGCCTCAGAAGTCGTAGCATGCATCATGCAATTTTATTATTATGCCAAATATTTTGTTACCTTAGGGACACACACACACACAAACACAGCCACACAGCCACACATGCCCTGATGGATTTTCCCTTAGCTTTCGTCCTCGCATGACATGCACTGTGAGAAATCGATAGTGACACTCGATATTTTAACGCCAACGGAAGAGAGAGAGAGAAAGTGTGGCACAATCAGTAGGAGATAGACATAGAGAACATTCTCAATGGCAGTTCATTTGTCTTTTCTTGTCTATGTCTTGCTTCGGAAACTTTGTGGCTTTGCACTTGTGCCACACACACACACATACATCCAGCTACGGGATAGAAGATACGCGAAGCAAGGGGAAAATTTAATTTATTTTGCAACTAAATCGATTGCAGACACAACATCAGCATTAGCCATGGCCACGGCCAGAGCCAGAGCCACAGCCACAGCCCCACCACACACAGAATGGCCTGCTCCCCAGAGAGAGCTCCTCGCCTGTTCGAGTGGCAGTCGCAAACTTAAGCTCCGGTTATGGCTTTGGCTAATTTCTTATTTAAGTTCGGATCGGAAATTCCGCAAATCCGTTTCGCTTAGCCAAAAACTTTTTCCAAACACGGAATGCGGCAGAAAGTTTGCGCACAATTCATTTGATTGCAGTCTGCACGCTGTGGCACGTTGTGCAATTGTTCGAATCGATTGAAGGAGAATCAGAGATGTTTTAAATGCGATTAATGGAAAAGGTATGTGGATGCCCAATAAGGAGTAATATTAATTTTTATTGGGGGAAGGCTTCCATCTATCATGGAATATAAATTGCACACAAATATATAAACTTTATTCTCATTCTGCTTTCTGTTACTCTCTTTAGCTTATTAATTCATTTCTACAGGGCTTTCTAAATTCACGAATATATCCTACAGCCCATGAGCGCTGCTCGGTGCGGGCACTGCCTTATCTTTAGCCTTTTATAGTGCTATCCCGTTCTGCCTTTCGGGCTTTCGCACGCATTGGTGCACTCTCTCGTTTTCTTTGAGCTCGAGCTTTCGAGCGGGAATGGATGTGATCGTCGTGTCCCGTTCTCATCGTGTACTGTCGCTGTTACTCTCACAATTCGTATGAATAGTATGGGAGAGTCACCCTAGCATTGGCATCACTCTCCTTGGACTCTCTCTCTCGGTTCTGAGCGATCAGTGAAAAAGACTCCATTATTTTTCGTGATTCCTCTTCATCGACATTTTTCTTTATCTCTTTTCATATTTCTCTCCTGCAACTTTTTGAATTTCAGTTCTCTACTGCTCTAAACTTCTCTCAATTTCAACGTACTACCACATAATGTTGAGGCCTTTTTGGCCAAAAATATTCAATAGGACTTCATTTTGGTTTTGTTTTGGGTTTCTGTTGAATGCCAAGTGGAAAGTGAATCTCCCATGTCACACACACACACACACACAAACACACTTAACGATTCTTCTTGTTGTTTGGTTCATTTTTTTTTTTTTTTCTGTTCCCTTTCTCTGTTTTTTGTTGTTCTTTTTGTAATGCAAAAAACGCATCAGGCATTTGTATGCATTAGCTAGCAAAACGAACATTTTATGGCTAACAGAGAGGAAGAAGGAGAGAGTGAGAGGGAGAGGAATATGGAATGAGTGGCTTAAAGGGAAAGAGAGAGAGAGACAGAGAAGAAGAGAGGATAGTGGCTGGGGAATGGCTTTAGCACAAATATGCATGTCGGCACATTCTTGCATAGAATTGCACTTAAATGCAGAAAATGGCACACAGCATAAGCGTCGTCCTTCAGAGGGGTGTGGGGGCAAAGGGTGCTGCGGCAGGGCGGGCAAAACAAGAACCAAGAAATTGTGGCCAGAACTGGACAGCAGAGCAACAGAGAAGCGAGACAGCGAACAGTAGTAGTGGCTACGATAGTGGAGGAGAGAGACAGAGAGAGCAGCGAAGTTCTAGGGCCATCCCAAAGTACGTCATGAAAATCAGGAAACAGGATATATTAAGTTTGAGGAATGGACGACACTGGCCACACACACACACACATACAAATAAATACATATACAAATGCAGCACCACTGCTGTTGTCGCAACAATAAAATAGCCGCAGCAGCAATGGCACGAGGGGTGGAGGAGGAGGAGGCAACAACAGCCGTAAAAACTGCCCCATGGCTCTGCCCCATGCACCCTCCTAGAGCCTGCGACACTTTTTATTGCCACACATAAAACAGGAACAGCAGCAGCAGCAGCAATGGCTGCCGTCTCTGTGTGGCTGTGTGGCAGTGTGGCAGTGTGGCAAAAGTTTTGTGTGGCGCTGGGCTGGCTCCGTTTTCAATTGCCTGCCACAATTTCTATTAGTGTAAATATGCAAAGTACATGAAGACATGAGGCTCAACTTCCGCTGAGCATGGGAATATAAAATGCAAAAACTGTAACAATGTTGCCGCTGCTGCTGCTTCTATAGATGTTGCCACTCTGCGTCTCTGTGCCTCTGGTATTGGCATTTTTCGGAATTACTCGTACAATTGCTGGTCATATTTAAAAATCTCATTTGAGAGCGGCAAACGCTTTTCTCGTTCACACTTCATTTGAGAGCAGCAGCAGCATCAGCAACAGCAGCAGCAGCAGCCAAAGGAATGGACCAGCCGAGATAGAGACAGAAAATGTTGAAGAGAGACGGGCAAAGTGCCAGAGAGACAGAGAGCTGTGTGAGAGTGAGAAAGGAATTTAAAGCAGGCGCCATTAAATGAATGGAGAGACGTTTGAAAACAGAGAAGAAACATTAGTGAAGCAAATTGCAATGAGCAATGAGCAATGAGAGAGAGCCAAAGGAGCAAGGAAAGCGAACATTTCACTGAATGGACCAAAGAGTAGGGCTAAGAGAAAGAGAGAGAGAGGGAGATAGAGATAGAGAGGGAATAAAGAGATAGAAGGAGAGGGCGTAAAATGCTAATGACTTAATATCCCATACCTCCAGCTACTGGATAGATATTCCTTTGAAATACTACTGTCGGCCAGCAACGTGTTAATTGGAAATGTTTCACTCGCTTTTCCTTGCTATTGCCCCCGCTTTACTCCCCCTCTGGCGAAAATTCATGCTAAATTATTTCATGATTTGCACAATTTAATGTTGCTGGCTGCAATTTATTATTAATTTGGCAAAGAGCAGGCAAAGAGAGAGGGGAGTATCATTGATTATGCCACGATTAGAATTTAAAACATTTTAAGCATTTTAAATATGTATGTACATATATGCACACATTCAGTTTCAAACAAAACAAGTCAAACAAACTAAGAGAAAAGTTGATACAAGTAGGAAATTCCAGAAATTAATATAAATATGATATATGTATATATAATATGATATAAATATAATTTATAAATCCATTAAAGCAACGAATTAATTATTGTTTTTAAATGATTTTATGGCATGAAAGAGTGTAAGTTTCCTCCAAAAGAGTTATGAAAGAAAGAATTATGTTATTTAAATCTTTAAATTAATTTTTAACTTTAATCTTTAATTTATTACAGAGACAAAGTACTACATGAAATATGAAAATCTCTATACGAAACACAACACAAATCGAAGAATATCCAATTATTGAATGGCATAAATAATCCCTCTTATCCCTCTTCGTATCCATTTCAGCATATTCTAAATTTAAATCAACAATTTTTGTCCATTACAAATTCCAAAGAATTTCAGTGAAAATGGCAAGGGAAAGAGTATTCTATACACATATCTAATCCCAATGCCAATCCTAATCCCAATCCCATTCCAAATCCAAACTGCGAATCGAATCCATTTCCAGCATTTTCCACGACTGGATGCATGTATGTATGTATGTATGTGTCTGTGTCTCTTGCGCACTTTCCGCTTATCAAAGACAAATATGAAATATTAATAATCCACAAAAACGCGGGGCCAGGCCATGGCCATGGCCATGACTCAAAAATGGGTACCCAGGACCCGGGGGACGTCTGCCACGGGGGCGTTGGGGCATTAAAAATGCAAATTTCACCGTCGACCAGACCGGCCAGACTCTATCACTTTAATGCCTTTCACTGTGATTTGGCCCGGCTGTCTCTGTCTGTGTCTCCTCTCCTGGTCTGGGCCTAGCCTGGCGACCCACTCTCTGCAAAGCTTTGGCTGCGGCTGTGGCAACGGTGAGTGCAACACGTGCGCCATAAATCATCACGGAACGGGCGGCGAGTGGGCTCTTGGTGGGTTGGTGGGGGCGTCGTGCAGGCGCCTGCAACGCCAACTTACGCTAAGCGCCCAAAGCGAACCAATTTCAAAAATCAAATCAAAAATAGTTTGCCAACTTCCAAGTGCTTAAACCCCTGGCCGGGCCAGAGCCAGAGTCAGCGTCGCTATCGTTGCACCCAACGACAAACAATGCAACAAATTGCAGGCGGCAGGCAGCAGGCAGCTGTGTGGAATGAGGCATGAGGCGCACACGAAGCCACAGAGAGCGAAAGCCACGCAAAGGAGGAACTTTGTAATTGTCTTCGCGGAGAGACACGTGGGCGCCCATTGCCACGACCATGTCACCTTTATGACGCTCCCAATGGGGCGTCTCTCCTCCCCCCATTCATGTGGCTGTCCCAGCCGCCTGCAGCTGCCCCTGCAGCTGTAATAGACAGCCATAAGCATAGTCGTTGGGGCATGGTGAGTGTCTCCACTCGTAAGAAATTGGCATTGTCTGGGCCGCATAGCAGCCACACTCCAGAATGCAGTCTTTTCTTATTGAGTGGGAAAATTAATCACGACAATATACCCTGGTCACACATCTTTCTTTGTCTTTAATCGAACAGAACACAACGCGCACTTAATTCTCTGATGGACCCAAGTTTTTCAATGTAGCAATGTCGCCCCTTGAAAATTTAATTGAATGAAAAGTTTCACTCGCTCTCTCTGTCTCTCTCTGTGTGTCTGTCTGTTAGAGTGTGTGTCGGCTGTTAATTTGCTTTGAATGAAGTCGAACATGTGCGACACGCCTCCCAGTCCTTGTCCCTGCATTCCCGTCGCAGGGAAAGGGAAAACCATACATATGGGAAGTGCATAGTTTTGGTGCCATATCGCTGTGGGTTTTCAGCCATTTGTGGGTGCAAATGTCACGTTGACTCTGCCTTCTAGTCGTAGTCGTAGTCGTAGTCGTGTGGTCCCCGTTCTGTTTGCCGCGTAGCTACGTGCCGTGGGTGGAGGTGGCATGCCACCTTTGGATGGATATGTGTGGAAAGCTGTTTTCAGTCGCTTAAAGCATACAGGTAGGATGGTGGTAGTATGTGTGTAAGAGGAGATGACTGTGAGACTGTGTGTCAATTGGGTCTGCAGGTCTGAGAGGAGGGTTCACTCTGCTGCTTGATTATGGTGTTAACCCCTCCGTGAACTTGCAGCAGGTGTGGCCCCACAGTTCCATTCAAATGTCACCATTTCAATTGGCTCTGGTTCTTGCACAACCACTTCCACTCCCCATTTTTGCCCTCTGCTTGTTGGGGTTGGCGGCAGGACATTTGTCTAATGCATAAAGTGCTGTCGTCAGCCTTGCGTATACGTAATATGTACGCGGCAGACTCCACTACCGTGCGGTGATGAGCAATTAGCAAACAATTGCTGCATTTTAGCTCAAAAATAAACAGTGTCCAGCCATGAATGAAGGAGTGAACGAGTGAAGCACTGAATGACAGACTAGCAGTGGGGAGAATGTGGAAAAAAAACAATACGAGTACATAGCCATGTGGCTATGGCGCCAACGAATGTGGCATGCTCTTTTATGGCACAGGGCTGTGCCCCTTCGAATGGCTTTGCTTATGCGACTCTTGTGGGCACACAGGGTAAGAAAAACTGCTTGGCTGGCATTTATTCTGCTACTCTTTTTGCCTCATAATTAAAAGCCAACAAAAGGCCAAGAGAGCTCCAGCCAAATGGCTACCAGGGGACAGTTTGAATGGTGGTTCTAGCTTCTATACAGTCTGTTGTACTTACCGTCTGGCAAAACGCTGACAGCATTTCCAGTGACATGCGGGGACCCGAAGCCCAAGTGCCATGCTGCTGCTGCTGCTGCTGCTGGATCATCCTCTTCTCCCTCCGCTGGCAATAATAATTTTGGCAGCATTTCAGTTGCTGGTTCGCTGCTCCTGCTGTCGCTGTTGCTGTTGTCAAATATTTGATGCCCGGACAGCTGAGGCAGCAGCGGTGGTGGCAGCACATCTTCATAATGCAAACTATCCGGCTTAATGTGCAACGCTGTTGCTGTTGCTGTAGCCACTGCTGATGTTGCTGTTGCTGTTGCTGTTGGTTCAGCGGAAGTTGTAAAGTTATGCTCATCATCAACGTCAGCCGCAAATGTCTCCTGCTGTGCCGCTGCAACTGCTGCTGCTGCTGCTGCTGCTCTCCCTACTGCCGCTGTTGCTGCCGCCGCTGCTGCTGCTGCATTTCTCTTGCGATTGTAGTACTCATAGTTTGTCCTGGTTGCTGTTGTTGTTGCATCGTCAGCAGCAGCAGCAGCAGATCCAGCCGTCGCTGGGGCTGGGGCTGGGGCAACAAAGGCATTGCTGGCATCGCTGCTGTCATCAGTTGTCGCCGCCGTATCCGTTGTCGTGGCTATGATTTTATCCTCGACCATAAATTGCACTTTTTTGCGTGAACTCGATGTGGATGTGGATGTTGGCGTCATCGTCGCACCATTCGCTCCTGGTGTGCCACCACTGGACGTGGGTGTAGGTGTTGATGTCGCTGTTGCTGTTGCAGCTGTGTTCGTGGGCGTGGCAGCTGTCGCCTTCGTTGGCGTCGGAATGTAGAACTGTGACTTGCCCGAAGGCGTCAGCAGTGGCGCCGCCACACCACCGTCGGGCAGTAGGATGACGGAAGAAGGAGACACGGCGGCTGAAGGCAACTCCAATGTGGATGGACGCCGCTTCAGTATGGACTTGATGGCCGGCATTGTGGGCGTCACAGTGAGCAGTGTAAAGGCCGGGGTGCCATCATTACCATCATCATCATCATCATCATCATCTGCATCATTCTCAACATCAGTTGGAGTCGCCTTTGAAGGAGTTGCAGGCATTGTTGCAGTTGCAGGCACTTCCGGGCTGATTGCTGTCGGCTCATCCGCTTTTTTATTGCGTGGCGGACGGCGCGGCCCCACCACCGGGGACCTTCCCCCGAACAGGTTGAGGAGGGGGACGAGGCGATAATGATCCGCTCATAGCTGTCACTCGAATCGCATGGATCGATTGGCTTCTCCTTGCCCAGGCTAATCCTTTGGCCTGCAATGGCCGCCACATTGTTGCCGTAGAACTTCTTGCGCTTCCCCTTCTCCCGCTGCTCGCTCCGCTGGCGCTCCTGCTCGTCGTCGTGCAGCTGGGCATCGGCCACATCGAAGTCATCCACATAGGCGGACTTCCCCGACTGCTTCTTCTTCTGCTGCTGCTGCTGCTGCATCTGCGGCTGCTGTTGGTTCTGCTTCCCATTTTCAATTGAGATCAGGTCGTAGGGATTGACGTTGCAGCGAAGGATGGACCGGCGACTGCTGCCAGCGCTGGAGGCTCTGCCGCTGAGGCCGCTGCTCTGCAGCAGTGCATCATTGTCCTCCAGTAGCCAGCAGTCGGCGGGCTCTGGTGCTGCAGAGGTTGCTGCTGGGGGAGCAGCAGCCCCCTTTGACGGGGGCAGCGGTGCCCTCGTACGGGTGCGACCCCTTGTCGTGGATATCGTGGCCGTTTCGCGGCTACGTGACTTTCCCTCCTTGCTGGGGGAGTCCTTGCTGCTGGCACTGGCACTGGCACTCGTCGGCTCCGGCGAGAGGAGTCGCGTGCGTCGCATCAGGTCGTAGGGATCCTTCTGTGGGTCCAGAATGGAGGGACGTGATTTCTTTGTGGCACTAACCACACGCATTGTGGCAGCCATCGGTCGGCTGCTCCTGCCCCCGCTGCTGCTGACAGCTGGCAGTCTGACAGTGCCCCCGCCAGTGCCGCCACCGATGGTGGCCAGGGGCAGGCGCGAACCTTTGCACTTCTTGCATACGCTCGCCTTCTTCACGTCACGTTTCGTTCCGTTCAGATACTCGGCGCACGAACAGATCACCACTGCCAGGGCTCCCCTCAGGGGCGAGTCGCCACCCCCGTCCGTGGCAAAGATGGCCGCCGCATGGGGATGATGATGGTAGCCGTAGGAGGGACGCGCGGGTATGCCCCGCACAGTGCCATAGATCCAGGGCTCGGCATACTTCATGGAGCGCGACAGGGCGCTGGGCAGGAACTCGGCGGCAACGGGCGGCGGCAACTGATAGGCAGCCAAGTGGTGCCCATGGTGTCCATGGTGCTGGGGCAAGTGCTGGGCCAACTGCTGTTGCTGATGCTGGTGTTGCATCTGCTGTTGCTGGTGCTGATGCTGCTGATGCTGCATATGCAGCTGCAGCTGCTGCATGGCCTGCATACCGCTGACGGTGCCTAGAGAGGCGTCTCCTCCACTGTGGCTGCTGCCGAGTGTCTTGAGCCGTTGACTCCACGATTTCTTGGATTTGTCATACATGAGCTGCAACAGGGATATTCTTTCGTTAAAGCATTCCACGTGGTGCGAAATTGCGGACTTACCTCTCTGTGGTTTTGGTGTGTGTCCTTCCTGCTGCCGTTGCGCACATAATATCCAATTTAAATTAATGCCTTTGATGCACTTTGACCCTTCCTGCTCCTGCTGGATGCCTGCTCCTATGCCCCACTCTCTTAGTCCTACGGGAACGAAAAACGAGAGATAAAACAGCAAAAATTATTAAAGCACAACCGTCCAGCGGGAAATCCGTTTAGAAAAGTTTTATTATTGAAAAAGTTCAAAATGCGATTATGTGGCGAAGGGGGTGGGGGGTGTGTGTGTGTGTTTTGTGTCTAGTGGTGTGGGGGTGGGGTCTATTGTTTGGCTCTCACTTTCATCAGTGGCGGAGAAGCGGAGCAGCTGCTGGCGAATGAGTTGATGGACGGTTTGGAGAATCCCATAGAAAATTGATTTAAACTTTTGCCTATTTTTCAGGTTTTTCTTAATTAAATATTCTCGGAATCACTTTAGATAATTGAAAGGCTTTCCCTCCCATTTTCTTGCTATTAATTGCTCTCTTTTTCAAGTGAAAATTTCAATCTGCAGCGATATTTCAAGCATTCTCTGGGTCTCCGGTCCAATCAAAACAGAATATAAACCGCATTCATGGAGCCTCATTTTGGGAAAGTTCTCCTTTGCTGGCTTTCACTAAGTAGTGAATAGAGAGAGGGGAGAGAGCGTAAAGTGGAGTGAAGTGGATGGGGACTGTATAAAGAGATTGGTAGCCCACACCTACACTCCATATACACTGACAGGCAAAAGTGTTCGTTCGTTCGTTCGGTCGGTCGGTTGTTCGTTGCCAACTTTGTTTTCATTTGTAGCCAGTGAATTTGTTGTCATCATCTCGTGACCACTTTTCACAATCAACGGCTCTCGGCTGGGCTCCCAAACAGAATCAACGAGAGCGCTCTTTCGTGTGGCAATTGCAATTGTTGTTGCTGGATGGATTTGTTGCAACTTTCGAGAGAGCGGCCATGGCTTGACGTTGCGGATATTAATCAAAATGCAGTGTGCGGTGCAGCACTCCCACGCGGCCACAACGAAAAAACCAGAGCCAGCGCCAGCGCGCAGCGCCACGTTGGCCAGAGGTGTTGGCATACTTTGGACTTGGCTTAGCCTTGGCAACACGAGTTTTCCTTTGCCTTTTGTTGCTGCTGCTGTTGCTGTAGTTTTCTTGAGGTGCCGCTGCCCCGTTGAAAAATGTTGATAAATGTTGACAATTTTTCCGGCAACCACTCGTGATAAATCTAATTTTTCTCTTTCTGAAGCTCTGAAAACTCTGGAGCTCTGAGTTCTGGCTCCGAGTGTCGCCTGTGGTCCTCTCCTGCTGCTGCTGCTGTTGCTGCTGCCCCATTTTGTATTGCGTTCCTTCTCCAGTTAGTTGCATTGTTGTCACCTTTCAGTTGTTGTTGCTGGCTGTTGTTGCCACCTTCAGTTTTTCTTGTTGCAAGCTGTCGCTGCTGCTGCTGCTCCTACTGCCAGTTATTGTTGCTGTTGTGACTGTTGCTCTCTTGCAGTTTTGATTACAGTTTCTTCTCCTTGTTGCTGCTGTTGCTTTTGTGTAGGTGTGAAGTAAAATTAAAAACGTGTCATTTTTTGCTTTATCGCCCTGACGCGACGATGGCGCTCCATGACCCAGCAGCAGCAGCAGCCCATAGCCCTGCCACAGCACCAGACAGAATGAAGTTTGGTGAAGGGAAGGGAAGGGTGGGAAATGGTAGTGAAATTTAAGCTACTTTTGCTGTTGCCCTGCTGCTCTGTTAGTCTGACTGATATGGTGGCTGCGAGATTGTTTGTTAGCCGAGGTCCTTTCCCCCTTTCTTCAGGCTTCAGGTGTCACTGGTCGTTACATTTCTCATACGCAGAGCGGTTTAAGAAGGACACACCCCACCGCCACTGATGGATGGAATGAGCCCAAAGCCTTTTGGTTTTTGTATTTATTATACAGCTAATTCCGTCAATCTGCTAAGCTGAGGGTTAAACGATCAGTTTATGTAGCACATTTTGCTGCTTAAATAGTAAATCAAGTCTTTTACATTTTTCAAAAATTAAAATCAATCAAACCAAAATGTAATTGAAGCACACAATTCACCCAATTAAAATATATTTGTTGTAAAGCAAAGTTCTTCTTTCTTGGCGAGCCCTTGCCCTTTGCCCTAAATTTCCTCTTAAATTTCACTTTCCTTGCATTTCTCTGAATCAATTCTTTCTTCTTAATTATTCAATTTCCTTTGTTTTACTTGATACATTCTCGTTTCAGTGCATCTTCTACCACAACTTCTGGCCAATTTTCACACTATTATTCGAGGCTTCTTTTCACTTCTATTTAGATGCCACATTCACTCATATTTCACGCATCTTCCTATTCGCTTTCAAGCCATCCTTTAACTCTAATTTGATCCATATTTAATTTCTTTTGCCAGACATATTTTCAGTCTTATTCTCGGCCATCTTTTTACACCTTTTTTGAGCTTGCCCTTGCCATCGTTTGGCTCTTGTTCGAGCCATCTTTGAGTTGACTTTTAACTTGTGTGCGCTGTCAGTTCATTATTCATTTGGCTTAATCAACAATCAAACCTAATATGCAAAAATCAAACCGAAGAATTTGCATCAAAGCGGATTTAAACTGTAATTAAGCATTTTGAATGTCTCTTTCCTTCCACCGCGCTCTGTACCCCTCTGCCACTGTCGCTGCTCGTTTTTCCTGGCTTCAGCTTAATCCATTTTCTTACTGGCTTCATAATTTTTCACGCTCAATTGGCCGCAACTCCAGGAGAGAGTTCTCCCCAGTCCCCACCCCATTCACACTGCTTTTTTTTCGCCGCATTTGCTCCAAATGCAATTTGTCATTATAAATTTACGTCAGTTTAAGCAAAGGCTAAGGCACAGGGCAGAGCATGCTATGGGTGGAGAAGGGACGTGGAGGATACCAAAAAGGGAAGAACTTGCACAAAAGTTTCCGCACAGAAAAATCGCACAAAAAAGAAAAGAAGACGAGGGGAACTACTGCATTTTCAATATATTTTCAAGTTCTTTCTGCCCCACCTCGCACTCACTCTCTTTCGGTGCACAAAAGTTGCTCCACACTTTTTTTTGCTTCATTTCCTTTCTTGTTATTGTCTTGGCCCTTTTGGGGTAGTTGCAACCAGCCACACGAAACTTGCAATCGCCACAGATTGATGGTCATATGAAAAAGTAGTTAACGCCAAATCGAAATCGAAATCGAAACTGTAACTGAAGTTCCACCAGCCACGAGCTAATTAGGTGGCTGAGGGTTAAAGTTTAATATAAATTCAAGTAATCATTTGCCAATTTACAGCCAAACATTTAAAATGCAATTACAGATGAATGACGGAAGCGGGAAGCTGTGGCAGCTGTGGCAGCTGTGGCAGCAGATGAATTCCAGTGAAAGAACGAGAAGTACAAAGAGGGGATCAGATGCTGATACAAAGAGTTAACAGTTGCTGCACTGTGCCACTGAGACTGAAGAGGCGCGAGGCATCCACTGGCACAGAGACAAAAGCAGAAAAAGAATCTTTTGCGTCTCTTCTTTTGGTCGTACTTTGAAGTGCTTCCATTGAAGTGATGTCCAGCATATGGCTCTGTGCTCATTCGATTGAGATCATGCCATAAGCGGCTTAGCGGCCAGCCAGCGCTCCACAGGCAGCTCCTCTCAGTCGAAACTCAGTTGCAACTCCTCTCAGGTGTAACTCTGGCAACGCAGCAGCAGACATCAGATGGCAGCAGACAGGCAGCATCAAGTATCCGCTCCGCTGTGCAGCTTCAAATTAACAATTTCATTTAGCTGTTTGCCGGCAACTTAATTTATTCAACTGATGACGTCGGCGCCACTGCAGTCGGGCACAGACAAAGAACAAGAAAAATTGGCCAAGAAATGAGAGACAGACATAAGAACAAAAGAGAGAGAGAGTGGGAGTGGGAGGGAGAGCTAATGCTAGACAGAGAGAGAGGTTGCAGCAGACGACGATGACGACGACATAATCACCGCTTTGAAGCGCCAAATTTACGCGTTTGCCAACGCTCGACTAAGAGCGGCTCAAGCTACAGTGTACAGACACTGAGAGAAATAACTTGGAAGCAAGAGAGGAGACTGATGCAAAGACCATTAGAGTGCTCTATCCATTTAAATATGTTTCATCTGCATCTGAATTAGGCCTAAATATGCTTTCAAAATACTTTAATAATTTCTTTTTAAATAAAGAATCTCTCCAAGTCTCACTTGTTCCCAGTGCATAATCCCAGACATCTGCACACGGCAAGCGTTGTGGTGGAAGGAGCGCATCAGCAGCAGTTTCAACCCAAGCAGGAAGAACAGCAGCCGCAGTCTCAGTCTCAGGCAGGGAGAAGCAAGAAGAGAAGTTGCAACAGCAGCAGCAGCAGGAGAAGTACTCGTTGCATCATCAGCTGCTTTAAGTCCTCGCTGACGGCGACGTGTGCAACTTTGACGCTTCCTGCACTGCTGCCGGCACTGTCTGCCGCCCCAAAAAGGGACTCCAAAGCAGGAGCCCCAGGGATTGCACAGGAAGACCCAAGGAGACGAAGATGAAGTGCCTGACTGCTGACTGGCAGTCAGCAGACGAGACACAAGACGGGAGACTCGAGACTAGCCGGCACGGCACTCTATTTATATTGAATTAAATTTATTGAAAAACCTAATGAGGTTTTTTTTCATCTACCCTGCTCCGCCCTGCTGCTGCTGCTGCCATCAATTGCAGCCTCGTTTCGGCCACAATGCTGCACGTGGAGCATGGAAAGCAGCAAAACAGGCAACGGATTTATGTTTAGACAAATTAATTTATGTGTGGCAGAGAGACATTCCAGTAAACAGAAAATAGTTGAGTAAATTACGACCGAAATTAATGTGGCAACTTTTGGGGGCATTAAAGTAATTTGCTAAAATGTTCTCGAAGCGAGGGGCAGCAGCAGAGGCAGAGGAGAAGCTGCTGCTGCTGCTGCTGCACAGATGACAACAAACTAATTGAATTTGCTACTTGGTGAAATGTGAAATGTTAACAAGTTTTGTGTTGCATTTGCGGCTGAAGGCTTGTAGGCTAAAGGAAACTTTTCCCTGCCACACACACACACACAAACACAAACACACAAACACATTGCCGCACACACATTAAAGTGCAATGACAGTTGCTGGCGACACAGGGAAGACGCCTGCAACAGCAGCAGCAGCAGCCATTAAATTTGCGCAATTAACCAGACCGGCAGACGACTCCTCCGGTGTCTGGGAGTTGCAGTTGCAACTTTGCTAAACTAATTAAAATGCATATTCTTCTCCGCACAACTGCCTCTCACCCCCACTCCCCTCCCCTCTCACTCTCTGGGCGCGACTCTCTCTGTCTATCTCTGTAGCTGCAACATAAATGCGAAAACTTTCGCTTAGTCGCCAAGTAACCAGGCAACAATGCAACTGGAAAGCAAATGGGATAGGTAAACAAATGGGAGGCAACTCCAAGTTGTTGGGGCAGCAGCAAGCCGCATGCACGTCCTGCAACTGCCACACAGTCAGAGAGAGGCAGAGAGAGTGAGAGGGAGAGAGACGACAGTAAGGCAGACACGTTGATGACAGTTTTGGTCCAGGGTCTGCCCCCCTTGCAATTTGTATAACATGCTGGGCAGTTGCTGCCACTCCACACAGCCCCCACCCACCCCTGCCACTAAACTGCTCCACTAAACCCTGCTGCTGCTGCTGCTGCTGCTGCTGCTGCTGCCGCTCCTTGGCATTTTGTTAAAGCAAAACTTTTTGTAAACTCATTAGGGCAGTTGGCCAAGCAGGCAGCCAAGCGACTCTGCACTGGTCTAACCAAACACCGGCCAGCAGCAACAACAACAGCAACAACGGCAACAAGCAGGGGCAACAACTTTTTGAAAGAAAACAGCCACCCAGTGACAGAGAGCTGGCAGGCCCAGCATCCTGGAAGCCTCATTCCCCAAGACCAGAATAAACAAAGGGAGAGAGGGGACCCCCAAGATAAACAGGCGGCAACTTCTTGTGCAGGCAGGCAGGCCCCCGTTCCCGGATTGCTGTCGCTTTTCATGCGGCTAAACATGCCCCATGGTGCAGTTGGTATTTTATTTATTGCATTAACTCGAGAAGTTGGTTGTGGCCGGGTCTATAGCTATGTCTACTGCTACCCTACCCCCACTGCGGGTTAGTTGTGGGTGTAGAATGCTACGTTTTCTCTTCCATAATAAACATAATGAAAATGATGCACATAATGAAGCCCACTAATCGACTCGACAAGTCGGCCACGTCGCTGTCGTCGTCTGAGATGTCTGCCACGGTGGCAGCCTCTGTTGCTGCTACTGCTGCTGCTGCTGCTCTTGTCATCGCTTGTAAAGTAAATTTTACATTTAAATTTGCATGCAGCAGGAAGTCTGAACGATTAAATGTCGATGCATATTCGTAAATAAATCAATTTTATAGAAAATGAACATATGCCAGTGGTTGTTCTCCCTCTCTCTCTCTCTCTCTCTATAGCTCTCTTTGGAACGAAAATTGATTGTGTGGAAAATTTAATGTGTGTGCGTGCAACATTTTTCATAGCATACTTTTGAGTGTTGGCAAATTGCAACCTTTCCCACACACATGTGCATTATTGCATGGCCGATCATCCTTTGCCACTGTGCTTCATCCTATGTGGCATATACATATGTAAAGCTATTTATACATTTTAATTGTTAACGCTCACAACATGCATTTCGGCGGCGGAGAGGAAGGCGGCATGCCGCCTGGGGTTTTTGTTTGAACACTGCACAACTCATTTCAATAATAAAATTGACTTACTGGCCGCATTATGTGCGCCATTTATTTATTATGGCCCAAAGGGGAAAAGGGGCAGTGTGTGTAGGAGTGTGGAAACTCCGTTTATTAATATTATTTTGAGTGAAAATAATTATGTTCGGTGTTAAGTTAAGTGTAAAGTACTTTGTGCAAAATGATTTTCCAATTAAACTGCTGCTGTTGCTGCTGCTGTGTTGCTGCTGCTGCTGCTGGTACGATCATCAGTCGAACCCAAATGAACCCAAAAAAGCGGAGACATTCAGTGTCTGTGTCTGGCAATATAAAGCTAAAAATATTCTACCAGTTCAATGTCCTCTCAAAAGCGAAATCACACAGACACACACTCGCACACAAACTTATGAATTCCTAATGGATTTGCGGTCACAAGGTGGGAGAGAATAGCAAAGGACTCGTGAGATGAAGCAGCAAAAGATGATTTGTCCTGAAACATTTCAAAGCGTTACAAACACACACACACAAAACTCAATTAGTTGATGCCACAAATTGCCCTCAGTTGATAGTTGGATTTAGGGTTGACCCTTAACCCCAGCCTGTCTACGCTTGTGACAGGCGGAAAATCTACGAAAAATATTATTTTCATGTAAATGAAAGCAAATTTATTGAAATGTATTTATTGAAAATTGTGTAAATCTTAACCTTAAATAATTTAAATATAGATTAATGCAGTGCCCGCCACTTAAACTATGTTTTTTGATACACGTAGCAGCCATAGGTCATGGCCTCATAGGTCATACTTCTGGGCTCTGACAGACGGAAGCCTCCTGTGGCTATGCACAGGTCATGGCCAAGACTTCACCTGTTGTTGCTTTTCCATTTGGTTTCATCTTGCAGCTGCTTTCTCTGGGTTCCTCCTGCTGCTCCAGGCTAAGCTCAGGTCATAGCCAGGGCTGCTTTTGGTCCTCCTCCTGTTGCTGCCTCATCCATCTTACAGCTCTGTGCTCTCCATCTGCGGATTGGCATTCTTAATACCCAAAAACTGCAGCTTGCGCAGACGACGGATCTGATGCTTCAGCTTGTGCCGGAACACAATCTGATTGTTGACCGTCTTCAGCTCGTCCACGCTGCAGGCCTTGAGATTCCGCACTGTCTTGGCCAGCAGCGTGTCCGTGATGCAGTACTTGGCCTTGGACAGGCGCATGTACTCCACATTGCGGCGTGCCAGTTGCTGGCGATACAGATACAGATGGTAGCCCACATTCGCTGGCTGCTGCTGGTATTGATGGCGATGATGAAGCTGCTGCTGCTTTGCATGTTGGTGTTCCTGCTGCTGCTGGTGGGACTGGTACTGCTTCTGTTGGGGCAGTGTAGAGGTCTCCATGGTGCTGTCTTCGTTGATGAGTTTCTGGTAGCGTGGCATCTCCGATTCGTTGATTGCGTAAATGTTGTTTTTGCGGCACGGCTTGTAGCTAATACTCGAGGAAATATTGCTTGCTGCTATTTCTACTGATAGATCGCGGACAGAAGTGCCTTTTGTTTGCTGCTGTTGCAATGTTACTTCTTCAACGTTCTCAGATCGTTTGATGTCCTTTCCAGCGCTCCCTCTGCTTTTTATACAACTCAGCAACTCAACATCATCTACCTGCCACAACAGATCCGTAATGCATTTTTTTCGCACCTTTCCTCGTGCCTCAGCGATACCTGTGGGCTACCTGTGGGCACTTTTGACTTATGCCCTGCAGCAGCCGCAATAAAAAACATTCATTCTTAATCTGCCGACCGGACCATAAACTTTTCATATTTTGCAAACATTTTCATTCTTAATCCGTTGCGCTAATCCGCCCACGCAGCCACTCAAATCATTTTCAAATGCAACAAAAAATATACGCACACACACTTCCAAAGAGTGCGCTGAGTGCGCCGAGTGCTCTGGTTCGTGTATAAAAAGATTAAGTGACATTACACAACGTAATTTCCCAAGCAGCTGAAGATGCAGAACTACTGCTGTCTCGTCTCGTCGTTTTGACATGAACATGCATGAATCCTGACAACCGAAAAAGGGTGAACCGAGCAGAGGATTAGCCGCCAGTCGAAAAGCAGCTGCCTCGCCTTCCCAGGATTCATTAATGATCTCACAGCGGCAGATCTCAACTGTTTTGTGGTTCTCTTCGTATGAATAATGACAGCATTGCAAACCCCAAATTCGGAGCATTCCATAATAATAAAATTCTCTTCGCTTTTTTTAAGTTTATTTTCCATTTTTTGTTGCCCGTAAAGCTAATCTGCTTAATCCTCGACTGATACCTGTAGTTATTCTCAGCTAATCTCCACCTTCCACGCTTATGGCATATTTTTTGTTTGCTGTTGTTGTTAGCAGTGAAATGACTTTCATAACTGCCTGGGAAAAGTGCATTTTGTCTGTGCAGGAAAATGGAATGGAAAAAGTGTCGCAAGTTTTTCTTTGGCCTTCTTGTGCATAAACCAAGCATCATGTCAAATTCCTGATCAAATAAAAAGAAGTTCAAGCCACTTTTTGCTCGGGTTAAATCAAATAACAGGAGGCCAGAAGAGCGCAAAAATAAAAGTAATCAAAGCAACAGTGAGAAAGGGGAAAGAGAGACAGAGAGAGAGAGAAAGGGCAAGTTGAAGGCGAAGAAAGTGATAGACCTCTTGGCAAAATTATGGCAAACTTTTCCTTTTATTTTACGTGCTTTTTTTTAAGCGTAACGAGACGCAACGAAACTTTTTCTCAAGTTGAATGTTGAAATAAGCAATTTTCGCGTTGAAACTATAGAACACACACACGCAGACACACCAGACAGTCTGAAGAAGAGGAGTCTTCGAGTGAGGCATAAGGCAAAATAGAAAATAAAAAAAAAGATGGAAAAGTAATTGCATTCAAGAGCTTGTTGTAGTTAAAAATGTATGGCCATAGTGCACAAGAATCTAGGCAGGAAAATGGGGAAGTGCATGAACAGTGAGTGCGGGGGGTGCAATGACAAGGGGCCAGAGAAAATATTGAAAATGTAATTCCAAGTCCCCACTCCACTCAACTCCACTCCAATGCTCTCCTGCTCCCCACCACTACAGATTCATCGCTTTCAGGGCAGCGCCCAGGGTCTAGGTCTCCCGTCCACGTTCATTCGATGGTAATTGCAACAACCGGGAGCTGGGAGCTGGGAGCTGCAGCTCCACTCCACTCCGCTCTTCCAGTTCTCGAAATAAAAGTAAGTTAAATTGAAAATGAAATGCAATCAGCTTGAGCTCTTTGGCTCTATTCCGGTATCTGTTAGATACGCTGCTGCCATAGCATTTGTATCTGTATCTGCAATTGCAACGGCAACGGCAAAGTCAACTGCTGCTGCTGCTGCTGCTGCTACCTTCATTTGCATTTCGCATTTGCATTATTAACGAAAGGTGTGAACATTTTAGCCATGTAATTGACACAACAAGCTCCCAGAACGGCATCAGCATCGATTCTCTAGAGCGTCCCGTGTCTTGTACTGGTCCTGGGGCCGAAACAAAATATGATTGGCAAACACACTCCTCAAATGTACACTTTTTGGCCTTCTTCTCTCGTTTAATGGCTTATTTTTAGAAGAAAATTTGTTTGAATTTGGCTTCCGCTTGCGTCTTGCTCCTCTCTCTCTCTCGCTCTCTTTCAATATGCATAGAGAAGAAGCACTTTTCCGAGTGCAAAATATACTCGTAATTGAAACATTTTTAAGGTGTATTTGCCAGCTTAAAGTGGCATCGAAATTGTGGCATATTCATGAGGCAAGTGCTTGTCATTTAGGTGGACATCCCCACCCCCACACCAGCGCCCACTTGGACAGGCAGAGAGTGAGGGCGAGATACTCGTACTAATGCAGCTTTGACACTTATCGCCTAATCAAAATGTCATAAATCTGCACAAGTCCCGGGAAGTTTGATTTGACAGCTTCACTCCCGACCACCGGACCACTGGACCACTGCACAGCCGGACCACCCGACCTCCCGTAGAGCGTTAATTTGCTCGACCAACGGAAGACAAGATAAACCCAGGGAGTGGAGGAGGCTTTGGGTTGGGTTTCGAGCTTAAGTTCGGGGCTTTTGGTGGGGGATAAATCAAATCAAATGACAATTAAAGTGCCATTCAAAGTCGAGGGAATGCTTTAAAATGCAAGACACAGAGTCACAGAAGGCAAAAATGCATTTCCAAAAGGGAGCGCGAACGGAAGGAAGGAAGTGGGTGCGGTGCGGTGCGGTGCAGTGCTTTAGCTGTGGCAATTAATTAAGGCAAAACCTCAGCGACATCTCGCCAGAAAAGTATGCAACACACGAACCGCAAAGGCAATGAAATATTGCAATCACTAAAAGAATTAGAAGGCACAGACGAGGGGTGGCGGGAGAACCAGCGAAACCAGAGAGATTGCAGTTGGAGCTGATTCTTTGGCTGCCTTTTTTTGGGTGGCTCCTTTTCCTTCACCGTTTCCGTTTCCGCTTCTGTCTCACTCGCTCACTCACTCACTCTGTCCTGCTGCTGCTCTTTCTTTCGCTTTGGCATCTCGGTTGACTGGTTGACGCCCGCTTGCCAAAATTAGTTTCTGTGTCAAAAGTTTGAAATGAGCAAGCTCTCCTCTCCTCTCCAGTTCCAGCCAAAGGAAAAAACTACTCCAAGAGCACAGCCTCAGCCTCAGCTTCAGCTTCTGCGCCCCAGTCCCAGCCCCATCCCCAGCCCCCACACAGAAAGTGTCAGAAGGAGAGCTGTGGGAGGTACGGAAAGAGGACAAAGTTTGGCTCGGGCGCTGATGTAGTTAAGAATTGGCAGCAAATGCTGCTTAATTTCAAAAGAAACTTTACGTATTTGTCATGCGGCGCACATTCATTGCGGTGTTCATTTGAGCGCTCATTCAGCCACGGAACCATGCAGCCGGAGTCGCCACGGAACCACGGACCACGGAAGCCAATGACGTTGACAAACGTTGCCTTGGTCACTTTTTTGGCCAACAACAAAAAATACAAGAAGATGGCCAAGATGATGATGATGATGATGATGCCGAGATGCTGCTGCATTCGTGGCTGCCACTCGTTTAATAATTCATCAGAATATCACTACGGAATGCCCGGCCTCAGGAATGATGATGGTGTGGGATTGGCGTTAATTTGCGGTCGCTGTGTAGTAACCGCACTCTTGCCACCTCTTTTACACTCTTCAGTATTTCTTGGCCACTTGTGCGCCTCATTTCCTGTGGCCGACTGCCATTTGACTTGCAGTTTCCGTTTCCGTTTCAATGACGCTTTGATTGGCCTTGCGGTATCCGCTCCACTGTGACCCCTAACCCCTGCCCCGCCCCAACCCAGCCCGGCCATCCACTACGCCAAAGTGTTGCCTATTAAGCGATAATTATTATGTGGCCAGAGAGCCACTTCTTCGCTGACCGCATCGCAAACTTTGGAGGTTCTGCCACACTCAAAAGTCTATTTCATCATGAGAGAGCGAGCACTGCCGCCATGGTTACCGCGCGGACTGTTAATGACTCAACTTTGACTTGAGAATCGAGAAAGTAAAAGGAGAAGGGACCTTGTTATGGCATACTCGTACAAGTATTGATTTCATTTGCAAATCTTTCTTAAACAAATTTAATCATTTTGTTGCAATTTATTGCAGTGCCCCTACACTGGCTCATAATACTCGAAATGCCATTGACAGAAGCTATAAATATTTTATGCAAATAAAAACTTTTTGATTGCGAACCACTAAATGTTAAGTTGCCAAAAAGATACTCAAAAGTGGAAATCACATAAAACTGATTAAAGCTGTGCCAAAACAATGCAAATACGTGATTTAATCGTGTCAACTGAATGCACACTTTGCACGGGGGGAATAAGTTCCCAAAGAAAAGCAATAAAAGGGGACTTTTTCGCTTGCTTCCGATTCATATTTTCGCCCAAAGATAACCGTATGTACATATGTACATACATAGATACATATGTACATACATTTGTAGTTCTCCATAAACTCAAGCCGTATAAAACAAATTTATTTTTAATGAAATAAGTTTAAAAAATAAAAAATTATTATTATATAAAAAAAAAAAAAAAAAAAAAAAAATTTTTCCTTAATAAAAAAAACCCCCCCACCCCCAAAAAAAAAAAAAAAAAAAAAAAAAAAAAAATTTTTTTTTTTTTTAAATTTTAAAAATTTTTTTTTTTATATACAATTTAACCCACTACTTTAGTTGTCATACAATTTTGTCAAATGTTGCTGACTATTTTGATGATTTGTGGATTCAAAGCCGCATTGCTACATTAATGCAAAAGTTCATAAAGTGCCGAAGAACGGCAGCATAACTAAGCGAACCCTCCACCCACCGAATCATGCATGCACAAACGTGTCAAGTTTTTATATTACTTTGTCTTTACCTTCTTAATCGCTGACTCGCTCGCTCTCCCTCGCAACTTCTCTCAGGCAGTTTTGGTTCTCTCTCTCTTGGATCGATTTGCGCTTGCGGTTTCTGCGCTCTTTCGTGATTGCGTTATTGCTGGCAGTTTCCGATCTCTCACTAAATCTCCCTCTCTTGCGCTTGCAATTGTTGCTGTACCTCTCCCGTTCAATGGCCTGTTACTGTTATTTTTTGCAGTTACTTTTGCTATCTGCCTGCCGTTGATTTTGTTGCTTTTTTTTGGCTGCAAGTAAACATAAATAAATTGTTATCTTATTAGTGCTGTTGAGTGCTCTTCCTCTACGTCTCTTCCTCTCTCCGCATCTCGACCAATTCACTCTCCCTCCTACTCTGCTAAAATTCGATATTTGAATTTTTGGCGTTATTTAGTGCACATTGAAAATGCAATCTTTACATTTAATTTGGCCGCTGAAAGTTGCACGCAATTAAGCAGCAGCCGATGCACATGCCACGCACAACGCCAGCAGAAACCAGAAATGATGCCAGGCTTGGGTAACCGAAGCGCTACATACCCTATGAAAGCTCTTTGGTCTATCTAATACTGTGTATTATGCATAAAAACTGAGCACCCAAAGGACCAAGTTCTAATCAATAATTCGTATACTTTATGGGCTCCAAAACACTTCTCTCCATGACCCTTTATACCCCTATATACCCTTTCCATAGGATGCAATAAGTACCAACTAAAATGGATTTATTTTATTTCTATTTGCATTTGAATTTACTTTTGTTGCATTTGTTGTATTTGTTGCTTTGCAGATAAACAAACATGATGGCGATGCTGCACGGGAACGAGAGGGGAGCATCTGCTCTGCGCCGCACTGCGCTTCGTGCTTATCGGCTCAATCGGTCGGGGCAGCGGTAAACTGAGCAGTGGTGCAGAGGTATGCGAAATCAGAGTGGTGGAGCGAGGAAAGGGACAGCGACGTCGCGTACTTCATTATCAACCCGCTGCGGGTGCGTGGGTGTAAGCGATGGCTGTTGGGTGCGGGAGGGGAAGTGGATGTAGCGTTGATTTCTTTGGCCAAAAACATTTCCGGGCCTATCTACCCCACACTCTTTCTGTACTCTATCTGCACTCCAGATGCATTCGTGTGTGAAAATGATTTTAAAATTGGCGCTGAATTGTGCAAAGACAATCAAAAGGCATTTCGGCATGGCGGCATGGCCATGATGATGTTCATTCTGTCGATGATAATGATGATGATAATGCCGGAAAACAAAGCAAAAGGCAAAAAGGAGCGAGGGGAGAGAAGCAAGGCAGGCAGCGGGCAAAGTGAAATTTTGACAGCTTTTAATTGTGCAGCGGTGCGAACCGAAAGCAACACAGAATACAGTGAAGCCCCCCCTGGAGCAGAAACATACGATACGTTCTTTAGGTTTTTGAGGCTCTGTTGAGGGGTACTCTATCAATCTCTTTCCCTTGGAACAGCCCAAAACCAATGCCATCATTATTGTTTCCCCAAGGGAGCTTTCACCGTAGACAATTATCTATGCGGCACTTGTATACATACATATATGATAATATTTAACTAACTTTGGCCACAGTCCCAGTGCAATTATCAAAACGCATCACGCGTCAGGGCCAGGCCAGGCCGCCGCCAGGTAGGGCGATAAGCAAAAGGTAGGCGCAGGCAGGCAGGGAGGAGCAGTGGCACTAACAGCGGCAGCGGCAGAGCACCTGGCGACTGTCAGTTTAACGCCTCAACGAGCAAAGTGAAGGCAAAATTGCATTTCGCCTTGGAGGCCGCAGCCGCAATTAACGCGGCATCATTTCTATCCAACTTGATGATATTTCAACTTGGGGTTTGGGTCTCAGCCTGGGGCCAACAACGGGAATGGGGGGGGCCGGGCCGGGCCGGGCCTGAGCGAATCATCATTAATAGACCAAAGTGAGAGTTTTCTAGCGATTCTGCTGGTGCTGCTGCTGCCTAATGGCAAAATGAGTGCGCACTTTATGCCACCGCGGCATCAGTGGCAGAGAGCGACGAAAGGGAGCAGCCTCATCCAAGACGGATGAGGAGATGACGGCGACGACGGCGACGACGACGGGAATCAGAGCCATCATCAAGGCCTTTGAGCTATTTATAACACTCTTTTCTCACACACACACACAAACACACACACACACACACATACGCGCGACTGTCAGCAATCATTCAGCGGGTTTAATTAAAAATTTGTGAAGCCTTATGCAAATGCTCCTCCTCATCCCAGCCATAGCCACATACATCCCGGTTCCCAGTTTCAGACGCGTTTCACCCATTCTCTCTCTCGGTCTCTCTCTCTCTCTCTGTAGCTCTTTTGCTTTTTCTCTCTTTTTCGCTACAATTGCACTAAAAAGTTAACGAAGCATAAATCTCTGTGCCTTGGCTCCTTCTCTGATAAGCTACAATCAAATGCAATCAAACTAAATTCAATTTAATGGCCCAAGTCAGCATCAGGAACTAAAGAGCAGCCGCCAAAGCCGTCTGCTCTGCTCTGCTCAGGATCTCAATTCAAGTGAAGTGAGCTGGAAAGGAGCGGGCGTGCCGGGGAGCAGCTGGAGAGCGAAGGAGCTAGCAGCTGCGACTAAATACAAATTACAAGCTCAAACTCGGGCTCGGGCTCAATCTCAGCCTCAATCTCGGGCCCCAATCTCGGTCTCAATCTCCAGTTCAAGGTGGAGCAACGGCTGCCCAAATATTGTTCGAAATTGATTAGATACGCGCTGCGCTGCAAGTCGATATTGGCGATGGCGAAACAAAAAGAATCGTTGACAGGGAAATCTCTCATGAGCGAACATTCACGCTTCAATGGAACTTAATCCATTGCAAACAGCCTGAACTGTAGTGTTGTTGTAACTCGAACTATAGATAGTTTTGAGCTCGAGTTTCACAGCCTTATTATGCCTGGTATTCAGGAATTTTCCATTTAAAATGTGGGAATTATTTCCTGCTTTAATTACAAGGATTTTTGCTTCGAATATGGGCTTAAGACAGTCCCGAGACTAAACAGAAATAAGGAATGAAAAGTTTGTCCTTTTCAGCGACCCCTCACTGTATGCTCAAAGTATTCAAATGAAAACAGATAAAATCTAAGTGAAAAATCGCAGAAAAATCACGCAAAATCTAAGCTGCTAGCAAGCTGCACGTTCGTCGGGTCGGGGGTCTTGTTCTTGGAGTCACTCAAGGATAAAAGCATAATCTGCCTTTCAGTTAGCTTTATAAATATTTATAAGCGACAGATTCTGGCCCGGGAGTTATGCATGGAGGGATACCTAATGTTGGGTGTGTTCTGTGCGCCCCGTTACCCTCTGCGTCTCCACCACTGAGTGGGAGATGCGTTGAAAGCGGTAGAGTCGCGAGGCACGGCATTGCTTGTTGCACTGAGTTTTGGTGGCATCTCAGAGTCCCCCCGACCCTATCACTTTGCTGACAATTCAAGCGTTACGAAAACGTTTGCACTCTCCCTTTCGCTATCTCTGTGTTTTTTTTTACTCGCGGCAGCTTCCGTAGCTCCAGTGAACTCTTCTTCGCTTAACCCCACCCTCCTCTTCTATTGACAGCACCAATTGCACTATTCTTCCTATCCCTCTCTGACTTTGGCTCCATTGCACTCTTCTCCCTTTCCCTCGCAGACTCTATCACCATTGCACTCTTCCACTATGGACAGCGCTTCCTGTACCTTCTCTCTCTCTGCTAATCGAAGCGCTGCTTCTCCCTTTCCATCTCCCACTCTGATCCCGTTTTTATTGGCTCCGACGGCGGCATCGACAGGCAGCGACCGCAGTACTGAGCCGCCTCTGCCTACGCCGCTCCGTCGCCGCCAGACGTTTTGTCTGTTTGATCTGCCTCCCCCACAGCCGCTGCCTGCTAGAGAGCCTGCTCGGCTTTTTTTTTGCCTGCCTTTCGCCCTTGCCCACACACACACTGACACTTTGCCGAATTTCTGTGAATGTGTGTGTGTGTGTGTCTGTCTGTCTGTCTGTTTGAGCGAGTGTTTGCTTAACATTGTTCGATATTTGCTTCCGCGGTTGGCTTCTCTCTCTCTCAGTCTGGCTGGGCTGTCTCCTTCTGTTAGCCCATCTTTTGCTCTCCCTTTCCCACACCCTTCCCCTCTAGCGCTGCACCCCTCATGGCTTCTGTACATTTCTTGACTTCTGGATGTTTATCTTGAATGATTTGCGATTTTCCGGCAATTTACGCAAAAATATGTGACGAAATTTCAGAGCTCCTCTGTTCTCTTTTGCCCCCACACTGTGTCTACTGAACTGCAACAGTTTGGTGCTCTCTTTTTTTGGGTACACTTGCTTTTAGAGGGTATTATTATTGGAACAAGATGTTGGTAGGGGGACTACTCTACTTATTCTACTTTTACATCCGGTATCCCATAGCATTTTGTTAAAATAAATCGAAATCCCAATTTAAGGGTATTTCACCGTTCGATCCGTGTATCTCCCAGTCCTTTCTAATTTTTATTACATTTTAAAATATCTATCTTTCCTCTCCCTCTTTCACCCACTCCCCCTTTATTCGCTTCCTCCTCCCACAGTCTTTATGCGTTGCGCGCGTGATGTCAGATCCCCAAAATTTGCCGAGGAAATTAGCGTGCAAAAATGTTGATGGCAAATATTTGCTGTCGCTGTGGGAGGGGGGAGGGGATAAGCGGCGAAGGGCAGGAAGCGGGGATCAGAGTAACAACATCTCCCACGCTTTTCAATTTGCTTAACGAATTTTTTTTTTGGTTAGATTGTCTCTGTGCCATTTGGCGCTGCAGTTAATTGAATCCGAAAGGTGAAAGGAAGTTTGAGCGGAAACCATTCGGATTTCAGGATGGGTTGGCGCATCACCGCGATAACAATGAAATACTTCACTGCCTGATTTATCGACCTAAAGGGCTGCCACGATTCGAATTGGAACCCAAACAAAGTGTTCAATTTGGTTGTTAATGCGAAACAGGAGAGAGGGTGAAGAAATCTTATAGAAAATCAATTTGGTAACAGTAAAAATTCAAACGAAAACCGTTTGACGAGGAAATAAATTTAGTTAAATTTAATAGACTTTTCCATCTAAAACCTCAAGCAAACAAAATGTATTTCTGTTCAAAATGAATCACAAATAAGAACAAATACAGTCTCACTTTGCTCTTCATAAATTTCACTCCATTAGCAGGCAGCTTTCAATAATAAACAAAGATATTTATTATTTACTCTGCTCGAAAAGTCGAGAAATGCTGTGTAAATAAGCAAAAATTCGTACAAATAAATTGTGAAATTAAATGGCCTCAAGGAATTTCCGCCAGCAAACATCGTAACATTCATTACGCTGATGCCAATGATTGTTCCATTGTCGGCCATGTAATGATCATGTGATGATTTGATAATTAAAAGCAAACATTAAGCGCTAGGCGACACAACGCGATGAGGAAACCGCCATCAAAATGTACCTAAATGAAGCCAGCAAAAGAAAAACCAAATAAAAACGTTTTCCTTAGCACACGTTAATGCCTCTGAAGGGGGCCCAAGTGGGGGGAGGGAGGAGAGCACATCCACTGACCTATAGAGTCATGACGATGCTCTTTCTACTGTCACACATTTGTTAGAGCTACTGCTCCGACTTTTACACGGGGAAAAAAAAGATCAACATCTCTTTTCTATATATGTATATTATTATTTCCACTAATACTGGCACTGCGACTTAATATCTCTCGAGGTCTAAAAACTATCTGATTGATCACTTTGAGTAATTCTTCATAAAAACATAATCTATTTTTCCCGAGTGTAGCACATCTCAGTACGGGGCAGACACGGACTTGTGCCACCATCGTCGTGCCTCTAACTGTGGCAGCGATAACAACTTTCGTGCGTGGCCAAAAGAAGTGTAGGGGAATCACGCGTAAAGACGGGCGGACAGGGGGGGATGTCTCTGGAGTAGACTAGTTCCCGCGCATTACCCCCAGCTTGAGGACTGGAACACGTTTCGTTGTGGCGACAAGGTTTTTTTCCTCTGCTCAGTTGATGAACTCCGTTGGGGCTTTTGGCTCTGTCGCCGTCTTCGTCTGCGTCTGCGTCTCCCCCGCCACAACCTCCTACAGATTCCATTCACTTCTCTCTCCTTTACATGTCTGCCACCTCCACCTCCTTCACCTCCTCCACTGGTACCCCTGCTGTCGCTGTTGCTGCTGCTGCTTCGGGCCAACGCATTTTTCATTAACACGCCAGCGCAAAAGTAGTTGATCCGCTTTTGGCCGTTACACTTTTATACGCATGTGTGTTTGTGCGTTATAAGATACATCTGATCGTTAATGTATCTGTCTCTGGCAGATATACGGGCATGCAATAACAGCAAAAACCCAAAAACCAAAAACCAGACCTTGTGCCACTTTTACGATCTGTGTCCGAGAATATGAAGCAACAACACAACACGGAGATGGGGATGGGGAGACAAAGGACTTGGCAAATTGATTAACGCTAATCGACGCCATTTTATGTGCAAATTTTCATCAAGAAGCAGAGTGGTGGGATGCAACAGGAGGCGGAGGAGGAGGAGCACCAGCAGAAGCTACACCAGTAGGTGGGGCGGTGCTGGGGCAGTGAGAGCTGTTAGCGGTCACTGTGCGTTACCTGAGCCTGAGCCCGAGCCGGTTGGCTTTTAGTTGTTGTTTTTTTTATTGATTGTTTTTTTTTTTGGCCAAGTTATGATGTCGTTGTGGTTTTTGGTAGTTGACGTCGTTCATTGGCTTTCAGCTATCAATGAGACGGGTGGGAAGGGGTAATGGAGCAGGCGGGTTTGCTTGGAGTTGTCGAACAACTGTAAATTGCAGCAGCAGCAGCGGCAACAACCAGTCCCAAAAAATCTCGTTTGCCTAATAGCCGAGTTCAAGTTGAATGCCTCTCAATCTCTCAATCTATCAATTGGAGGCATCAACATCATCATCATCAACATCGGGCGGCAAGCAGACGGCAGACAGCAGTCGGCAGGCGTCATCGGGCTTCGTGTTGATCGTTGATTTTTAATTAACAACCAAATAAATTAGCAGCGTCTTAAAAATGACAACAAAAACAACAAAAAAACAAAAGCTACAAAACGAAAGACACCCTACAAAAAAAAAACAACATGAACCAACAATGCAGTCGAGTCGCCAGCCAAAAATAGCAGCAGAACACAGCAGCAGCAGCGGGGGCGGGAATCGATAAAGTACTGTAACTTACGGTTTAAAGAAAAACGGGTTTAGAAAAATCACTCGATCAAAGAACACCAAAGATGGGTTTTGGAATGGAATTTCGGTATTTCGGCGATTGAAGATATGATTTTCTGATTAAATTTCAACCGTTTGAAGAGTGCTTTGCCTCAAAAGGTATTATTATTAATTAGAAGGCGTCTTGGGCGATAGTCACAATTACCTTACCCGTTGATCTTTATTTAAATGAGTTTTACTCCTCTCACGCAATACTCTCGCTCATGAGTTCCATTGCTCTCCCAGTAACTGCTCCTATTATCTCTCAGCAACAATGCTGCATTAATGCAGCGGAACGGGAGTCTACTCTACTCTGCTGCGTAGTTTGTCTGTCTTTATTTTGGTTCTACCTTTTGCATAGATTTTTGACTAAGGGACTACAGACTTGTTTTAAATGAGCACATGAGGAATAGATTGATAGTAAATATATTCCCCGTATGCTGATTTAAAATAAATTCTATATACTTTCAATATTTCATTTCTGTGCATCGCACATCCTTTACCACATTCAAAATACCCTCTAATACTCTTGGGGTGTATTAGCCAAATTTCGTAATTAAACAAATGATCTAATCTTTGGAATACAATTTATATCTTGCCTATATTCAACAGAATTTAAAGCTTTATATTCTTAGTATTTACAAATACTTGCTCGTCCAGTTTCCGCGTATTACTATTCCGAAATTAATCTTTAGATCTATGTAGCATTTCCCCATTAAAACATAAAATTTAAACCAAAACAAATCTTGATCTTCTTGGGCTTTAATTCACATAAATGTTTTCGGCTACCGAAAGGGAAACACTTAAAGTGAGAGAACATTTAAGAACAAGAAGCAGCAGCAAAGTTCATGAACTCAAGAAAAGAGAGGGAGCCAAATGTCTCTCACTCACACACAAGAGAGATGCACGAAGATGGAGGAGCAGGAGGAGCAGGCGCCCTGCCCTGGCAACGGTGGCGTCAATTACATGGCAATGGAAACGCTGATGGAAATGGAAATGGAGATGGAGATGAAGATGAAGAGAGATGGTGCCAGAGCTGGGCCATGGCTAGTTAGAAGCGTAGCCGGACAGGGACGGGGCTTAACTTTTAACCGCATGAAGCCATCAGCTGGCCAAAAGTCGACATCGATGTCGATGTGCCACGGATGGTGGTGGCCACTCGAGGCGCCAGACCAGACCAGACCAGACCAGACCAGAGGCCTCTGCCTCCAAGTAATTAAAACGAAGCGAGGTCCGTGTCCGAGTCCGAGTCTTGGCCCCCAAAGAAAATGGGAAAAACCTAACACTGAAATCCCAGCAGCAAGCAGCAGCAGCAGCAGCAGCTCTCGGACATTGCTCATTTCGTCGTTTCGTAATTAATTAGTCTTAAAAGTTAAATAGCCCAAATGATTTTGGACAGGCTACAAAGAACGCGCGCTTGGCTAATAGAAAACGTCAGGAATGCCAACGAAGGAGAGCACAGAGCACAAAGCACAGAGAGAGAGAGAACAAAGAGGGGGTTGCGGATGCTGCAACAACTGGGAATTCTCTCGGCAAATGAAGATAAGATACGTTCTTTGACAGGGGGCCGCCGCGAGACTGCACCAGCGACTGCTGCAGCAGCAGCACAAGGAGAAGGAGAAGGAAACCTCCTATTTGTGTACATTTTTGTGCTGGGAAACTCCGACTCCAGACAGCACAGACTCCAGCAAAAAGCCAGTTTAACTGTCAGTTTGTGTATCCATTGAAAATTGCTGTAAGAATTTATCTAATGCACAGCGTGTATCTGCCTGCTGCAAGCTCTCTCTCTCGCTCCTCTCCTGTTCTGCCACTCCTGCCACACTATGCCATTTATTGATTGAGACAGAATTTATTGGCCAAGAGGCAGCGGCAGAAGCAGCAGCAGCAGCAGTATGGCTCCAGTCAATGTCTGACTGTTTGACATTAAAAATGTTGTGCATATGTATATGTTATGTGTACATGTAGCTATGCATCCTAAATGTATAATATGTATCTTTCCTACAAGCACATGAAAAGCTGCTGCCATAAAGGTGCAGGTATGAGATGTGGGAGAATACCTTGCCATGGCCCTCTTCCTCGTTAGTAGAGAGAGAGGACTCGACTCTCACTACCCTCTTGACCGTCCTCTTTTTGGCATATTTAAATATTTTGTTGCAACATGTTCTCAGCTGCCGCATGCACATGCACATACACAAATTGGCAAAAATCAACTCACAAAATGCTAACAGCCATACCTTCTGCCTCCCTTCCACCGACCATCTTTTCCACCTTTCGCCCACATCAATAGCATATCAATTTCATTTGGCTTTTCATACCCGATATTCCCGCATATATTTGCCAATTTATTTTACACTTTTGGCCGGGTTTTTCATGTTGAAATTGCCATCCTGCTGCTGCACACTTTAAGTGCTGCTGCTGCTGCTGCCGGTGCGCACCTGCAGTCCACAGAAGGAATTTAAATATACTCGTAGCTGAAAACCCAAAACTCCCACACCAGTACGAAAAACCCCCAAACTTTTGCCTGCATCGAGCATCGAGCGTGGATCGAAAGTGTGGATACCCTTGTGTTAGCCCCAAAGCCATTAACTTGTCCAACAAGCTGGAAATCGAATCTAGACCAAAAGTTGCAGTCGATTCAAAGTTCATGAGGATATCCTCTCTCTCTCTCGCTCTTGCTCTCTTTTCAAGAGCCAGAGAATGATTATGGATCCAATGGCCACTCTTAACGCATTTTCCTGGGGGGCGGCCAACTTGGTCAAGTGGCGGAGGCGGAGTCCGGGTTCGGGTTCGGGTTCTGCCCCGCCACATGCAAATTGCAACTGATTCAACATTCAAGTGGCCCCCAGGAGGAGCAGGCACACACACACACACACACCCACACACACACCAACTTTCAGAATTTTCAGAGAGAAGAAAAATTGCTGCCTAAGAGCTTTGGCCTCGTCCAGAGCAAGCTGTTGCTTTTGGCCTGGCCTGGCCTGGCATGGCCTGGCCTGCATAATTTATGGCCAAGTCTAGACCAAAGTGACAGCCAACCAAATCTCTAATTGTTCCCAAAAACAGACGGAGAGAGAGGGGGAGAGAGAGAAAAGCGACAAAGCCATTTTTCGATGATGTCTTCTGGCATTTCATATTTTTCTATTTTTGCAAAACATTTCCCTCTGTCGCGTGTGTGTGTGCTGGCTGCAAATATTTGGCCAAGACAAATTGCACTAAACAATTTGCAACAAAATTTCATGCGGTTCCTGCAGCATTTGAGTGGGTCCTGGTAGGCATCCCAGAGCTGCAATTACGGGTATGGCTGCCAAGTTTTAGAGCAGCCAGGGTCCAGGAGAAATTCAAAAGTTTATGATAAAATTATCAAGTTAATTGCTGCCATGGGTAGGCTATCCTTAAGTGCCCACAAGGAGGCCAAGGAGGACTAGGACTGGGGGAGCCATATGAGGATCGGTGCCTGCATCGTCTCTGTCGTCCTCTCTCCTCTCTCCTCAATGGATGCTGCAATCGACTCTTAAATGTTAGCAAACTTTTGAACTGGTTTCCTTTCAAGCGAAAGCAAAAGTTGTTGTCGCTGCGCGCTGGCATTGCATTTGCATGACGACAGCGTCAGCATCAGCGTTAGCGACGTCGTCTCCTAGCCAAATGCTTTCAAATTGGGTTAACGACACTTCAAGCCGAAAGGCGAAAAACTGCTGCACTTTCCACAGCATCAACGGCGGCGGCAGCAGCAGCAGCGGCAGCAGCCGCAACAGCAAGTGTCGCGCCATCATAGAAAGTGAAACTGCAACTGCAACAAAGTTACAGATACACAGATACACCACACACCACAACAACAATTACAGACGGGATTCGGTTTGGATTTGGTTTCGTTTCGATTCGATTTTGGCCAAAAGAAAGTGCAGTCAAAGTGGGTCTGCTGGTAGCAGGAGGAGCAGATCGAGAGATCCATGTCAATTAGAGCTGCAAAATGTTACCATTGCCATCATCATTACATATGCAAGATCTATAGAGGATTCAGATCGGATTATGCAAACGATTGCCAGACACGAATGAACGGATATTTGGAATGAGGAAGATCTCTGCTGGCATTTGGCGCGCATTTCGATTGAAAAGTGACTGCAAAATCTATAGAAATCAATCAAGATATGGTTCAAAGGAATGGGGAAACTAATCGTAACTCATTCAGAGTATTTTTTGGTAGTCAAAGCTTTTGAAACAGTTGAGCAAACAGCCAGAGAGCGATCTCGCTTCTACTTCGACTCGAACTCCCCTTTTGGCATGAAAAGAGAGCCAGAAACTTATTTTTAACTCTGTACCTATATTTTCCTCTCTTTGCAGATTTATTCCCCTAAGAATTTATCATCTGTCTTTTACGAATATGCCAGCCTTTGTATTTATGTTCAAGTCAATTCCAAGATCTGTTCTTAACCTCATTAAAGTCGAACTTTATCGCAACAATTTCTATGCTTCGGCTATCAATTTCTGGAATTTTCCTCTGCCTATCACTCCAGTATTTGCCGGATTTCTAGCCCCAATGCCACTCGTTTGATCTGCCGCATGTTAAGCGCTAATTTGAGGCATTAGCAATTAACATTTTGCCTTTGCCAGGCATTTTGGCTTTTCAGCTAAGGAGATGCATTAGGAGAGCTCTATGACTTCGTCTCTCGCTCTCCCTCTCTCTCTCTCTCTGATTGTCTGCATATTTCTTTCTCTTTGTATCTTCAAAGTTGCATAATTAAGCGGCAAACTGAGAAACGGAATTCAAATGGAAAGATGCATTGAGATGAAGAACCATAAAGCACTCCAATGAGACTTTACCGTTCTGTGTATTGCCCCGAGACCGATGATTGCATTTCTTGCAGCAGCTGCTTAGATAGATCAGGGGCAGGGGTGCGGAAAGGTTAGGCTGTTGCACGCACGCACGAGCACACACACACAAATCGGAAAGCGGAATCGCTGGGAAAATGGCAAATGGAAATCAAATGAACTCAAACCGTAAGTTGCAAGTTGACTCCGTAGTGCAAGTCAAGGAACCCATAAGCTCGTTGACAATATGCTGCACAGACACACACACACACACAGACATGAGAGTTGCAAGAGTCAAGAAGAGAGCTCAAAAGCCAGCGACATGCTAATTATGGTTATATTTATGTAGAAAGCACACAGCACACAGCACACACAGCACAGCACAGTGCTATGCCCCGGAACTGTCTTCTTGCACTCCAATGTCTGTGTGTGCTCCATGCTCCATGCTCCATGTGCAGTGGAGTGGCAGCGACTCCAGTTGCAGTTTGTGGATGCCGTTGCTTGGCCCCTCCAACGTTGCTTTTGCCCCGTTCACGAGTTTGACAAGAACGCGGCCATCATAGGCCATTATCATGCGCCTCATCAGGCAGCAAGCAGGCAGGCAGGCAGGCAGCAGCCGATGGCCCCGACATCGTCTCCGTCTAACGCCGAAGTCATTAAACTCGCGTGGAGCAGCGCCCCACTCCACTCCACCCAAACTCCAATTCAACCCCCCCACCCTCCACTCCAGACATCATCTGTAGTAGGCCCCAAAGCTCGACTAACGACTAATTTGCGCATATGACAGGGCGACATGCGAGTCGTTCTATGGCCCTGGCCCTGGCCTGGCCCTGTCGCAATGTCAAAACATTGGCAGAGCTGGCTCTGGGATCGCTATGTGCCTGCGCTTCTCAGCTCTTGCTGCCTTCCACCACTTTAAGCCGCCATAAACGCTCTCGACTAGGCCCATCAGAGCCATCAGAGGCGCAGCCGTCGGACGTTTATGGGCTTTAGATGATAAGAAATGTGCAATCGCTGCAGGGCCATTCCCGGCCACAAGAACAAATGCCAAAAGAGAAGAGCTAGGCGACGTAGGCAAACAAACAAAACAAAAAACAAAACAAAAGAAGCCAAAATGAAAATGAAAACGAAAACAATTGCACTTTAAAGTTGGCGAAATGCACAGAAATGCCCTCCCCTGGGGGGCGGCGTATGAGCAACAAACGAGGCGTTTGGCCAAACAAATCGCCCAATTTGTTGTTCAGTTTTCCATTTTCATTTTCCATATTTTCCATATTTAATATATGCACTCCCCCAACAGCCATCTAGCCGTCAGCTATCCAGCGGCCATGCACTTTTGTGTTTCAACAAAATAATTGTGCGGCACGCAATGCGGGGGGAAAATTGTTAAATCATTAAGTTAAGAGTGTAGAAAAAGGAGTGAGGTAGAGCGGCAAAAGGGTAAAGGGAGAGTAAAGCACGCTTAATTGTTGGGTGCAAATCATCACGTGTCCAAGGTGCAAGTTGTAGGCGTTGCCAAAAATATGCCGAGACGTAGCATAAATTTCAGAAATGCTGATCCTGTAGAAGGAAGATAAAAAAGAAGTAGAACACACTTGCAGACATTAAGAGTTAATTAGACTGAATGCAGTATTAGATTTAGAGATTCTTCCTACAATTGTCATCAATTGGGGTTAATCCCCAAAACCCTGTGCATATATCCATTCATTCCACATTGCACTATACTTCAATATTTCATTTGCTACCCATAAAAAGTTTGCAACATTCGATGGCAAGCAATTTTCATACCTTAAATGTTTTCCAGCAACAAAACAGCAAACCCCATTCGATGGAGTCTCCTCCTTCGGGTCAACAGTGCCGCCAAACAGTTAAGCTTAAAGCGAACAGCGGACATCTGGCATTAGGATGGTTATTGAAGGGGTATCCTAGGGCTACAGCACAGTGTCGAAACGGTGGGACAGGTGGTTGGAATGGTGGACAGGAGGTGGCTAGAGGCAGGTGCGGGCCTGCGATGATGACGATGCCAATGCACCTTCAGGGCTTAGACTCTAATTAAACACGACAGTGAAAATGTGCCCGCCTCTCCACTGCCATTGACACGTGTGCGGCAACAATAGCAATGGGGTAACGCCAACGCGTACGGGTAAGGAATGGGGTGGGCACAACGAGGGAGAACGCGAACCAAACAATGGCCAGAGTCAGAGTCAGAGCCAGCACCATGTCCAAGCGGATGCAGTGCAGCCGATAGGCCGTTAACTCATATACGGGAGTACGTGGCAGCAACGCGTAAAAAAAGCAACAGCAACAAAAATCTGCTTGTGCTGATTTCCCGTTTGCCATCGAGGCCCACTAGCTTTTCCTCCTTTCACACACGTGATTTATGTGCGTGGGTGCGCATTTTAACGCCAAGGATTCTGGTGCCTACTGCCTGTCCTCGTCCTCGTCCTCGCCCCCACACACACACACACAATGGAGGAGGAGAAGGATGGGGCCGTGGCTGGACGAGGCCACACAGCACAAATTCTGATGGCAACTTTATTGAAAATCGCATATTTTATGTGTGGAGGGAGGGAGGCAGTATACTGCTGGCACTCGCTGCTTGGGCAATTCAATCAGGATATAATTTTATGCGTAACTTAAACACAGAGGATATGTTAATATGGCCGGGCAGCAGGACACACGCACAGAGGACATGGGACATGGGACACGGAATACGGAATGCGGGGAAAAATCGTCGCACTTTACGCTTGAAATAACAAAATGTAGTTGTATGTGTAAATAACGTTTTGGGGGCATATGGTGTGTGGTGTGGTGTCTGGTGTGGTGTGTGTATGTGTGTATATCCTGCTGCGTGCGTGCATGGGTGTGTGTGTGTTTGTTTGCGTGATTAATTAAATGTATTTAAAGGATAATTGCCTCTAGCTTTCATTTGATTAAATTTCCATAGCAACTCTCTGTCGGCTATGGACAGAGGCAGACAGAGAGCGAAGAGCAGCATAATAAACCTCAGGTCAATGCTCAGGACAGGTGGCTTCCTGCCAACAGATTACCCGAACAGATACACGCCCGAAACATGCATTCTCTTCACTTAAATAATAAATTTAAGTGAATTTAAAGCACGCACAGAAAACTGTTTAAGCGCTCAAAAGTAGGCAAACAGTCGAGGGAAAACTCTTGTGGCAATATCTATTATTATTTATCTATAAATAATGTAGATGGTTACATGGTTACATGGTTACTGTCCATCTATCCATCTATCTCTCTGTCAAAGCATTTATCTGTAGGGTATACATCTATATATATGTATATCTGTCCATCTATCTTCCATCGCGGATCGTATGATGATTATGAAATAAAAATTAATAATTTATAAATGCTCTTTTTTTGCACAAAGTTGACTTTTAACAACATTTTTAGCAATTGATTAATTGAATTCACACAGCGATGATATTCCATCAATTGTTAGCCACAAAACTTTTTTTTTATATATTTCTTGCTGCTGGCTTTCTTTTTTCAATAATATTAATTTTTGCCACATTAATGTGAGGGGCTAATATGCGCAAATTAAATGCTGTTGATGCTATTTCTGTTACGTGACTGTTGGGTTGGTTGGTTGGGTGACTGTTTGGCATGTGATGCTTTAATTATGGCCATTTTTTTCTATGACCACAAGATAGATTTGTTCGTTAACACGCCGAGAAGTTGACGTGTCAACTGTCTGGCTAACGTAGCACTCCACGCCACGGGCCCCGAGCCCCGAGCCCCCTCCACCAAACCTTCTGTTGCCACTGCGTGCCATTTCCTGTTCCTGCATAATCGATGGCAGACGGGCCACACATTTTTTTGCGCTAGCCAACACGCACAAAAACAGGCAACAGAGAGAGTGAGAGGCGACAGACCGGGCCAAAACTTTTATGAAACAAAATACGTAAATCTCTTTAGTTGGCTAATAATTATGACATTAAGCGGCGATGTGGCTTGAATTTTAATTGGCATTCCACTGACTTTTGTATTTGTTATGGCAGCATTATCGTTGTTATCTCTGTCTCCGCTCCTGCTGCTATTTTTATGTTTATTAATAAATAATATACAAATTGTTTCTTGCCCTCAACAGGGGGCGGGTGTCTTTGGCTAATTGGGGGGCGCCATTAATTGAGATTACCACAGCTTTACATGTGTTTTGGCGGAGGGGTTCAACGATGATTGTGGATTGACAGAGGCTCTGAAAAGGCTCACATAAAAAAAGAACAGCGAAAGGTTATAGTATGTCCATGTACATCTGAGACGATATATGTATCTATCTTTGGGTTCCAATCCACATCCAAAAGATAATCCCAATATGAGAGCTGTAGTTTCTGTTCAATTTCCCATCAAGTCATGCCTTGACCCAAATCGTTGCGGTTGCATAAGGGCCCCCATTAACCAACTCCAAACGAACATGTAAATTAAGGTTAACACTAATTCACATTTCGATTTGCACTTTTCAAGTGCCGTAACGCCCATAAAAATTACGATATGACGATGTCTACTATTGGCCGCCACAAAGAGACGCACGCAAAAAAAACCACACACCAGAAAAACCGTACCAAAAATCACAAATTGACCGCAATCTGTTTTTGGCCAAGTTGATGCCGAAAAACATGCCTCTCCAGTCTTCCCCTGAATATACCCCTACACTCTTTTCCCCCTACTCGACATCACAATTCCACTTTTTTTATGACCACATGAAAATTAAATTAAAGCTCTGTGAAAATTAAGGTTTTTTTTTCCTGTTGGCCATCTTTCCGTCTGCGTCTTAGATAAGCGATTCGCTTTGTTTGCCCTTCACACGCATGAATCCGTCGAAGACACTTGGCCAAATGCATGTAAAAAGGGCGGGAGAAAGGGTATCTTCTAAAGGCGAAGCATCAGATACCCTTTCAGCTCTGAAAGCTCAGAAATGTCTTCGAAATTAAAGATCCATTTTCTTGAGTGGAAACTGCAAAAGCCAAATCATGATAGAGAGTATCAAAAATCTGGCAGCAACAATTCAGGGAGCAACGAACAACGAAATTGGTAACAACATCATTGGCCATTTCCGTGCGATTGTCTCTTGCTACTGTTGCTGGTGGCTTCTGCTGATAGCCATCTAAGCCAAAATGTTGCAATGCCAGCAGTTACAGCAGTAGCAGGAGGAGGAGGAGCAGCAGCAGCAGCAGCATTAACATTAACAACAAAAGCAACCACTATGGCAAACAACATACACAGTGACAACAACTGAATAAAGTTATTAGCGCATTTATCCGAGGCAACGGACGTGGCACACTCCCAACCCTCCTACCATAACCATACCCGCGTCTCGGCCAACAGCAACAACAGCAACAACAACAACCACTGTGAATGCAATTTCCATTTTAATTACCTTCAAAAGGCAGCAGCAGCAGCAGTACACAGTACAGCAGGCTAGAGGCAGACGCTCGGCAGACATTTGGCCAAATGACGGCAGCAGTGGTGGTGGCGCATGCGTCGTGATGCATAGTAACAACTGCAGCAGCAGCAGCCACAGTCCACAGGCAACACCAACGACAGTAGCTGCCTCAGCCAGCTCAACAATGGCACAAACAACAACAGCAAGAGCAAAAAAAAACTGCAAAATTAGTCACACATTTCGTGCATCGTTTAAAATACAAATGCACATGACGAGGGGCAAAAGGAAACTTTTGAAATTACCTTTACCTCTTACGACTTTATTTTTAAACCCAAAATGAAGAATTTACATTGCAAAATTTAGACCTGGGATAAATAGAGATTCAATCCAATATGCTATCAACAAAGAGAAACTTAGGTATAATCCTAGAATTATTTTCGTATTCCCAACACTGTTCGAGCCACCCTCGCACGTACACACACACACACAAAGCGTACACGTACACGTGCAGTCGCACTACAACTTGTCGTCCGTCGTGATATTAAAAATTCGAATTAAAATTCGACTTTGCTTTTGCTTTCGTTGTCTTTTTTTTCTGTTTTTGTTTTGCTTATCTCTACTCCCCCCTTGTTGTTGTTTCGCCCCCTAGTTATGGTTGCTGCTATTGTTGTTGTTGTTGTTGTTGCTGTTGCTATTATTATTACTGGGAGACACTTGTCGTTAGCTACCTTTTGCTCTGCTTCTCTCTCGCTCACGTGTTGTTGCTCTGCCACGGCTTTACCACTGCTTTTGCTCACTTTTTCTGTGCATTTTCTGCATAAATATTTCAACACTTTCGCTTTTGTTTTGTGTCACACACATACACAACCACACACACGGATAAAATTGTTTTAATTATTCCCAACGTGAGTGCTGAGCGACCTCTTCATCACCGCTCCCCCTCCCCACCATTCACGCTGCACAATGTAGTTGCTGTGCATTTTAATTGCATTTTTATTTAGTTTCCCCCCTCTCTATTTTCTGCATCTAATTTGTCGTCATCTTTTGCATTGTCTCGCATTCGCATTGTTGTAAATTTTGTAATATTTTTTGGAATTTTCGCACTCACGAATTCCCACGCACATTTTTTGCAGATATTGTTGCTATTTTATTACCTTTTATTTTTGTTATTTTCGTTGGTTTGCGTAATTGATAAAAGAGCACACAAGCAACAAGCAACAACACCAACAAAATCAAAACAAATAATAAACATAATTTCGTCATTGTCATTGCAATTGTCGTTGTATTACAGTTACTCGTAGACGTCATGATGAAGTCTTTTTGTGCCTTTTGTCAGAATTAATTCATGCAAATTATAACAGTTCATTGAACGAACGAGTGAGAGAAAAGTTGCATCATTTGCAAAGAGATACTCGTATTACATCATTAGCATTCTGAAGTCGAATGGAATATGTATAATGATTATTATTATTGCATGATGGAATGGAGAGCAAGAATAGAATTTTGTTTAAATTAGTGGGAAATCATCAGAAATAGAAATAGAAGCTGGGAAAATAATTGCTGGCAATACAGTAGGAGTCACCAAAGGTCGGGGAGCCTAACCAAAAATGCAATTAGTATAATTACTGGATTAGGTATTGGGTTTCTGTAGGTTTTCGTAGAAGGAAAGGCGGGAGCCCTTGCTGCAATTCTCTGACAAATGCCCAACTACTCGTACTTGTATCTTCCGCTCCACATCACGCATCAGACCACACGCTCATCCGCTCTGTTTTGTGTTCCACCCCCGACCTTCCGCGCCAGCCAAACCATCAATCGCTATGCGGCTTCCGTTGCGTCTGCGCAATTCTACGAGTAGTGACCCAATTTCGAATTGATTTCCAAATCCATTCATTGTTTGCCTGTTGCCGATTGTGTCTGTTAATTTATAGACGCCAGACTCCATACAGTGGGCGGTAGTGCTTTCGATTTGCATACAATATACACATCCAAAGATATATACCGATTCGTACATATTTCACATGATTTTTTTTTGGTTGGCTTCTTTTGTGATTTTTTTGTTTGTTTCTCTACGCTGATCTCTAAGCGGCTTAAATTTTACATTTTGGCAATTATCGAAACGTTTAATTGGCCATTTCAGAGCCGCTTAACAGTCTAGACTTCACGATGAAAGATCAATCGGGGGGCACAAATAAAGCAAACAATTTCATCATTAATATTGACTGACGCCGATGACACCCACAACAATGTCCGATTACACAACAATATGCAAACAAATGCACACACACACACACACACACACACAAAATGTAATTAATAAGAGATCAAAAACAACAGCATAAACCGCAACAGAAGCGAGAAAAAACCCAGTGCCTGGCGATATAACAAATTAATTAAAGCGATATCAAAAGGGCAATGCGCCGCAAGGAATGGACTGGAGAATCATCAGCGAGAGCCCGCGAATGTTCAATGGTTCTACTGCTCCTCTCCCACCATATTTTTAGCATACTTCGCTCTACCCCCAGCGACTCTCTTTCTCCAGTGCTCGCCAAGTAACAGTAACAAATAATTAGCTTGTAAACTAAAAGTCATCATTAATAATGATTACCGCTGGGGATCTTTCGGATTCTGGAGCTTAGAGATGGACATGGGCTACAATCGTGCGGGATTCGTGCTTGCAAATGAAAGCGCTGAGCACATTCGGCCTCCCAGATTCCATCGTGCCTTGGAAAGCTTTGCACGAGAGCATCTCCACGCAGTGTGCTCTCTCCGCAACAGCCTTTGGTTGTGCCTCTCCTATTCTTCTGCTCCCATTCATAATGTGTATGTGTGTGTGTGTGTGGGTGCCTGGCAGATGCCGGCATAAACGTCAACATAATTAAGTGAGCGACTGCGACTTCTTCTGCTTCTTTTCCTCCACCACCTACTTCTTATACTATTGCTCCTCTCTCTCTACCGCTGCTCCTCCCACCACTTTTTCTTCAGTCATCGACTTTTTGTACGCTTCTGCGATTTATTTCGCATTAACGTTAAATATTGCTTCCTAATTAACCGCAGCTAGCGGCAGCCAGCCAGCGGTGAGGGGGTGCAGAGAGAAACTTCTCTAAACGAGGCGCTATAATGACGACCGATACTGTGTATGGGGCGGAGTGTCTATGTTTTTGGCGGGCTGCTCTGCCCACGACCATCATGATGATGATTATCATGATGATGATTTCGATGATGGTACGACAGGATGATGATGCGTCAATTTTTGTGGCTGCTAATTAGTAGCCGGAGGCACAAAAAAAAAAGAAAAACCCGTACCCCCGCTTGGCATTTACAGTTACTGTCAAAAGTTTTCGACTGTGGAATTTTCGGCACATGGCCCTAGAATCTAGAACTGGAACTGGAACTCCCTCTTCTAACTGCGATTTGGCGTGACGCATTACCGTTAAACTGATTTTCGGGTTTGTTACAGTTACAGTTCCGTGTATAGGTTTTTGTGTGTAGCTTCTGCGGTCATCAGCAGCAGCAGCAGTAGCAGTAGCAGGTGGGCGGTGAATTGATTGGGGGGGTGGTGTGTATATCTCTCTCCCTCTTTGCTCATATCTCTGATTAGCGGCTAATGAGTGCAAATGGGATTGCGGTTAATTTACTTTTTAATGGAGGGCGTACTCCGAATTAATGGAACGGGGTTACCATGCAGATGATCAGGCTGAATTCATTAGGTTAATTATCTTCACTATTAACTATTTAGGTATAGTGACAATCTAATCTATAAGTTCTACTAAATAGGCTGTGAGTTACGCTGAATCAGGGTCGAAATTTGGTAGAATCCACGAAGGGATATGTCTTATAAAATATATTAAATTAGAGAATTATCATTCCATATCTAATCTTCCTTTCAACGCCATAGGAAATAATCATTTCACTTATCCATTTCTTGTCCAGTTCTCTTCTTATGCCTCTCTGTCTTAAACCTCTCTTTCTACTGCTCTTTTAATTGAAAAAAAATTATAGTTTTCCCATACATATCGCTGCATATCGCCCATAAATATCTACATAAGCCCATACTGAATCAGAATTAAGCTTCTACCCAGGTTGAATGCAGCGGAAAAACTTCATGGCGGCACTTTGCCGCCTTTCTTCCTTCAAGTGGACAGCACTTTTTGGCCCCCTGTCAAGGCCATAAATGATACCCCACACGACAATGCTCTTAGTCCTTTGCTCGAGTGCGATAAAAATTGATATATAATGGATTATCGTTTATTACACGCACGATTACGCCCCTGGTAACCCACCTCCACTCCAGCAGCGCACACACACACAATGTCCTTGCCAGGGATATGCATATTGTTTTCTTTCACTTTCTTTCCTCTCCTCTACCTTTTTTTCGGTGTGGCATACATTTTAATGAGCCTTGGCATCACCACCGTCGACTCCTCCTTCTTTAGCATAATTTTGCATGTGCCTGAAGGCCATGGAGAAGAGGTGGAATGGATCGAGAGCAAGAGCAAGAGTAAGAGTCCATTCTTCCAATATGGCTGACAAACAAACGAAACGAAACGAAAAGAAGGCATAAATAATCGTACAAAGTATTGCAGGCCATAAATATCGTAGCCCAGGGAGAGGAACGTGGAACGGGCGGAGGGAATGTCAGGAATTTGTGGGTGAAGATGCTGGTTGCTGGCTGCTGCTGCTGCAACAGTGCGCGTCCTCACAGTTCACACAATTTCCCTGCAGCATGAGTCGACAATAAAGAGCCATAATAAAGGCAACATCATGGGGGCAGGCAGGACCAGAAGGCAGAGAGGCAACGTCACGGGGCAGCAGGACCATGAGGACCAGCATCACAGCAACACCAACACCAACAATAAACAAGACGCGCAATTTCACCGACTACTGAGAACTTTACGTACTGTGACGTGGCGATGCCACACGTAGGACGTACTCCTACTGCTACTCCTTTTCCTTCTGCTGGAAACTTCTCCTTTGCAGCCTTAACCTGCACTCCTACACTGAGCAAAAATTGAGACCCATCGCTAATGGGGCGTATGCGTAATGGGGGGGACGCGCGCACTTATTAAAACTTAAAGAGGCGTGGCCGCGGACTCATTAGCAACGGAATGGACTTGCTTACCAGGAAATGCGGTGGTGGCGGCGGCGGCGGGAGGAAATTGCCTCCGGCAGTGCGTGCTGCAATCGTTTTGTTCCACTTTTTGTGTCTGCAAGAAGAGCGAAAGAGAAGGAAAGGAGGTTGGAGGTGAGTTGGGTTTTGCTTCAATGCGATATTAAATCGGAACGGCAGTATATATTATTTAACGTTTTTCGCAAATATATCTCTTGATTTTCCTTTAGAGAGCCCATCTATAACCTGGGATCTCGCTATCTCGTTCTGCCCCACAGACTGTCACTGTTCGAGAGCGCGCCGCTTGTTCGCTCTCTTCGCTGCTTTGTGCCGACGAGCGCGCTGATCAGTTCTATGCGATCATTGAACATAAAATAAAGTTCTGTTCTTCCTGTTACCTAGACAACTCTCCCGTTGTCCATTTTATTTGCATAAATATCTAATAATATTTCTAATTAATGCTGATCTCTTAATCTTCACATAAAAAATACAAAAACACTCCATGCAATTTCCTGCGACTGGGGAATTTCTGTTGATAATTTCCCTGTCATAAAATTTCCACTGTTTTTAATAATTACCCCTCTTTTTTGAGGGGGGGTTTCTTTCAGTGTTCGATGTGCCCTTGTCTGCCGACTGCTGTCTGCCTGCTGTGTTATTGTTGCTGCTCTTTGGGGCTTGCCCCTTGTTGCTTTCATTTATATTACCCAGGAACCTCTGCCACTGCCATCCCTCGTCTCTCGGCTGGTTGGCCTTCTTTCTGGGCGCTTTCATTCATGTGCCTGCCTGCCTGCCTGGCTGTCTGCCTGCCGCATGCTGCGCACTCATTTACCCTTTAACCAAAACGTTCAACTGCCTCTCTGTCTCCCCTTCTGGCTCTTGCCTCATTTCTGCATATCATTTGCGCGCATCTTGTCCTCCCCCACACCCCCTTAAGTGCATTACAATGAACTACGTTGGAGCCCTGAACCCAGTCTCCCCCCGTGCCCCTTAGTGACTCGTAAATAAGTTTTATTGCATTTGTGTGTGTGTGTGTGTGTGTGTGTATGTGCAACACGCCCACGCCTCCAAAAACTAGCCCCACCCCAGGTCCGTTGAAAGTTATCGCTTCCTTTTGTCTTGTTTCGGGGTATTCCTCCCCAATTTCCTTTTTTTATTTTTTTATTTTGATAATTTAGCCAACGGAGAGCGCGCGCTGCTCGCTCGCCAACGAAGTTGTCTAAATTGTTGGCATACATACTGCTGTTGCATGCCACTGTTGCTGCTGCCACTGCCGCTGGGTCCCAGGCAAATGACTACAAGAGTGGAGGCTTAGCAGGAGGACTGTAGACCGTAGACCGTAGACCGTAGCTGTGCAGAGCCTGCCTCTCTTTCGGCTCTGGTTGCCGTCGTCTCAGCTGAATTATGGCATTCCCTAATATGGGGGATAGTAGCTGCTGCTGCTGCTGCTGTTGCTGCCCCACAAACAGTCCTCCCTCCCCTCCCCGCCGCTGAACTGCTGCACATCTCTTTCCATCCGCTTTTTGTTGCACAGTTAAGACCAAATGGTCGCAATTGTTGCGCGTTTTATTGTTTTGGGAATAAGTGCGGATTTATAGAAATCTTTTCTTTTTTTTCTCCTGTATTTTCACGCTGCCTCCGGCGCTAAGCTGTACCCCAAGGGTATATTCCGCGTTGTTTTTTTGGGGGGGAGTTAGGTTTAATGCAACATTATTTTAAGTGCAACGCTCAGCAAAGTTTTCACGGTAGAGTGAGAGGGGTTGCAGCAGAGAGAAGGAGAAAGAGCGGCGCCCACCGAACCAACCCATCGACAGGCAGCATGACGTGAACTCAATTACGGAATGACTCCCACAGAATGGGGCACAGCACAGCCATGGGGCGGGCATGAGGCGGCAGGCAGGCACAAGAGGAGTCCACAAATTACAAATGCCGCTTTGCATGTAAATGTGCAGCATCAGAATTAATATACACAACTGCAAAACGAGGCACAAGTGGCAGTGGCAGTGGCAGCGGCAGGAAGTGTAAGAAAGATAGCAGTAGCCACAGAAAGAGACACAGAATGAGGCAGGGAAAGAGACAGAGAATGAGGAAGGGAAAGGAAAGAGATAGGTAATGGGACAGGGAAAGAGACAGAGTGAGAGCCAGGGACAGGGACAGGCGCAATAATAACAATGAAAATGCACAGAATGCGCCTTATATAAACGACAACAAATTGCCCATTTGCCACAGAAGAAGGCGATGATCAGACGAGGAGGGGAAGCAGAACTCTAGCAGATGGAACGATGGGTGGTGGGGGGACCACAGAGTGTGGCACCCAGGAAGAAGTGCACACAGTGCAAACCCATGACATGGTTGGACATTAATTGGCTGCCATGTCATTCTGTTTATGCTCTTCGGACCAGTGCCATAACGAGGCCTTGGCCCTGTTCCCGTTCCCGTTGCCATTCCCGTTACCGTGCCCCATCCTGTCAGCGGCAGACCATTAAGATCTCGCAACATTAGCTGCCAGAAGGATATCATTTTGAAAGGAATATTGATTAATCATCGCAGCGAACGAGCAAGAGGGAGAGGCGCAGCAGGAGCAGCAAAATGAAAGAAGCGGCAAGCGGAACGGAAGCAGATTGAGAGTGAAAGAGCAGCAGCAAGAGGTGCTAATACATGACATCATACAAAATGAATGAAATCTCACTCTCACTCTTTGATTCTGCCGGATAATTACATTCAGAATTCAAATGGACGCTAAATTATACTTTCTGATAATTATATCTACAAAAAAAACACTTATTTAATTAGTAATTATTATTGTATAATAGAAGATGTAAGAATAGAAGATTACATTCAATAAATATCATGAAAATTAAGTCTTTATTACGAAATTATTTCTTTTTCCAACCAAAATACAATAAAAAGTCTCATAATAATAATAATTTAAATCAGACAAGACCATATGACCATAGCATATTTATATATATGCAATAAAATACATATATCTATAATGTGTTATTTACTTTTAGGGCAACTTCTCTGAAAATTACTTTTTGCATATTTTCAAAGCTAAATAAATTACCTTAAATCACCTCAAACTGCAAGTGTATCTGAGCTTCGTTGCTTTGAAGTTAGTTTAACTTCATATTTCCCACCATGCATAAGCTTTCATTATATTCTCTTAGATCCCTTAAGCTGTCTTTAAAGTCCTCAAACCATCGACTGAAAAATCATTGGAAAATATCCCCCGCCTACCCACAGTGCGATAATTGCTTTGCCATCAATCAAAAATCAATGAATGCTCAGGAGGGTCCTCGTACTCCCCTCGCTGCTCACTGCACGGATGGCCCTGACCCGAAAGAAGAGCTTACTATTCCAGTGGATCTAACAGTAGGGTAGGTGTACGGATGTAGGGATGGGGGCGCCATGTCACATGTCTGGGCAGCAATACGCATACGCCACATGGGACGGGACGGGGATGGGGACGGGGCACGGCACGGCAGTCCAGAACAGACAAAAGTCAAGAGCTCTATGGTTTTGGATTTTGGATTTTGGGTTTGGGGTTTGGGCTTCTCTGGCTCTACCTCTAGACAGGCGTATTATTAACGCTGCTGCTGCTGCTGTTGCTGCTTCTGGCATTTGCAATTTTACGCCGCGCATGTGCCACTTACGTGTTTGGCTGCCACAAAACTCCGCTGCTGCCACTTGGCTGCCGCCGCTGCCATCAGTGACTTCTTGGCCAAGCGCTTCTATCATGTTCAAGTGCCTGGCCCCAAAAAAAAAACCAAACCAAGAAAAGCGAGTGGCACAAAATGCATAGGGCTTCTGCTGTTGCATTTACACTTGAGCTAGTCCGCTTCGCCGTGCTGGTGCTGGTGTGGGGTGTCACATTCGCCGCCGCCGCCAGTCAGTCAGTCAGCCAGCGTCTCACAGTCACAGTCAGAGTCACATTCAGTGGCAAGCAGCAGCAGCAGCGGACCCAGAGTCACATTCAGTGGCAAGCATCAGAGCTCTCTGTGTTGCAATTCTTTTGGCATTTTTTTTGTGGCATAAAATAAAACGTAAATGAGTAGCAGTAGCAGCAGCAGCAGCAGCAGCTACAGCAGCCGTGGCACGATGCAATCTCCTTTGTGACCGCCTGTCGTATTGAATTCAATGCAGCTTTTCCAGCTGAAACACTGCAGCAACACCTTGAGGTGTTCATTTTCACGCCACTGGCAGAAAATGCGCTTAATTATGCGTCGTTGTTTTTATTTTTGGAGGCCACAAGATGTCTTTTGTGCAACTGGAGCGTGCAACAGCCAAACGGTTTAACTGCAAAAATTGTTTGGAAAAGTATTATGAAAAATGCCAGCATCATCATCGATGATAGCTGGAAAGAGTTATGGCCGCAGACAGTCGAAAAAGTCAACAGGAAAAACAAAAAAAATTCCAGCAGCGGCAGGGAATATGAATAAATACTTTATTGAATATTTTTGTGTGCAACTTCTGGTGGTGGTGCGGCTGCTCTGCTGCTGTTGCCCCGTTTTCTGGTAAACCAAAGACCACAACTGACAGGAAACCATTTAAAACTGACCTCAAATGACAACGACAGCGACAGGCGGAGTCCCCCAATCCAGGAGCCAGAGAAGAGCCCTGCAACAGCAGCATCCCATCTCGTACATACAAAATGCAATGGCAATGCCAATGGGCAATGGGCATAAAAAACTGAAAACCCCTAGATGGACAGTGGCAAAGAAACGACCCAAAAATGGGTAGCAGCAGCAGCAGCAGCTAGGGCCCAGCCACAAACAAATTGGCAGCAATTTGAGGACGGACCAGACCGAACCGGACCGGACCGGACCGGCCCGAAGCCCAACAAAAGGCGACAAAAGCTACAGCGACAGGCACAGGACTTTCGCGGATTGTTTGGTATGAATCATCATGTGCAGCATGCAACAACAGCAACGGACAGGACAAGAGCTTCTACCCAAAATATAAATAAAAAAGCCTCCCAAATACTTTACAAGAAAATGTTGATGGAATGAAATGAAATATAGAATACAAATCCAACATTTTTTTTTCGATTGATTTATATGTACGTGACCCCCCCATGCCCTTGTTCCTTTAGAGATCCCCTCTACAGGGGAACTATGCAAATTGCATGGCTCCAGTTATAATGCCATTCTCCAACAGCAGAAGGCCAGCCAGCCACACGAAACCGGGGAGGTAACTCAATACGAAGCACAGCAGCAGCAGCCGCCACTGGAGATGCCACAGTCCAAGGCCCAGAAGCGCAGCAGCAGCGACAGCAAGAAGAAAAAATAAAGCCCCCCACCGATGGGTAACGTAAAATGTCTGGTTAACGGACACCTACTGCTGCAGCAGAGATCATAGATTTTGCCTAAGCTTTGATCTGTTTATAGCAGTGGAAGATCTTTTATGTGCAAATGTTCCATTAACGATCATTGATTGGAGCAGCTTCCGGCATAAACTTTGCCAGAAGAAGTTTCTACGTGTAAAAGTTAGAATTTCATTTCAGTGGCTTTCATAATCATTCTTTTTTCTTACCCATGTTCTTCCTTAACTTCTAAGAGTTTTGTTGTAGAAGCAATTATGCTCCCTTTGGGTGTTCGCCTGCGGGTTATTTTACTGTATTTACAGAGCAGCTTCTTAGGGCTTTCCCCTCTGCATTCCCCTTCTTCCACATTGACTGCTGCTGCTGCTGCTGCTGCAGTCACAAAATGCAATTTTAGCTTTCAATTGCCCGTGGAAACGAAGCAACAACATCTCTTGCTGCCTGTCGCTTTTTGTTGCACTCTGCTGTGTTTTCTTGGCTTCGACTTCAGCTTTTTTTTTGTTGTTTTCTTTTTGTTGGTCGAGTTTTTGCGTTTGGGTCATTTTTGTATGTTGCACTGCATTCGTTTTGCCTTTGCCGCTGTTGCTGCCGCCACCGACGCCGCACACAATGGCCACGATAATTTTGCATTACATTAGTATAGAGGTCTCCCCCTGCCACACTGGCACCTCCCCCTGCAGCCACTTGGTGGCACCACCCCCGTAAGCCCATCTCAACCGTTACTGGAAGCCTGGGATCTGCTGCTGTGGCGGACACAAAGGCAAACTGGTTTCAGTTTCGCTCCTTTTAGCTGTGGCATTTGCAACAATTGCAACATTGGATATTGTAGCATTTTTTTGTTGTTGTTTCTGCTGTTGTTGCATGTAGTTACGAGTACGAGTGCAGCTATTTGTGTACCCTTTTTTGGGGCAAGTAGATGAAGGGGTATTGTAGATTCAACCAAAGAGTTTGGCAGGCAAAGGGGGAAGAGGAAGAGGAAGAGGGTTTTCTTTCAGACGTTATATAAAGTAGTTCCCATGCGTCTGTCCATAGGAACGAGTCGCCGATAGTCTCGAAGTCAGTCCTTCGATATCGATATCTGGATGAAACTTTCCGCAAAGCTTAATATTTGATAAAGAGAGCACTTCAATCGAAGATATCTGGATTGCATCACCATATCTTGTGGTTATCATGATCAGTTATGATAAAACTTTTGAATTTCCCAAGATAATTCCCCCTAAATTCTCAAGATTTTCTTTTAAAAGTCTGTGTAGATCCACAATCCAAATAATGCTATTTTTTGTACAATATTTAAGCCAAATTTCATAATTTATCGTGTAATACGATCCTCCGGATTCCTGTAAAATTTCATCTTTCTGCCATAGCAATGGGCCCTCCCCTCAAAGGGTATTTGCATATTCGTTTCTATTTTACTTGCTTTTATTGTTTCGACTGAAGGTTCAATTCCCCCACACTCTCATCTCTTGTAATTTATTATTTTTATAGCCAAAAGACAATATCAATATCTGGCGGAGCGCATTGCATTACGGGGGGTCACATATGTGCGGAACGAACCAAAAAGCGTTGCACATTTAGTTTTTGTCTGTCAGTGAAGCGGGGGGGCCTTGTGAATGCACTTTGAACTGTGTGGCACAGCGCATTCCAAGGATGTTGCATCTACAACAACAACAACAGAAACAGCTCCCATGTTCAGGAAGAACCCAGAACAGCTGACAGCTTTATTATCAAATTGTCATGAGCCAGACATTTGGCTCAATTTACGTCATGGATCTTTCGGTTGCGTAGGAGCGTAGCCATGGCAAGAGGCGGGGTTGGGGTGGGGTGTAAGAGAGCGTGAGGGAGTGAAGGCCAGTCTATAAATCACTTTCGCCACAAGTATCAATCTCTGGCAAAAGTTGAGCTGAAACTGAAACGAAAACTGAAAGAGAGCGAGTGGCGGCTGTCTGCAGAGCAAAGGAGAAAGACACACAAAAGAAAAGGAGAGGCAAAACGAAAGAAAAGCTAAATGTCGTCGGATGTCGGCGCGTGACACTGAAATGCGGATACAATAAAAGTTTATTTTTCTGCCCTTCAGCCTGCTCTTTTGCTCGAGAGCTCTTCTACGCTCATGTACTCCCACACTCCTGTGCTACTCCGCTCTCCTGTGCACACCGTCTGCTGCTCTGCGGTACTCCTGCTCAAGGTAAGGTTCGCGCTCTTTGCCTTGCTGCTCTCTCGCGCTCTTTGTCACTCTCAACCAAGATCGCACGCAAAAACTAAACAAATATCAGAAGAGCAATCTTTTTCAATGCCTCACCTTATAAAAACACACACCTTGCCCTTGCTCGTTCTCCCGTTCAGCCGTCGTCACGTTCCTCTGCTCCGCTGGCTCTTCTTCGAACTCCTACGACTTTCCCATTCCTTTCGCGATGCTACTCTTCACTTGATTTTGGTGTGTGTGTGTGGGTTTTTTTTGTCATGGCTGGCAACGCCAAAGTGCACCCCATGGAGCAATCACTCGATGCCGAGGCAGCAGTCAGCACAGGGCAACAACAATATTGGTTAGGGGCAACAAGGACTCGCACACACACACACACACACAACACACATGCATTAACGGCAGCTGCTTCAACGCTTCCTACCACACCCCCGCTCGCTTCTTTCCCTTCAGACACATCTATAAAAGTTTATTAAATTTACAAGGAACTTTTATGCAGTTACTTTTTGACATGCTTCCTTGTTCACTTTCTTTTCTTTTCGTTTCGTTTCATTCACTGGGCTTCGCTTCGCTTCCTTTTTCTTTTTCCATTTTCCCCAGTCATAAAATTGACAACGACAATGTAAATATGTGTGGAGAGGATACCATACCTCCCCTCCACACACAAGCATCCCGCCCTCATTGTGCTTGGGTTGAGTTCTGATGTTGATGTTGAGGATTTCAATTTAAATGAACCTCCAGATGAGCATTTTATTCTCCTACACATTCAATAATTTTCGGGCAGGTCATATGGATGGAAAATTACGGTTACAGCAGCAGCAACATCTTGTTGAAAGGAATGCAAAAATATGCTGAAGCAACTCGCAAAAACAAAACAAAAAAAGGCTCAAGACACAACGACATTGAATAACAGCCAACAACTTGTCACATGTCACATTTTGTGGCTGATTTTGAGTACATATATTGGTACGGGGTAACAGTAGTAGCAATGGGGGCTTAACCAGCCTGAGGGTAGTAAAAAAGTGGGGGGGGATCGAAGATCTTCGCGCTCAACGGTCACATATTTAAAAGCTAGAAGTACAGCAATGCAAATCAATTTATATTTATAGATCCTTTTCTCTGTTATTTACATAAAATACCCCAAATTAAAGGGTATCTAAAGGGTCGCAGTGCCCAGCAGTTCTAGGGCCCTTGGACCTGCTGATGAAGGAGGAGATGAAAACGGAGACTGGAGACGAGACTGAGGCCGTTATCTCGTGTTCGCTCTGCTCTGCCAACGCCACGTCGTCGTCGGTGTCGGTGTCGCTGTCGTTCGTCGTCGCCAGTGAAAGGAAGTTGACCTCTAAAGTTTAATGCATTTAAATAAATCTTAACCAACAACAACGCCAGAAAACACATTAAGCGAAACAAAGCTGAAAGCGAAAACAACAAATGCAAACAGAGACACACGCACACGGCGAGAGTGTGGAGAGGGAAGTGATGGGAAGGGAGCAATGTAAATTTTATAAAAAATTTTAATTTTTTGCATTTTTTTTTTTAGTCAACAGCAATTAAATTGAGCGACGCGTGCAGCCTAGCCATAAAAATATTTGCCAAAAGCCGGTTGGATGACTCAGAACTGGTTCAAACCGATTCAAGCTGTATCAGAAACGCGAAAAATAACGACTCGACTCTGATTCTTTGAACAGACAGAGAAGGAGTACATGAGAGCCGTTTCTTGCTCTCAATTCCGCTATGTATGTTTCTGCCACTCAAAGCTCAAAGCAGGGGGAAGAGAGTGCGTGGGAAAGGGATGTCTATTGGCAGGAGTATTTGGAGGACGAAAAGAGAGTGCGTGGGAAGGAGAGAGTTCTAGGAAGATTGGTGGACTCAAAAATAAAAAGAGAGTGAGTGCATGCGAATGGTAAATCAACTAGAAGAGAGCGAGAGAAAGGGACATCCACACAAACAGTTGATTGCTCAGGTGAGCATAAAAGATCATCAAAGAAAGAGAATGGAATTCAACTGCATGTATAATTGAGTTCCGGCTGTAAATGTGAGATAACAACCAACTATCTCGCCTTCTCTTTCATTCCACCCACTATTTCCACTGAGGCGACTGAGTGACTAATCTACTGATTGCTTATGCGCTTATAATTACATTAACCTTATTTCCTGCCTTTACAAACACAATACTGATTGAGTTCTCTCTCTCTCTCTCTCTCTCTCTCTCTCTGTCTCTTACGCACCATTTCGAGGCCTCAACTATTTCGAGAGGCAATTGAAAAACTGAAAGTGATTTGCATTACAAAACTCTATTATAGGCGTCACACATAGCCTTGCCACACACAAAATACAACACTCCACTCCAACGCCCACTCGAAACAACACCGCACAGTAAACTCGCTCAAATGGAGGCTCATTGATCAAATTTTTGATTGACATGTCGATTGTGGGGTCTCTTGCTGGGTAATATCTATCGTATCTTTTTTTGTTTGCCCGCTCTATTTGGCACTTTATTGATCCCATTGTCGGATATCTGGCATCCCGTAATTTCATCATTAACGACAATTAGTGCGGAAAAGAGAGAGCGAGAGAGAGAGAAGGAGCACAGTGACGGACGAACATAAATCCATATTGACAGGCAGACAGACACAGAATGTACGAGTATTTTGGTTCTCTTTCCCTCCTGCTCTCATTCCTGTGGCTTGCTATTGAAAATCATCGTTAATTGTGCGACAAAATGACAGAATATCGAGTACGAGTATTTATGCTTTACAGATTGAGACAGTCGAACGGATGGATATGTACGTATATGGCATGTATATAGCATCGATTATGAAATATGATATCAAAAATCGTAATTCGAGTCGTTTGGCAGGTGTTGGCCGTCATTCGATAGCTTTGTTTGCTGTTTGGTATACGAATTTTTCGAACTTTGGCACTTTTTGACAGCACAGATACAGCAAACGGAAGTGCAAAACGTTTTTTATGGCCACACAACTCTGATGGTCCCGCTCCGATAAGCGCTTGTGATATACGTACATTCGTATTCGTCTTCCTCTGTTCGTGCATCTGTATCTGTATCCGTGTATCTCTGTATCTGGTTGAGCACACCACAAGGTCACTTGGCAGCTTGTTGGCCAAAAAAAAAAGTTTTCCTCTTCTGCACATTTTGACGTGTAACAGGAAGAAGCCTCAAATTGAATTTTAACAATTGCCTCAACATGCTGCTGCTTCTGCCTGCTGCAGCTGCCTGCTGTGTGTGTCTGAAATCTGTTGGCCCACTCTTGCTCTTCCTCTGACAGCCGCTTGAGTGGAATAATTCTCGGCTCAAGTGGTTTTGAAGGCCCTTCCACGTTTTCACCTTTTCATCGATTCGCTGCTTGTGGTGTTTCTTTATTATTATCCTCCGTTATTCTGCAAACATTTGCGACAGGAGATGGATCAGAGCTTTCGCTTGTGGCATTTAACACCAATTGACTTCCAGGGAAAGTTCTTATTGGCCCCAAAAAAATATTATAGTTGCTTTTAGGGGTAGTATGTACCTTTTTTGATGAATTTGCATGCTACTTTGATTCTTTAATTTCAGTTTTGGGCATGGTTCTTTGTGGAAAAATATTCCTTCATATTCTATCACATATTTCTATACACTGATCCGATCCACCTAGAAACATTACACTTTTCCTACATCCCCTTCTGTTGGAATTTGTTTTTTATTTGTAGAGAGGTCTTAGTATACTGTCACAATATAATGCCACATATTTCTATAAATTTATAAAAAATTTCCCGTTATATTCATCTCTCTTTCTGTCCAATAGCCTTTATCTTAGTCCCTACCACATTTGTTATTAATTTTTCAATTCGTTTATCATTTTTTGACTAGCAATTTTTTAAGCCTAAACGTTTTTAAAATTGTTAGGATTTATTTTTACTTGTTTTTATTTGCACATTGTCATTATTTAAAGCAAATATGCACACACAAAAGGCACACAAAGTACAAACAAACAAACGAAAAAAAGGTGGAAAAACGGGTAAAACAACGTATGTAGCTACTGCTAATTTTTCATACACATATTTGCATAAATTAAAATGTAATTATAATAGTGTTCGACGACAAAAAATGCGTTCAGGATATGATTTATGCAGAATATAAGCGCAAAAGCCAGAAGCAGAAGCAGACCCAAAAAGATTCGGCACACAATAAATGAAATTGTCGCTTTCTATATTGTATATGAAAAATACGAAATATATACGAGCATGTACATATAAATATTTTTACTTCGCTGTTTTTTTTGTGTCCGTGTTTGCATTAATAATTGCTACAAATAAATTAACGAGTTATTACAATAAAAACGTATGATATATATTCGACAAAAAATATGCATAAATTTGTATGCCCATAGTTTTTTTTCAGCTTTTGACATTCGCTTTTTAATTTTCAATATTTAACTTTTAATTGTGGGCAATCAATTTTGATAGAGCAGCAGAGATGCCCCCCTCTGGGTTCAGTCTTCAATGTAAAATATATCAAACTAGTGGAAACATTTGGAGTCGACACTAAAATACCCAGCACTCACTTTAAATAGATCGAAAAATTGATCGAAGCTATGCCACATAAAAGCTCGTTTCTGTCGAAGGAGCGTTCGACGGGTTTTTTGTTAATTCTGGCTATACAAATGATCCAATTGGAACCAGTTTCTGCTGTAATCATTCTCTATAATTCTGCATTAGCTGTGGATGGCACAAAAATTCTCGAAACGCTTCCTTCTGCATGTTACACGTCTTTATAATACCCTCTTTACACAGGGTATTCAAATTCATGTGCTTGATTTTTCATATGCTGCGCCACAACATCATTTATCAAAAACCGAAAATATTTTCCATCTGTCAAGAGCCGAAAAAATCATTTTTAGAAAGTGAAGTGAAGCCCGAAGTTGGTCTGCTCTGCGCACTTTTCAGGGGAGTCATCGATTATGACTTTGAGCATAAATAAATTTTTGCATACACACAGATACATATCTATCTGTATCTGCATCTGTGTCCGTATCTGGGGCTACTGTGCAAAATCGACAATTCAGTGAATTGAAATTTCAAGAACGCTCTCGAAATGCTCTTAATATATTGCCCCCCTATCTGGCTCTGTCTCTGATTTGTTTATTTATATTTTTAACATTTTTGTTTGATTGCTGTTTTATTTTTGCTCAATCATGGCCAATCCATGAAGTGGTCTGTGTAGAGATGGTGGAGCATGTGCCTTTGTGCCTGGTCATGGCCCCACGCACAAAGACGCAACACAATTTTTACTTTCATTTCTAATTATCATAATGCGAGTATTTCCCCAAAAAAAATGATCAGAAAGAGAGATAAATCAGATAGGCAAGGCAATGCCCCCCGTGCTGTTGCATCTTTCAGAGAGAGGAAGCTTTGTTGGTTGATATTTTGATTAAAATTCAATTGTTCAGCTCTTTAATTTAAACCATTTTCAAGCTAATAAAACTGCCTAAGGCTGCCTAAAACGAGCTTAAAGTGGGTAAATTTTTGGTTAAAATTGTTTCTATATGTATAGAGGATTTCAGGAAGTTTTTGTGACATACAACTGAATAAGCATCCCTAATCTATATGTATATATTATCATTAAAAAATCTTACTATTAGATCTTGTTTAAGTCTTATTCCCAGCGATATTTCATATGGGAATGATCTTCGAAAACTTCAGCATTCCACAGAAATAACTCATTAGCTCAAACATTTTTGAGGCCTAAAACGTGGGCCTATACGTGGGAATACTCGTAGCACCATTTCAAAAAGCGTTAAATGTGTTTTAGTTCTTTAGTTTGACCTCGCAATCTATAGCCTAGAGCATAGATCTAAGCTTTGTAATGGGAAATGAGGTGGTGGCGGTGGTGGTGCTGGACTGCTCGAGTTGTACCCAGAAGAACATTGAAAGCGACTCTCATTTAGTTGTTAGCCGGTCGGTCGGTCTCTTAAGCTTCGCCCTCTTCCCACTTCCCTCTCCCTACTCTCTGGTGGCATCCACTCTATAGCTTGTTTTATGCGCAAAGTTCAAACTACTTAAGACAATTATTTCCGGCACTTTTTTGCTTTAGCCCATAAAAACTAGCACAGCATTCGTCTTGTTGTTGTTGCTGCTGTTGTTGCTGTTGTTGTGTGGCTTAAGTTGATTCTGTTGGTAATTTGCTTGTCTCTTAAACTGAAAACTCGAACTAAATTTCACAGTAAATCGCTCGCTCGCTCGCGCGCTGTATAATTCCAATTATAAACAATTACCTTTCAACGTGAACCTAAGTCAAAGTTTGTGTGCTGCCAAAGCGAAATGTGTTGTAGCCCACTAACCTGAAAAGAAAAAAAAAGAGAGAAATTGTTTATAGATTGAAGTTTTTTTAGCACTCAAGTGCGAAAAGTAAGTCTGGCTTTTTTTCCTGTGGGGTGGTGGCTGGGTGAGTCATGCGAGCGACCCACTCACGTGGTTGAATGACACCCAAGTGGAACAGTCAGCATTAAATGTTAATATATGTATTAATGATTGGCAATCGTTGTAGTCTCTCTGTAGTATTTTGCAAGACTTTTCTCGTCGCCTGCTTGTGGTGCTGTGGTGGACATTGGCCAACTTAGGCGACAATTGGCCGCTTTTAATTGCCAAGCAAGCAAGCGAGCAAGTCTCTCCAATTCCGTTCCCATCCGGTAAGCGGGTAACACCGGCACGGCACCCTAATGTGGCCACTTACACCACATGCCCCGCTGCATCAAGCTCCAACTTCTGCTACAGTTACAGAGCTACAGCTACAGAGCTATTGGCTATGGCAATTCATTAACGCTCCACATATGAAAGAAACGGTTACAAGTCCGGACTCAGAGTCCGAGTCCGAGTCCGATCTCGGGCTCAAAGAAAAAGTTGCTGTGCCAGTTTCGGGTTTGTGCAACAGCAACAAAACAGCAGCAACAACAGAAAAAAAAAACCACAGTGCTGCAGTCGCAGTGGCTACGAGTCATGCCTGTTGTCTGTGTCTGCTGGTCGTTTTGCTTGCCCTGGCGTTGGTTTAATTATTTAATTTTGCGCTCATTTGCATGAGGCCAGCTCCCTCTTCCCTCTTGGTTGGCTGTCTCCCTCTCTTCGGGCCTTTCGCAAGCCATTTGCATCGGAACATGGCTAAAAGTGTTTGGACCTCTGTGTGCAGTGGAGCGCATTCCCCCGGCTTGCACTCTCTGGTTATACGATACACCCACACCCACACCCAAACCCAAACCCAAGAGCCAGCGATCTATGTGGCAGTGGCAGAGTGTGGCTGCACGTTTGTCTCCGGGGCATGTACAATAAATTCAGCCCAAGAAAATGCTGCTGGGCGAAACACTTTAAAAGCGGAAACTGTTTGCTGCCCCTCCAAACACTTAAGTAACTGTAAACTGTGGTATATTTGCTCGTAAATGCCACAAAGAAAAGGGAAATTTAATTTGAAACCTAAGCATAACGATTGCCCTAGCAATATATCTGTATAAGATAAAGCTACGGGGGGATTTGATACTACTCTTAGATCATACTCTAATCGATGACTGAAGAGAAAGAAAATATTTATTCCATTTTCTGCTACAATTCAATTGGTTTCTTTGCTAAATTCTCTAAAATGTTTGAAAGAACTAGCGAAAGGCACACAGAAAAATACTTTAATCTCATTTAAAGTGGGCAATTCTATACGAAGATCTACAACAACATTAAACCCCTGACATTATCCCACGTTATCCACAGTTTCAATTTGAACATTTAAAAAATGTTTGCCCCCTGTAACAAATATCAAATTCATTGTGACAACATTTTCAGTAGCCCTGACAGCCGCCCCTCCCTCTGCCAGTCGCTGAGTCTCTGTCCAATATGCAAATTTCCATCCAACAGCAAAGGCAAAACACGAGACTTACAAAAAAAAAAAAAACCAAAAGAGAACCCACAAAAAATGTAAAACCAGAAAATAAATTCAAATTTTTCTTTTTATGAATCAGTAGAAAGATGTGTGTGCTGTGCACGTGGGAGTGGGGGGAGAAGTGCGTGACTTAGAAAGAGAGACAGAGATAGAAAGATACCAAGACAGGGGTAGCAATAGTTAGTCAATTGTGACGTAGAGCCCGACCCACACGCCTCGCCTGGTCATCGTCTGTCCAAAAGTCTTTCAATATTTTAGATGCGTGGGCGCTGTGGGGCAAGGCGAGATGTATCGACACACTGACACACAGCCAGATGATAGGTAGGTGGATCGGAGGTTGAAAAATTAATGAAAATGCTGTACAAAATTGAAAACAATCCAGACACGGAGAGGAAAGACACAGCTCTGGACAGACAGAGACAGATGGTTACAGAGACTATAACGAGAGAGAGAGAGAGAGATAGAGAGAAAGATACAGAGGAGTGAGGAGACACTGCAGCAGTTGACCAAAGAGTATCCGCAAATGTTGTGGTTTGAAAAGAGAAAAAAAAGGCAGAGAAATAAAGCGTAGCATCCGATGATGATGATGATGACGGTGATAAAGATGATGATGAACATTGATGGCGAAGAAGCTTCGACTAAAAAAAGAAGAAAGAAGCAACAACAACAGCAAGCATGAGAAGACGAAGAAGAGGAGCCAAGCAGCAGAAAAGAAGAGACGACAAAACAAGCAACTTGAAAACTTGATGTAGGTCAAATATATTTTTTTCCACATTCAACGCCTGCCAAAGAAAGAGAGAGAGAGAGAGCAGAAGCTCTTCTGGTTACAACTTTTCATATGTGCATCATTCTGTTGCATGGAGTGTTTGCTTGCTGCAATGTCAGTTGTTTGTCTTACTTTCGGTTTATAGGCCAAATGCAAGATGGCCAAGCAGCAGCAGCAGCAGTAGTAGTTTATGAAGCATACAGGCGGAAGCTGTCCCCCCCCACTACAGAGTGAGGGAGCGAGTATGCCATGCCACCTACTCCCTCGCACACATGTGTATGTATGGCCCAGGGCCATGGATGAAGTTTCAGACATTGATGAGGCTCCAGATGCTGCTGCTGCTGATGCTTGTTGCTCCTTTTAAGCTCTCTTAATTGCTGAGGCAAACACACACACACACAACATACCAAAGAGAAAGAAACACTAAAGAGTGAGCGAGAGAGAGAGCGAAAAACACACACACACACACACAAACAAAAAGCTGCTGTCAAAGTTCTGGACCTCCCCTTTAGGCTTTCTCGAAAACTTATTTACCCGCAAAATTGTTGCCATTTGGCAACCCTGAAAACAGGCTCTCCCCCCACGCCACGCAGCCCGCCACTACCACCACTTCCCCCACTAGCCAAATTGGACCATGAACGTGATCAATTATTTCACATTGTTGCGCATTTTTTTGCTGCTGTTGTTGTTCAAAATCAATAACCAAACAAAAGCCAGAGAGAGAGCGGGACAGAGAGAGAGACAGAGACCAACATCCGAACCGACAGCTCAAAGAGTCAAGGCTGAAACCGAGAAACAGATACAATTTTGTATCGGAGATCGGTATTATTTGTCTTCTACGGAATATCCAAGCCACAAAGTCCACTTCTCTGTGCCCAAAGCTTAAATAATAACTGCCACAAAATACACAATTATGAGGCAAACACACACAGCACACAACACACAACACAATCCATACAGAAATGCATAGAAAATCATAGTGGAATATCAATGTCAGGCAGGTCTTTAATTGTTATGGATAGACCCCCAAGACCCAAGACCCAATCCAAAGGCTATAAAAAGATGACGACGACAGCAGCAGCAGCAGCAGCAGCTTGTTGACTTCTCATTGTCTCTCTATAAAAGACTCATTCGGGGTCCGCGGGGTCTACTGACCCCACCGGTTAATTTCGTACAAGAGGTGTTATACGGTTTGGGTTTCCTCCTAAATATAGATCGGTTCGTTTCGTTTCGAGTGAGGCTGCACTTTTTAGTCGATCGAATTTCAATTGAAAAATGAGACATTTTGGTATTCCGTTTTCTTAGCTTCCGCTTTAAGTGTTCCACCAGTTGGTTTGGCCTCTTGTTCGTTCAATTAGTTTTTGTGCAAACTTTTTATAGGGTCTGTCTGTGGTTTTTCCCTCTCTTTCTTTCATTTTGCTGACCTTTGAAAGTTGCCTTATTTATTTCCCAATTCAGTTTTGTTTTTGTTTTGTTTTTCGCTAAGTAAAATATATCGACGAGTTCATCGATTACATAAATGATGGTAAAATACCGATAAACGTAAGCGATTGTGAGTCATACAATGAAAGAGAGAGGCGGCAGATATTGGATTATAGATAGGGAAAAAAGCTTAAAAGGGCAAAGTTGTGGGCAAAGAAATATCATTGGGAAAGGGGTTTGGGCTTGGGTTTGCTTTCAAATGCAATAGAAAGGGAGTGAGAGAATACTTTGACTTTTCCCCCTTCAATGTTGCAGTATTCTTAAGACTACACAATCTCTCACTTTCTTATCGGTCTCTCCTTCTGTCTCTTCGTGCTACCCTCGGGGGAGCAGCTTAAGCTCCCTCTTTGTCGTAATCGATACGATTTGCGCCACCTGTTAATCCCACTAGGTGCGCCCGAAGCACAGGCATTATTATTGTAATGTATTCCATGCCTGGCTCCAGCCTTTGGGTTGTTTTTTTTGCTTTCCTCCCCAGCATTGGAAAGGCTTCCATTCTTCCTTCCATCCATTTTATCCTTTTGTTTTTGTTCCGCTGAGCTGCAACGTGTATTTGTATTCCATTTTCTTTTTGCTTTTCAATTTGTCGCTGGCATTTGTCTAATTTCCTTTTTGCGTAATGCAAAGAATTGCAAATGTCGAGCACCACACGCAAAGGCAGGCAATCCCAAACCAATTGCAATGCATTATCCCGCCAAGGGGGAGGGTGAGGAGGGGGCACCAAATGTTTTAATATGCTGCGTTTTGTTGAGCCATTTGCAACACATTCTTGTAGGGCCACATGCAGACCCTGCCCTATCCACAACCCACTCGCATTCACTCACTCACTCACTCACTCACTCATTCATTCATTCATTCGTTGGCAGGCAGGCCACGTTCAAACACTCGTGCAACTTTCATTCATACAAAACGCTATGTTGCCGCCCCGCCGCATGCAGTGGAAAGAAAATCCATGGAAAAGAAAAATATTGTAAATAAAAAGCGCAAAGGCTGGAGGAAAATAAAACACTTTTCAGACAGCACAGCACAGCAGAGCAGAGCATAGGCATACCACATACTATTCACACACACACATATACCAGTGGCATTTACGCCTTTGGTAGACACAGAGACCTCCAACCAGACGCAGACACACAGTCCATAGATACAGCTACAGGCACAGCCACAGCCACAGCTATAGACATTCTTTTGCACTGAAGGAGCGGAGCATTTTTCTGCACAATTTATGTCTTTTAATGAAAATTGTAGAGCACAAATAAAAACATATACTCGTAAAACGAATGTTAAATCAAAAAGAAAACCCCGGGGGCTATGAAAAATGGCGCTCAACACGCTAATAACTTTTCAAAGGGAAATGTGCAACGTGTGTGCATGTGTGTGGCAGCAGCAGCAAGTGTCGGGGAGCCCCTCACTAAATTAGTCTGCAATTTTTCCACAACATTATGGGGATGGAATGGGTGAACCCAATGGCCCCGCAGGCATTGGTCATTGGTCAGCCAATTTTGTTTTTTTTTGTTCCCGTGCCTAATTATATATCATTCGATGCCTCACATGCCACACGCTGTGCCAGCAAAGGAAAAACAAAGGAAATAGCCATCAATTAGGCCAAGTTACAAAGGCCTGTTGCAACGAAAGACACAAGATACTTTAGTGGCTGTAACTAGAGTACGTGTAACGGTATGCGACTGCACATTAACCTCAAATACAAAGAGTTATTCCAGTGTTAAGTACAGGCACGAATATTATTTCTGTTATTAATACACATTTCACTTTAGAGTCGGACCACAAAACAAAGGCAGCAAATCCATTAACGAAATTAAAAAGAATGAAGATGGAAGCCGCAAAACGAAGAGGCACAGCCGAACAAAAGCCGATAATGCTTTTGGGGGGGCCAAAGCAAAGAGCTCTTTGCCAAGAGCAGCCAAGAGCAGTGCTCCTCCTCATTGTCTCGGCATTTTGCTGGATGATGTCTGCCATTTCCTTCAGAAATTAGTTTGTTTGTTGCTTAAATTCACATTAAATTAATTCAATTGCGTTTGTGCGAGAAAGGCAGGCATTTTAAGTGCCAGAGTTTAGCTTCAGATAATTATAAATTTAATTATGGCTCAAATTTTTGGTAGTAGAACGCAAGCCATTGGACTTTCTATTTGAACTTGTTTTTCCACTGCTGCTGTTGCCGTTGCTGTTGCCTTTTCTGTGGGAAATGTGTAATAAAAATGAAGATTCGATTGTGTGCCTTCTTTTTGGCGCGTTCTTTGAGAGAGGGTTTAAAGATCTTTCGCTGTGGGGTGAAGTTTTTATGTGCCTCTTTCGAGATGCCGAAAGGAAGCTTTCGTTTCCCCTGCTACTGCGCCCCTCGTGGCATTAAAAGGTGAGCAAACGGTATCGATTACCACACAATGGTGCAATAATGAAGAGTTACTCCTCTACTAAGCTGTTCTGCTAGAGGGTGCAACAACGAGAGATATCGCTAAGAAAGAGAAAGGTACCTTAGAGCCAACTACTACAAGTTGTATACTTCAATACCGATTGCTTTTACGCGTACGCTTCGATAAGCCATTGAATGATTAACGCTGTGACTATTCACGATTTAATTTAAAAGAGCGTATAAACGTAAGCAAAAGCCAAGCAAAATTAACCGCTATGCATATACGATTATTTAGAAAGAAAGTAGAAGTAGAAAAACACTTAAGATTGAAAGTTCTCTCTCTCTCTCTCTCTGTATCTCTCTTTGATTCTTCCCACTTAAGCCCCACACAAAACTCACTTTTGAGCACACCGCTTAAAGAATTCTTTCGAGCCCGCACCCACTTAGGGTTTTCACTTTTTTTTGTTTCTTCTTCAATTTCGCTTTTCTATTTCCAAGGCAATAAATAAACAGAAAAACAACAACAATGTGGCAAACAATTTTTGCCATTTTGTTTATTCGTTGTCGCGTCGGTCGTAAACTTTCATGTGCCGCCGCTGCTACTGCCGCCAACGATGAGGCCACCTTTGGTGCCAACTTTTTGGTCGTGATCTTTCACTCACTCACATTCGCACTCGCACGCTCCACCACACACTCACGTGCTCCAATGGATGACACTGCCGCCCCCTCCTTAGGTCTACGCCTAGAGCTTACTCCTCCTCGCTTTTACCCCTCTTACGCTCTCATGCAGCCATAACAACTGACTATTTGGCTTCCCTTTTTTTTAACCAAAAATTCACCTAAAATATACGAAAAATTCATGTATTTTTTAAGAGAATTTTGCAAGTTTTCCAACAAAAATAATTGACAAAAAAAGTATCTAAAAAATGATGTATATTTTTTCAATAGCAGTAAACGGCTAAAGGAGACTGGAGATTGAAGCCGTTTAACATCCGAAATAGCGTCGGTAGAATGCGCATGGTGTAGCCCACACGCATTCTCCCCCCACTCTCTAACTTCCAAATTACCAATCTCTCTCCCAGTCCCGCTCTCTACTACTCCCTCTCACAACACCGCACGCCCCTACTCTCACAAAGAGAGTGCCCAGCGATGCGTCTCACTGTCTGGCCTGATCACACTCACGTCGGCGGCGGCATTCAAATTAGTTGTGAGGTGGGCGCCGCCGCATCGCTGACTTCGCTGTTGTTTCTTTTGCGTTGTTAGTTGGACATTTCTCTTCTGTTTTTCTAATTGCTGGCAACGCACGTATCGTAGGGCCCCCAAACCCATATCCCATATTCCACAAACACCAAGCCCTCCAGAAACAGGCAGGGTAGACAGGGCAGACAGGGCAGGCACCACTCGCTGTGGAACACGCATAAATCTCGCCGCTATGTCAATCGCATCAAAGTCACGTAATCTATGTGACATTTTCACTGAATCGTTAAAATTGGAAAAGCGTTTATACGATGGGGTGCTACTCCACTGGCGGTGGGCAGTACTTACAGCACAGACCCAATTCCACAGGCGAGTCCGTGCCGCCTTTACACCTCTCCTGTGGCAGGCCGACCGCCTGCCTGCCTCATCCGTTGAATAATTCAGGGAGCATTCAGCAAATGCAGTTAGTTGCACATTTGCTGGGTAAATAGTTTTTAAATCTGTTTGCCAGTCGCGAACGCTAATGTCCGTTAGTCCGGGGCCACTCATCCATCAGGCTGGCAAGGGACGGGGGGGACAGAGACGGCGACGGTGACGGCAGGGCCACAGAAAGATGATTAATGTCAAAGTCGCTGCTACGACAGAGAAGACTCCTCTGATGGGAGTCACAACAAAAAATAGTAATTAAATTTTTGCTAAATCTGAATCCATTATGTAGAAAAGAAACAACAAATTGAGGTTCTGCAAGCGATCAGCCAAGGTTTAATCAAATTTTTCACACGAAAAAATGCAAAGATAAAAGCGAATTCGTAGGGCAAACAAAAAAATAACACAAAATATGATTACAACACCTCGAAATGGTTAAATGACACCGCGTGAAGCATTTGCACACATGCCACACACTGTTTTCGAGTTGCAACAAATAAAATAATAATACAAAAAGAAGCTAAAGCTTTTCCGAAATTTGCTATTGCAAGAAGGAACTAGTAGCGCTTTATTTGCTGTGATAAATGTCCCCTAAGCGAATGGATCCATTCGGCACAGAGACCATTCGCAACGAGCGATTTGGGACATCGGAGTATTTCATTGCTTTCAGACTTGAAGAGCGGAGGACACTTCTTACCCTACGCTATTTATAGGCTGTATTGATGGATCTTTTTCGCTGGGACTTAGCAGGGAGGAGGCACAGGAAGACAGAGTGTGAAGCAGCTGTAAAATTAAACGAAAAGCATCACGAAACTGCACGCGTTTCCAACACAAGAGATTAACATCATCATCTTCAGCAGAGAGCATCGCACAAGGTCAACACTTTCCATTCCAGCTTGGCAGCCAGTCGACGCCTACGCCCACACTCCACCCGGATCCTCCGACAGACATACGAATGTCTGTTGTTTATATCATCGATAAGATCTGGCAAGGCATATGCTCTCCCCTCTGCTGCCAACAAAATATGCATCAACCGCGCGTGGACTGCCTCAAGAACGGAACGGAATGGGGCTCCAAAATGATTTGTGCGCCGAGGCCAAGAGCAGGCAGCCAGCCAACACCCGCGCCTTTCTCTTTTCGCGCGATGCTCTGCAAACAGAGTTTTCAAGTTGCGCGAAACTGGAAATTAAAAACGCTTAATGTGCACTTCCGGTAAGAGGGGCAGCAAGCCAGGCAAAGAGGAAGAACGACTCCGACGATGCCACTCCGTAGGGAAAAGACTGTGCTGGGGAGCAGAAGGCAGGCAACAACTTATCGGAGCCATCAGAAGGTGCCAGCAGCAACAACAAATACAGCGAAGAAGGGGCAGCAGCGATAACAACACCCATAGAAGGGGCAACAACATTTCACGTTAATATGTTTGTTTGTTTGTCTTTTGTTTTTTGTTTTTTTGTTTTTTGGCTTTAACCCTTCTTTGGCACGTTTTCTGCCGTTGTTGTTGCTGTTGTTGTTTTCTTTCTTTCACGTTTTTTTGCGCTAAATGTTGTTTACTCTTTTGTCATTGTTCGTGTGTTTTGTTGCCATTTTTCTTTTGTTTTTTCCCCAACATTGTTGTTGTTGGCAGCGTAGCTGGCGACTGCTTAACATTCACCTACTTTTCACCTTGTTAGCCGCCGCGCTGCTGCCGCCACTGCCACTGCTGTTGCTGCTGCTTCTGCTGCATCTTCCCATGGTAGCTGCTTCTTCTCCTGCTTTTAGCCACGTTTGAAAAGCTGCATCTGTGCGCTTGGCCCTGGCTTCAAAGCGTACAGCGGCGAGGCTTCAAATGAAATTAGAAGTTGACGCAGTGCGAGATGAGCAGGAGAAGGAGGATAGGAAATAGAAGGAAGAGCCAGAGAAGGAGGTGTAGAATAAAGAGCGCGAGAAGTAGAGGAAGCAACAGTCAGAGCAGTGTATACAACCAAAGAGAAAAGCAGCAGCAGAAGAAACAACAGAAGAAGGAGAAACAACAACAGCCACATCGGGAGGAGGCAGTTAAGTCAGCAAAGGAAAAGCCAAGACAATAAGGCACCAAGAAATAAGGTAGAGCCACATGGAACCAGATATTGCGACTGAGTGATACCCTCCAAGTAGATTTATGTGTACTAGAAAACGTGTAATAGCAACAACTTCGAAGTAAAGGATTACAAATGAAAATGCGAATACCTAAATGCAAATCCTTTGCCTCATAGAATCCTACTTGAAAGTTTTGTTTCAAAAATCCCGCTACTACCTTGTACAGCTTACCCTTGCCATTATATGTACGACTACTACAGGGTATAGCAAAACAATGCAAAATGCACACACAAAAAACCCAAAGAAAAAGAAGTGCTGCCCGCTGCTGCTGCTATAAGCTGAGGAGCCAAAGCTGAGACTGAAGCGAAGAAGAATGAGAAGCACTAGACGTAGATCCACTCTCGACAGCAGCAGCAGCAGCAACAACAGCAACAGCAACAAAAGTGGGCTCTAAGTAGAAAGTTAATTAGGCTTAAATGTGCGAGAAGTCGACGATGACGATGGCCGGCATTGAGTAGGAAATACTACAACAAAAACAACAACAAAAACAGAAACAGAAACACCAACAAAAGCCAATTAAAAATTCTTATGCTTTTTGCTTTGAATTTGTTGCTGCTGCTGCTGCCTGCCTCTTCTGCTGCTCCAGCTTTTTGGCTAATAATAATTTCTGCCCAAAAGCTCGGTTCGGCATCTGCTTGTTAATTAATTTTTATGCATTTCTACAAATGTTCAATCCGAAAAAGTTTTTCGCGTGCAGCGAAGCGGACCCAATCAATGGCCGGCAGCAAAAACTTTCGTTTCAAGTAAATTTCACTCTTGGCCCAAAGAGCAGCAGCAGCAGAGGCAGCGGTGGCAGCAGTAGCGGAGGCAGCATCAGGCCATCACCAACTTGGGTTGACATTAATTGGAGCCATTAAACTGTGTTCGCTAATAAGTTGGCGGCGTGCAGCATTCCACCAAGTTTCGAAGGGAAGCCCCCCAGCTCCTGTTCCGCTTGTTCTCGACTTTGTCCTTTCCTTTCCCTGAGTTGCTGGCTGACATCTGGGTGGAATCAAAACGATTAACACTTGCGATTGTTTGCGGGGTGATATGTGGCCTTAACGACATTACAATCTGTGTTCCCAGCTCCCCTCCACCACACCAATAAGAGGAAGTTACTCTGCAAACATTGGGATACCTTTCAGCTAGAACAAAGGGGACACTGAAAAGTATTCGATTTATATACTTAAGAACTGATTTATTCTTTAAGCAGCAGATTTTTTAGAGCTAATATTATTTAATCAGTGCTCTTATCCAAAAGATGGGATATTTCTCTGCTGAAATAATTTTAATGTTTGATTTTAATCCATAAATAAATCTTGTGCTCAAAGGCAGTTCTGCAGGAAATCATTCACAGCACGATAATGAGATAAGCCGTTTAGAGAACTCCCTAAATAATGTATATTTTATGATATTTTGCTAGTAGTATTTTATACCTTGCCTTAGTCCATATTAAATATTTTCAAACTCCTCCGAAGTAGCGGAACTCACGGAAAATCATCCACAACCATCTGTTACCAATCTGATGAGATCACCAATGGAGCCCAAGCCAATTGTCGCAGTCAAAACCTTTCCCAAAGTCAGACCAAACGCGGCCTAAAGGTCGCCCACGAGCACAGGGCCAGCGGCGGCAACTAATTTAGGGCTTAACTCTAATCAAAGTTGAACAGAGACTGAAACCAGAACCCTCACCGATTCGTGTGTGTGTGCGCCTCAATTGAATTGTTGGAGGCAAGTGGAATGGGGATTTGGTTTTGGAACTGGAACTGGGCATGGGTCTGGGCTGCAGCATCATTAAACCATCGAGTGCCATGGAGTGGAGGAGGGGAGGGTGTGGTCGGTCGGTCAGTGCTAATCCACAGTGGAGTAGAGCAGAACCACAATAGGGACACACTCTGTGGCCTATGTGTGTGCGGCACCAGTCAATTTGCATGTTGCAAGAGCTGCCAAAAAGGGGTCGGCGGAAGGGGGAAGCTGCCACAGTTCCTGCAACTGCAACTACTGTTGCATAATTAAAATTTGAAAATTAATTTCATAATTTTTGTGTGCCCCAGCTTTTTATTATTAGCAGTTTTCGAGAGAGAGAAAGAAGATGTTGTCGTCTGAAATGAAACAAAAGCTCTTTATGTTTTTGGCCAACATTTTCCGTTTTTCCTCAGTTTTCTCAGTTCTGCATTTTCCCATTCCCCTTTCTCTTCGTTCTCTCCCATCACGATTCGCTTTTGTTTCTCTCTCTCTGTGTATGTGTGTGTGTGTCCGGGGTTCCTGTTCCATTTATTATTTATGTGCATTTTGATGTGGAAAACATTTTCATGTTTTTTTCTTTATTTTCCTTTCCCTTTTTTTCCATTTGTTTTGTTATATATTTTTTCGTCTTTTTTGTGGCATGTTGCATGTAGTTTTGCTAGTTGAAAATTTGTCTCTTTTTATAATCCTGGTAACGCATGGTGAAGGGTGAAGGGGCATATTAGCCAGACGTAAGAGTTTCCATGCTAAATTCTATGGGATACAGAAAACAGCAAGAATGATCAGATCTATTAGATTAACGAATCGGGTTCCTATGGGATTATAGCTAGAATGAACAAAACACTTGTCGTTTGACTGTTTGGACACATGGCTCCTGAAAACTATTAATGCTAGAGGAATGCACATTAAATCTCCCTCTATAGTAGAAACGGAATAGAGGGTATCTTGGTGTCAATTCACGTATTAAAATTGTTTGTTTTTTTTTGTTTGTGGGCAAAGAAAAGTTTCATGTAAAAACTGGGCAGCATTTTGCGTATGTATTGTCATTTTGGATGGCATTGTAGTGCAGCTGCAACGAAAAGTTGTTCTTTTTTGTGCTGGAACTAGAGAGCTGCCAAACAGAGTTTCCACTTCACACCATTTTCCATGTGGGTTAATTAGCAACAGTTTTTCCAACCACTTCCACTTGTCCCTCTCTCTCTCTCTCTCTGTCTTTTCAGACTGTGCTTTGGAGCTGCTTTCCATCAAATAAAGGGAAATCACTTGCGTACTTGCAAGATACTCATTTGGATCTACAGCATACGCATATTATGTGTATGGAGATACGTGTGCAACAGCATTTTAATTTCCGCACTGCCTTGGAAAATACAGTTCCGATTTAACCTGCCTTAATGAGGCCGCCACAGCAGACGTTGCAGTCGCAGGGGGCTGGGGGCTGGGGGCATAGATATAGCCAGACTCTTGGCCAAATGCTGATGTAATGCCACGCACTGGGCCTCGAGGCATTGCCCCCCATACACACATACATAGGCCCCTAACAGCCCATTGTGTGTAAATTTGTTACCATTTTTTTTCTGTTTTTCTTTTTTTGTTATTTTGTATTGCACATAAAAGTAATTTCTAATTTGCTGGTGTTTTATTGTTTTTTAGTTTTTATGGCACCGGCGGACTTATGTAACATCTGACTGCGGCCAGCCAGCGGCGCATGCGTACACTGTACAGTGAGCCCTGGCAGATGGCCCGGCCCGGTCCCTCGCATCGCATCGCGTCGAATCGTAAAAGCATAACGGCGTTCATTAATCATGCAGGCCAGGCCATGAGACGGACCGGAGAACCAAACACACACACACACCGACACGCGGGGAAACTGAAGCAGAAAAGTGCAGAATACGCGAAATACATATACCGCGAGGGATAAGAGGCAGAGTGGCAAAAAGAACCATCGACAACTGTTGCCAATTAGCAGGCAACATGCAAAGCGCATTTGCATCTGCATCTGCAGCATTGCCCCGTGCCGTTCGACAGCGGATGAGCAGCAGCGCTGGAAAATTGAAAATTTAATCAGTTCAAGTCGCGGTGGGAGATTGGCTACAGGTAGACAAACGACGACCCACCAGCTAATTGAGCTCTTGTGTTACTTTCACTGAACCTCCTTCAGATTCCCTCAATAAATTCGTTAACGGAGAAGCTCTACCTGAAGATTATCAGGTTCGTGTGTGTGTTTGTGTGTGGATCAATCTACCTGCCACCTTCCCCCTGCCTGTTGCCTTAAAAGTCCCCTGCACACGCACTGATTGCATCATTTGGCCTCTGACAAGAGACGGAAGACGAGAGAGCATTAGAACAGCGTTTCGATTTGCATAGCAACGAGCAACCAGCATACCAGCAATCCAATCCCACGGACAGAACAATGTCAGACAATACCAGAAGCACCATTCCAACTGCCAACCCACGAGAGAAGAAGACCGTGAGCTATGCCCTGTACTTGCACCGACAGGAACTGGGACGCCCGAAGCGCCGTATGATGCGCATTGCCGGCACCAAGCTGCATCTGACAAACGAGCTCATCCTCCTGCAACAGCGGCGTCAGTGGGAGGCCGATAGTCCCGCGGAGCTCAACTATCAGCAGAGGAGTGCCCTGAATCGAGAGAGCGAGTACCGCGACAGGCTCTGGCGCAACATGAAGCGGCAGCTCGAGAAGCGGCAGCATCGCCAGCGGGTGAATCTCCAGCAAATGGGAAAGCGATAGAATATACTATAGGGTATATATCTGCCAAATATGTACATAGATGTAAGGTTAGTCCAAAGGACTTTAAGGCAGTTTAAGTGATAAGCAATAAAGCGGCATAAATCATCAAAAGAACTCGTGTCGGGAAGCCAACGAAAAGGGGAAAAAGGCGTAGGCTATACTGTCTGACTTTTGACACTCTCTCCCGAGCGGGAAACGGCGGAGAGGCATTTGCAACTGTCAGGCAGGGAAAAATATGGTGGATATTTCGACTATAGAATACCCTGGGATAAAAATAATCTAATTGGAGGATCTATTACAATTAAAGGCCTGTCTCCAGCACCGCGGAAAATTCCTGTCAGGAATTTGCGAGTTATTCCGTGAGGCTGTGGAACATAGCTAAAACAGAGTTGATAAATTTACTAAAATTAAAATATGAGACAGGCCTTAAAGGACTAAAATCTTGGATCTTTGAAACATTTTCTACCCAATAAGTACAGGGTAATCGAAAAACGCCAAGAACAAGCAAAAGGAAGTGCAACAGAAGCAGCGGCAACAGCAGCCCAAAGGTAAGCGCGCGGCAAGTTTTTTTCAATTTCCTGCTGCCATTACGCGTAGCTTCGCAGCTGTTTCCCCATCTCTTCCACTGCCAACTCTTGCGCTGGGCCATTGACGTTTTTCGCGCACTGTTCTAGCAGCAGGGAAGAGGGGGTCGAGAAGTAGGAGGAACCCGGGAGGTTACTGAGTGTCTTCGCTCTCGCTTCTCGCTTGATTTGTCACACAGTCCCAACGGGAAAATAAACCTGTCCCCCCTCTGGGCCATTGCAAACCGGTATCTCTCGGTGTACGCTTTCTTTTTGTGTCCACTGTGGGTTGAGCGAGGGGGAGGGAAAGAGAGCGAGAGATTATACAGCGCACTGCATCGCTTCTTAGAACAGAGAGAAGCGCGCTCTCGTATTCAGTTACAGTTCCTTTACACACACGCAGGTATTCCTCTCCTTCCCACTCATAGGCTGGATCACACACGCTGTTACACAGCATCTCACACACTCCACGCAGTTGTTCGTCTCCCCCACACTCGCACACACACACACACACACTGGTTATCCCTCTCCACAAACATTTAGGCTTCCCTCTCGCTCTCTCACGCTCCTTTGCTTTTTTCTTCTTTACTATTCTAAGTGCAGTATCTTGCCGCGTTTCACTTATTTTCTTTTTTCGTTTTTGCTGTGGCATGTCGGTTATTTATGCGCCTTGTTGTCCCAATTCTTGAAAAATGTTACAACAAGCCTCGTCTCGTGTCTCTCTCACTCTATCTCTCTCGCTCTCCACTGCCAGCCTGTGTGTATGGGTGTGTGAGTGTCCATGCAGTTTAGTTTCTGCGCTTTAAGCGGGCTTGCCAGCTATTTTTAATAAGCACAGCTAAAAAAAAGCAGCCTCCTCTTGATGTTGGTTGCACTAACCTTACTCTATCCATCAGCCGCAAAACGCTCCACTGCAAGAGACAGACAAAAAATGAGTTTTTTATTATTTGTAAGCAAAATCAATATGGAGCCTCCACCACTCCACCGTTGACTGCGGGGGAGAACTGACTGCAATTTTATACCTTTTCAAATTGTTTTTCATAACCCATTTTCCTATAAATGTTGCCGCACTCTGTTGGGCACAGTTTGTTTACTTTTCTTTATTTTCAACTAGTTTTTTTTTTACTTTTTTCGCTAGTGATTGCTAGCAGCGCGCCAAAAGACAGTTATGAAAATGAAAACCGTTCAGCTTTTCACTCCTTGGACTCCCAGAAAAAAAACGAGTCTGGCAAAACGATCAGCTGTTTTCAGGGCTGCGCAATTAAAATTTTAAAGGTTGTTAAACTTGTGACTTGTGAGATAGTTTGATAGTGTTTAGTAATAGTTCTAGTAATATTAATAGTTCTAGTTAATCTAGCAGGATATGTTGGGTCAGTAGTAAAAATCATGTCGTCATATTTCATTACTGTTGACTTAAGCCCACGACCCTTCGACACCTTGCCAAATGTCATCATATTCCGCATCATCCGCATATTCTCACCCATCGTCCTTGGCCTGCTGCTCTCTGGCGCCCACGCTCACATTTTTCGATGCTCCTTCACCCACATTCACTCAAAGGATCCCGTTACTTGCGTTATCGCGCGGTTTTCTCTTTGTACTCGCATTCCATCTCCTTTACACTCATGCAGTTGCCTCTCATTTACTTGCGCTCTCTTACTCTTCTGCTCGCAGTCAGTCATGCAGGACAAGGGCAAACTTTGCTCTCTCTCTCACGATGATTTTTGCTAGAGCTGCTGCTGCTGTATTTGCTCTTGTTTTGCACTTGGACAGCCGTTACTTTTTGCTCCTGCTGCTGTTTTGTTTGTTGCATTGAATTCTGCGTGTCAGCAGCCATGTAAGACGGGAAGGTGGAATGAGGAAGGGGAAAACAGCAGCTGTGTTGGCCACGAAACAAAAACAACTGTAATAATAGCAACAATAATAGCAAACAAAACACACAAACAGAGAGAGAAACAAACAACATTGTACAAATAACAACACTACACTTTTTATTGCTGCCAATGGGCAGATGGAGTGGGCAGAGCCAAGGATTAGAAAAAAAAGGTGGGGCGGAACGACTCTACACTTGAGTTAATATATATATTGCATCAGACGTATGGCCTATGCACCTTGATCCTACAGCGAACATATGCACCGCTGGTGAGTGATTAGAAGTTATAGTCCCATACCTTATATGGCATTTACTTTGGGCAAAGTGTATAGGAAGTGGAATAGTCTGGGAATAGGAGGAGCTGGCAGAGCAGTTAACACAAATAAACAATTGAAATTGTGTGCGTGTGTGTGCGATGGCTGCTGTACCCGTAATTCTCTGAGCTGCTAAATCGTCTGTAAATACTTTTGTACAAGTTAACAGTTATAAATGGGTTTTTTATGAGTTGTGTTTCTATCAGTGTGTGTGCGACAATATTTGTGAGAGCACTACACAACACTGGACATGGTCATGGTCGCCGAAGGAGAAGATGGAGTGTGGAGTGTGGAGGGAGGGCAGAGACCCCCTATCAAATAAATGGGGATTTGATGCCATTGCTGCTGATAGTGGAATCGAGCTGCTGCTGCCGCTGCTTGTGTTACTGCCACTGCATCACTGCTTGAGCTCCACATTTTTCATGTTGCCAGCGTTCAGACAACGCTTAGAAAGTCACTTGAGGGATATGGACAACAGCTACAAAACCAACACAAACACTTTGCTTATGTCTCTCTGTATGTCTGTCTGTCTCTCCGTCAGTCAAGTGAAATCGTATGCTGTATGCTGTATGCCGCCTTCTGCTACTAGCCCCAGTCCCAGTCCCAGCTCCAACTTCAATCCCAATACCAAACTTCAGAAAACAACTCCCGATGTCTGCTCGTTGTCTGGCCAAGTGGCAAGTAGTTATTGTTACGATTTATGGCATACGCACAACAGATGAACAGACCCGACCAGCCCCAGCCTCAGTCAGCCCCAACCCCAGCCTCAGAGTTGGAAGTGGAGATGGAGGTAGAGATCCCATGCACAGCACTACTACACCATTCCAGAGATAACAACACCACAAATACAGTGAAGCTGTGCTAAACTGAAACCACAGAATGTTACCAGAGAAAATGGAGAAAGATTGGGATTCGGATAAGGATGAAACGCAGAGATGTGAGGCCACTGAAACCAGAAAAAGGGATATCATGAAATCGATTGGGGATACTTATAGAGCGGCTGCAGTAGCTCCATTCAGAGTTTAGCTTAGGAAAGTATCACTGCACATCGTTTTCATCCGTTTTCAGTTTGTGCATTGGGGATTTTCTATTGATTTTCTTGCTGTGGTTGCTGCTGTTGCTGTCGTTGCTGGTGGTGTTTTCTATTTGCTGTTGTTGATTTGCCACACGTCCATAATAATGCTAAGAAATGGAAATCATAAAAGTCAACAATCATCCACGTTGGCCATGACCAGATTACAGCCAACCGATGTGGGTGGGGGGTTGGTGGTTGGTTGTTGGTGAGGCGCTGGCCAGAGCGCACTGAACAGTTGGTTGCAGCTTGAATTTGCACCGGCATCATTAGGAAAATTTTTGCGCTTTCGTCAAAAGAAATCAACCTGCAACGTGGAGCAACAACAACGGCGGCAAACACCATAATGACGTTGATGCTGCATTTTGTGGCAGGTCGCTATCGTTAGGCAGGTGAATGATGTGCCAGGAGTTGCCTTTGCCGTTGCAGTTGCCCCTTGGAGACGGACCATGCTGCCACCGACAGTGTGACACTCGGCAAATGCTCGACATTAATCACAGTTGGGGGTCGATTATTGCCACACTCTCCCTCCTCGTACCAGCCCACATTTGTTGCACTTTGGTGAACAATTTTCGTTTCGTTTTTTTTTTTGTTTTTTTTGTGTGGTGCATTCGACAGTGAAAGTAAAAACTGCAAACACAAAACTCTATGCATGCATAAACATGTTCAGACATAACGACAGCCACGGCACGCCACGCCCTTAGCCCATTTGCATGACAGAAATCAAAGCTGAAACAAAAGTAATGCTAGATTAAATGCAGAAAACAATCAACAGAAAGAGACACACACAGAGAGAGAAAGAGACAGAGACAGAGAAACTGATCAAAAACCAGCAACTGCAGCAGCAGCACTGCCCTACAAAAACAAAAGTCAAAACCAATATTTATTATTACACAGCAAATGCGAATTTCCTTTTTGTGTTAATATTCTGTTATATCGTATGTGCATCCAATACCCTTACACAACCAACAGCTATAAGCCGATACACAGATGAGCTTTGTGCTTAAGTCATAAACACACACCAGGGGAACGCGGGTATAACCGCTCTATTAACCCATAAATTTTGATTATGAATGGGGGGGGAGATCGAGATCGAGGCCATTGAAAACATTCTCAAAGATCATCAGCTAAACATGTTTTGGGAACATAAGTGGTAAGAGGTACATATTTGGGAATTGGTGGTCATATTTTGGGTTTTTATTGTGTTAAACTAGTAATTAGAAGGAAACTTGAGAATTAGGGGAGATGGCTGTTGTGTGTTGGGGGCCATAATTAGTGTTTATCGTTGTGTTTGTTATAGTTCAATTAAAAGTGGGCTAATTAGAATTTTTTTTATTTTTAAACACAAAGAATGGTATAATCAGATTTAAAGAATAATTCTAATATGTTTTTAGGAGATTATACAAAATCAAAAACAGTCCAAAATAATTAAATTAAAAAATCTGCATTCCTGTTTGCACTTTTAAAGCTTCACCAAACAATATAGCGAACAATTTCTAACGGTGTTCTGCATATATCGATAGAGCATCAAATTCAATGCTGTGCTCCCAATACCGTTATGTGCCAGCGAATTGTTGGCTTTTCAATTTGTTTTAAAATACAATAAAAGTGCATTTTGCATTTTGTCTGCCATGCATTGATTGAATGCATCGCATGGTGTCGACTCTTTTTGTTTTTTGTTACACCCCACCGTCCCCCAGTTCTGTGCTCTACTCTGATCCCGTTTTTGCGTATTGACATGAACAATTTTTAATTATATTTTACGTCAATTGTACAATACACACTGCCATGCAACGAAACAGGAACGGCGGACAGTTGAAACAAGAAAAATATTTTTGGTTTAATTAATTGAAAAATGTGTGGATGTGGGTGTTTGTGTTGGTGTGGATGTAGCGTGGAAATTGGTATGGAAATGGAAAATGACTGTGGAAACGACTCTGCCACATAGGGAAAGAGCATGATTTTGTGCATCGTTAAATGCTAAATCGAATGTGAAAGGGATAATGATCGAGAGAGGGGGCGGGGGCGGGGGCAACAAACAAAGGCAATTGCCGGGTTTCCCTTTCGTATTTTCAACTGTTTGCTTGTGTTTTTTTGTTTTGTTTTGCGAAAAAGGTTCATTAAGCCCATTTGCGGTAGTCACATTAATTGTTTCGTGGGCCTTTCAACATTTGGTGGTGCCTGCCGACGCCCACTTTTCTTTATAGCCAGAGAGGGACTTTGCCACGAGAGTCATTTGGCGCGGGGATTTCGCAAAGATTGCTGCGATGCAAATGAGCCTGAGGCAACAGCCACCGATTGTCTACTACCATTGTTGCAGCGAACAATTTATTGAACTTACATCACAGCCGGCGGCACTAGGCAATGCTCCTACAATGTACTACCCAACAAGCGCTGACACTTTGGCCACTCTTCCATGACATTCTTGAGTGCATCTCCAGAGGAATGGAGAAGAGGGAGAAGGAACGGCATGGAACGGAACAAGCATTACAAGTTAATAAAAGAAGCTTGGACATGGACATGGCCCTACTCTGGTCAAAAGGGGGAAGATCGAGGGGTGGGGCCACGAAGGGGGCACGAAGTGGTCGTTAGCTTTGGAGTCTTCATAAATTTGTACTTGAGCGGCCAAGTGTGACGAACGAGATTACTGAAATCTTCTGGAGCAGATCCATTTTTCATAGCCGACAACTTTGCGAGAGACAGAGACAGAGAGAGAGAGAGAGAGAGGCAGAGCGAGCGCATTGAGTTGTCTCACATAGATACAATTCTATCTGCTGGATATAGTATCTCTGGTTTGTTGTGTGTGTGTGTGTGTCTGTCTGTCTGAGTGAGTGCAACAAATTGCTTTTGCTACAGCTACTCGCTGTCATAATAGTGGTTGCTGCTGCTGCTGCTGCCTTTGTACCTTTTTCTATTGTTGCTGTGCTCTAGTTATGGCTGCTGCTGCTTGCTGCCCGGTAATCGGACATCAAAATGCGAAAATGATATGCCCCCTCCCCGGGGGCAGCACGGCACTCATTGTTGACCAATAATGAATAGCAGAATCTATTGTATTATGATACCTCCGGTACTTGTGGGGTGGAGGGATATTGTATTTATATTGTATTCGTGTGGATGTGTATTACAAATAGAAGGATGCACTTTATGATAAAGTAAAGCATAGAAAAGTTTCTCTATTC